>JAHHUM010002896.1:600000-1065158 GCA_036173005.1 Crenichthys baileyi
GTTTACTAAGGTCCTAACAGTGTTTAAGGAAAGGTTTCAACATTTTTTTTTTCTGAGACCCATTGGGACACACTTGT
Source organism: Crenichthys baileyi (assembly GCA_036173005.1). NCBI lineage: Eukaryota > Metazoa > Chordata > Actinopteri > Cyprinodontiformes > Goodeidae > Crenichthys > Crenichthys baileyi. Next base: position 600,078 of record JAHHUM010002896.1, read on the forward strand.
TTCCCTTTTTTGTTTGTGTCATCTGTGCCATCTGTGTAGAGGACTGTACATTTTACACTCCAGTCCCATGGGGGGCGATATAGAGCTGGTTTGCCAACTCTTTGTTTGAAAATCTCATCAGAGATTCAATGCAAAGCCAGAAAAAGTCATGTTTGCAATGTGTGGAGGAAAAGTAAAAGTGAACATGCCATCCCTACAGTGAAACATGGTGGTGGTAGCATCATGCTGTCACATTGTTTTTGGCGGTGACATAGAAGCTGGTATCCTGAAAGAAATCCCTTTTAGAGGCAGCAGCAAGGCTAAACATACATATAGCCAGAACTACAGTGGGATGGTTTAGATCTATGGTTCTCAATTGGTAGGCACTTGGGTTGCCATTAGTTGTATTTGGCCTAACCCTGATCCCTGAGCACACAACCCCATGGTGATACTTGGTGATGGCAATATCATGCTGTGGGGATAATTTTCTTCAACTGTTTTCTTGCGATAAATAATGAACAGACTAAACCTGGTGGTCTAATTGTAAACTAAGAGATGTCAGTGTTTTATCAATTTATCCCTGCATTGTTTGCCCTTGTGTCAAGTGATTCAACAACATTTGTCTGTGTGATAGGATGAATTAGCTGAGTGGAGATGAGTAGAGCCTCGTAAGAATGTGTTCAGTGCTGCTAAAATGTGCCAAATGACATACCCACATCACAATCAGCAGCAGAAACACAGCACTCAACACTGCACCCCAATCCGGCAATTTTTGAAGTGACTTGTTAACTGCCACTGCAGCTCCGGGTGGCTAAAACCTGGTTTATAATTTGTGATTGCTTTAAAACATGAAGGAATTCACCTAAAAAGATTGTTTAAATAACCCATTTGAGATGTAAAGCATCATCAGTTATTGTCAGCCTTTATCAGAAAAGGCTGACTCATTACAGTCACATGGGGTGTACTGAGTTCAAGTGCTGCAATCATGCAAGGTTTTTTCTTTAAAAAGACTTCTCGTCTTTGCTTTATAATAAGCAGGTAATGAGCGGCTACAGGGTGAAGTGGAATCTGTTTTTAGGCATTAGGAGTTCATGATAATTAAATCTAATACCTTGTTTTGCCGACTATTAAATACCACACTGGTTGTTTTCTTAAGATAAAAAAACTATACAGGAAGATATACATTTTGCATTTATTTATTTACAGTGCCTTTATTAAAGTCTCAATTGGATATAGGTCCAGACTTTGACTTGTTTATACACATGAATCTATTGCAGCTCTGGGAGTGGTTCTCTACCCTGCTCTGTGGGGCGTACTGTCTTTCATGTTTTAGATGTGTCTCCAGCACACTTGATTTAAATAATTGCATTACTTCCTGCCATGAAGTGCCGCTAAACCTATTAATCTCCCTTTTAATAAATCAGGTGTGTGACAACAGAAAAAAACACCTTAAACATGCAGAACCGTGGGCCCTGAGGACCAGGATTGAGAACCACTGATATAGGGACATTGTCCTGCTGGAAGGTGAACCTTTGCATCCCCACAACATGGTGGTGCCACCACTTTGTTTCACAACAAGGATTGCATGTGTATCTCACAAGTAATTGTGTGACAAACCAACAAAATGCTAATTTTATTAAGCGTACTGTTCCATTTGTTCTAATCTGAGCAGACCATCTTCTTCCAGATCTGGGCTGTGTCCCACACATGGCTTCTGTCTAACCTTAAACAGGATTCTTATAGCTTTTTTAAACAATGGCTTCATGCTTGCCACTCTCCCATAAAAGGCAGATTTGTGGAGAGCAAGACTAATAGTTGTCCTGTCGACAGTGGACAGTGAGCTGTGGATCTCTGCAGCTCCTCCAGAGATACGATTGGTCTCTTGGTTGCTTCCCTGAGTAATGCCCTCCTTGCCTGGCCTGTCAGTTTAGGTAGCCGGCCTGTCTTCATTGGTTTGCAGTTGTGCTACTATATTCATTTTCAGATGCTAAACTGTGCTACTTGAGATGTTAAAGGATTGGAATCTTTTTTTTTATTAAACTAACCCTGCTTTGAGCTTCTCCAGAACTTTCTTAAATTAACAAATTCACTGATTCATCCTTTCAGAATGTGTAGAGCAGTGAAAAGATTCAGTTTGATGCTTTTTGCTACCTCAGCTCAACAAAGCTTCTCAGTATTATAAACATAGATTGTAAATAAGTTTTCATTCATTCGTTCAAACAGAAACTATTTCACAAATGCCAGATAGGACTAGTTCAACCCTTCTTATCAGCAGCATGGGGCGCGTGTGGCCGAGATAGTATGCCTACGAGTGCGTCACTGAGAGTGTGCGATTGGAGGCGGATTCAGAACCCAAACTGTGTTTTATCTCTTGTATATCAATCACTGTGCACCATGGCCTTCGTGCACATAACCACCCGCAGCTCAATGCTTTGTGTCTCAGCAAACTTACTGTGAAGTAATGTTTTTTGTCTGTTCAGTTTTTTTTTCAAATGTTATGGATTTTGTTTTTTAGGGATTTAAAAAACTTCAGCAGGAGCAGAGAAGATAACATTCTTATTGACAGCTGCTTTTTCCAGTCAGTAGTTGTTCAAGGTCTTGTGTTAGCACAAACAACAAGCAGTTCCATGAAATGCATTCTGCTCTTCTAGATAAACTCTTATTATGAAGGAATTAAAGCCTCTATCTTCTTTGTGTGTTTTCCTTGTGAGACAAAAACAGAGCAAATGAAGAGTGTTTACCGGTCTGCGGAAGAGAGCAAGTGGAAGTGGAGAACAACGGCGTGCTTCCTGTTGAGAGATTTGTAAAAACTCTTGAATTAATTTGAGCCTGGCCTCTCTAGCAGGGAGTTTTCCCTATAAACAGTGAGTGGAAATCTTTCCATTCCTTCCTCTGCGTATGTGGAATGTTTACACATGCTCACGCCCAAGCACTAGATTTCGACTTTATCTGAACTTGACTGCCTTTTGTTGCGATTTGCTCTGTTCACCATTTTTTTTTAGAGTAAATTGCTGTGGAGCAAATTAAAAATACTGTTGAGATTTAATAGTCTTAGTAATTGTTTGGTTTGATAGATGGATGGATCTGGTTTAAGTTGGGTTGATGGTAAAGCCTGCAAGTGAGACAAACTGGGAGAGTCTAACAGAAAGATCCAAGATGGCTTCACATTGGTAAAGCCTTTTGAGCAGCCTACACATTTATTGCGACCACTGATAAAATGTCTTTAAAAAAACTCTTTTCATTCCAGTAACATAATATTACACTAAAAAAATCTAAAAAACATCTAACCTTTGATGTCATTTTAAATAATTTTTTTCCTGTAACGTAAATTGAACTAAAACATTTTTAATTAATTTAATTAATTCATTTTAAAATATTGCATTGTCTAGGAATTTCCTTTTATTGACATAATACAGAGTACCATTTCTCTATCCCACTCTTCAAAATGGGAAAAAACAAGAGAACATGTCATTCAAGTAAGGCAGATATGGGTTTATCTTCGTGGTTCAGCAAGCTTGGTTCAGCAAGCTACAAGCTACAAGAAAATAGTTCCCAGACCTAAATGTTTTAGAAAAATCTGTGGATTCAGCAGAACGACAATAGCATAAGATCTAGAGTGGTCAAAGAGGAATAGTAGAAGGCTGCAATGTAGATTATGGTAGTGCAGTAAGAGATTAAGTTAATTTAAGGCTTTCAAATAATCTTTGACACAGTTGTTAAGAAAATGTGGATGGCACTATAAACACCTACTAAAATATATTCCTCCTCTTTTCATTTATCTTCTTTTCATTTGCTTTATGTGATCAAAACACTAAACATTTGCCTGAGGTGCTTCTCCATTTTTTGACATTTATCCCTACAACACCCAAATCCAATGAGGCTTAAAACGAAATCAAAGCAACTTCCCTAAGTTTGGTTGTTGAGCACAGAATCAAACCACAAGCATTGTTATTGACTGCTGTCCCACTAGGCCAATTTAATCTGTGATACAGCTCCAACAATACATCCTGCACAAGGAGTGGTGTTATTATTTCCCCCTTAATGAAACATTCAGGATGGACTTTTCATATCTTCTTGTGCGAGGAAAAGCTCATCTAAATGGAAAACACATTGTCTTCATTATTTGCAAGTGTACAATGAAGGCAGTTGCCATGGCTGCAGCCATCAGAGGCTGAAGCCTGGTTTGAGGCCAGAGGGGCTACAAGAACAAAGTGGCTGCTAATGGAGAGATTGTACAAATGGCTCTGAGATGGTTATATATTGCTCACATTTGCATGTTGGCCAGCACTGTCGCAGCGTCGCAAATGATCACTTTCAAATCGTATCCTGGTGTCAGCGGTGATTTGGGTTAATAAAATAACATAATTCCCATCAAGTTATTTGCTGTTCTTCTCAATGATTTACTAAATATTCCTAGATTAGGCATGATGTGTCCTGCGTTGTTTTCCAATGTAGCAGCTTTGAAAGAGCCATGCGGAAACTTCCAGTGTGCACCTATCAAAATGCAGATTGTCTTCACAGCATGTTGTCCACCCCGGAGAATTACAGCTGAATACTAAGCAGGAGAGAGCTCTCAGTTATGACGACTGTTTATGCTTTCAAGACAGAAAGGGGAAGATGATATGAGAGAGAGAGAGAGAGAAATGCCAGGGCTTTAATTCATTTCCTGCCTGAACGTAGTTTAAATTACCTTTAAATTCCACCCAGAATTACACATTTCAGGTAAATGAGTCACTTGGTAGTCGATAAGTAGCAAGTAAAGAGATCATGGGAAACAACGGCAAAAAAGTGCCAGTTTGTGGGATTCCCCAGCTTCCCGATTTATGTGTGATAGTAACTGGTAATTGTAATTGTAACAAGGAGTGTGGATATTACTGGGTAAAAATGGTCACACATCGACATTTATATTCATAGGTGAAGCACATTACTAACAGATCTAAATAAACAAAAAGCCAATTTGTTCAGTGAATTGGCCTTATTAACCCATATTTACCCATATTACTTTGTCCTTTTGTTTGATATTATCCAGAGAACTCTAACCAGATAGATAATAGCATCAGTATATCTCTATCAACAAATCAATAACATTAGTGGTGGGACAGACTAAGGTAAAATTTGTATTGATTAGATTGACATGTTTTTGTTTTTTTTTTGGTTTTAGGTAACATTAATATTACCTCTTTATTAAAGAACATTTTATTTCTTTTCTGGCCTCTGGGTTATTTCACCACTTTGTTGATTTATACCCTAAAAACATCAGGAACAAAAGATTAAAACTGCAAAAGCATAATGTGACAAAGAACTGTTTAAAAAGGCTCACAGACTTTCTTGCATAATGAAGTCCTCCTGAGGTGTTGACAAGTGGCAGGTAGAGGTCACCAATTAAAGAAGCTTGGCCTTTCTCTCTCTAGCAGAACATGTAAAGGGGCACGAGGTAGTCCATCATTGTCAAGTGGTAGGAAAGAAATACATAGTTATGAACTTTTTTACAAACAAAAATATGAAAGTAGTGACATGCATTTATAATAAACCCTCTTTACTCTGATACCTCTGAATAAGATCTTGAAAATGTGGTTTTGGCCTATCACAAATTGCACTTTACACATATGTTTACCCCGTTCGATCTCATCTGGCTTTTCCATGTTCAGACTATCACACACCAGTGTGTCAGAACTGTAAATATTACCAGTAGTGTTTGCATCTCCACTGAAGTCTTTCATTGAGGAGAAATGTTAAAAAAGCATGAGTAGCTTAGCTTTTTTGTCAACTCAGCTTCTTGTTGTCTGAATTATACCATCAGGACAGAGAGTTTACTCAATAAATTAGTGTAGTGGAGCTATAAAAGTCAATGGTTGAAACAGAAGAATCTGCTCCCTGCTCTTAAATCCTGCTTGTGCTTATCGACTATGAGTTACCATTCAGAGCAACTTTGAATAGAGCCAACAGCAGAATGTCAAGATAAATACAAGCCAGCGATTGAACACTGCTTTCAGGCTCTTTCCTCTGTAAGACTCGGATTTTGTTGCATCAAGGTTTTTAGTAGCGAGTGACTTTCTGCGTCTTGTTTGTGCAAGGTTAATTTCACCCCTTGCGAACAGGTTGTTTCACAGGTTTGAAAGGGGCTCTGTTTGCGCTGTAGCCAGCCTTAAAGCCCGTTTCATGTCTTTGTTTATCTGAGAAAGAGAAGCACTCTCAACTCTGGAGACTTGTTTGTCCTTCTCGGGCGCAAACGCTCGCAGTCGCTAATGTAGCTAGACTTCCTTTCTCTCTGTTCTCTGTTAAGACTTTCATTCACCTGTGTCTTTTTAACACTTGAAATATCTTTTTTATAGATCATCTCTAGATATATGCTTGTATTTTGATTTTAAATCCCAGGGCAGACATGTCTGTGGCCACCATGGCACGTAGCCCTGTGAAAAGGAACCGTTCGATATTATAAAGCAGTTTGTATGTTAAAAAGGTGAACCCAGGTTGTTTTTATGTTTCTGTGCATGTGTGCTTGTGTGAATATTGACTGGTGGTGGATGTGTCGCTGACAGGGCAGCTACTCTGGCCATTGTGTCAGGCAGGGGAGGCTGCTTGCTTTCAATCTATTATTGACTAATCTCATTTGTTGAGAATCCTAATGTGGACTGATCCACAGAAACTGACTTCTCACCCTCAATGAGACACAGATCACATGTTCACAGATAAACACCTTCACGTGCAGACTTGCTTACAATCCACTAAAAATGCATTTAAACCCCTTGAACCTTTTCACATGTTGTCCTGCTACAACCATAGATTCCAATGTACTTTATTTGGATCTTATATGATAGAATAACCTATAATTGTGAAGTTGAGGGTAAATAAAGTGTGTTTTTAAAGATGATTATTTTGTGCTATCCATCTTCTATCAACTCTGACCACAATGAAGCATCATCACCACCATGCTTTACTGTGGAAGTGGTGTGTATTCCATCACTCAAGTTCAGTTTTAGTCTTAACTGACAAGAGCACCTCCTTCGATATGATTCCTGAGTCCCCCTACATGACATGTTGAAAACTTTAAACAGGATTTCCTTTAACAATGGCTTTATTCTTGCCACTTTCCATAAAGGCCAGATTTGTGAAGCACATGACTAATATCTGTCATATCAGACAGATTTTCCCACCTAGGCTGTGGACCTTTGCAGCTTGTCCGGCCTGTCAGTTTTATGTGCATGGCTATGTCTTGGTAGGTTTGCAGTTGTGTTAGACTCTATTTTGATATTATGGATTGAACAGTGCTCTGTGAGACATTTGAAGCTTGAGAAATTATTTTATAACCTAACCCAGCTTTAAGCTTCTCCTTAACGTTATCACTGACCCGTCTGTTCTGTTGCTAGGTCTTTATGATAATGTTTTTACTCTGATGTTCTCCAACTAACCGCTGAGGATTTCAAAGAACAGCTGTTTCTATACTTTAGTTAATTCACACATAGATTGGCTCTATTTACTAATTAGGTACAACTAATTTGAGTTTTATTTAGGGGGCATCCAAGTAAAGGTGGCTGAATAGTAAATTTTATCTGTATAAAAAGTTTAAAATGTTTATGTATTTTACAAATGAAATGTACTTTTTGTTGGCCCTTCAAATAAAATCCCAGTAAAATATATTAAAGCATTTGTTTGGATATGAATACTTTGGTAAAGCAATGTACATGCACCCAGACTGCTATAGAGAAAAGGAGTCTCTTTTAATTATAGACAGCAGTTTAGAAAGAAGTTTTTTATTGGCTTCAATTAATCATTTTAATGAAGTGACTGCCTATCTGTGCTTTCTACTTGATTAGCTAATTATGTGTTCAGCACTTTTTAACTGGTGTCCTGACTCATGTGAGTTCACGCCCTCGCCTTTGTCTTACGGGTGCACATGTAGTTGTATCACCGCGGCAGGACCTTTTTGCTCTGCTGCTCCTGGATCACGCTCACCTGCATATCTGTGAAAACATCTATTTGCATATCAGCTCGCCGCTGACAGCGTAAACTTTTCAGTCATGGAAAAGGAGATGCAAAGTCGTGATTTGCAAACAGCCTTTAATGATAGCAGCTTGGGCTAGATTTCCAGTCCATGGCAGGTGACCGGGGGTGGGGGGGAGTGGGCCCACACAGCTCGGCTCGGCAGCGTAACCTGCTGGAGAAACTCGGCCAACCGCTGAGAGAGATTCATAACCCGGCTGGCCTATAATTGCTGATGGTTCAGCACTTTTCAGGGGAAGAAACAGGAGGATACAGAGTTTTTCAATTTTTTCACCTCTTGCAGCACTCATTTCCTGGACCCTTTTGATCCAGCAAGTTACATCTCTTTTCTATTTCCTTGTGCTGCTGCCCCCTAACACCTTCCCTCTCTGTCTGCTTGTGTGTTTATCTTTTAACTAGGCACAAATTTTTAAGGAATCATAACCCTGAGTGAAAAATCATGGTTTCACTGTAGGTATGGACTGGTTATCAGAATCAAGGTATACAAAAAGTTATGGATATAAAAGCGCTAAAAGTTTCCCTGATGGCACTCCTAGGGAGTGACAACCTTGTTAACAAGGGTCGGATTGATCTGAGTTTTCTCCAACTGTGTGGAGCATAGTGTATCACAACACTGCACCCGCCTGGTGCTGCACACTGCTGGTCAGCCAGCTGAAAGAGGCATACATTTTCTGATTGAAAACTAATTTGCATCACTCTACGCTCTATACAGCCAGGTAAAACCCCAGTCACTCCGATGGTTTCTCTGCTCTCTCATTAAAAGGCTTTCAACTGTTGAAATTGTATGGTATATATAATTTTTAAAACATTGGTGTGTGTTGATACTGTTAACCAGCCTGTGACTAGTTTTTGCCAGATAGAAGGAAATACTAAGCTTAATAACTGACATATAATAGTGTCGGTTATAAAAAAAAAAAAAAATTGTATCAGCTAAAATCGGAATCGGCCCAAGTCAGGCTTGTTAAAGATCGGTGATCGGTCAGAAAACTACAGTCGGCGCAGCCCTAATTTAGACTTATCTAACACTGTTTAAGGCCAGGTGGGATTCCCACAAAAGTACTTTTTTGAATTCTTTTTTCACTTTGTTCAAATTCTGAAACTTACATAGATTTTGTTAGAGCTTGATATAATTACTTTTTAAGCGTTATGACTTTTTTCACACATTTTGAGGATCCTTCCACAAGCTTCTCACAGTAGTTTGCTGGAATTTTGGCCCATTTCTCCTGACAGATCTGGTGTTGCTTAATTAAGGTTGTAGGCCACCATGCCGATGCACTTCTATTCAGCTGTGCTTTCGAATTTTTTACAGTATCGAGTTTATGACATTGGGATGGCCACTAGACATAGCTACTGGCTAAGCTTTTACTGTGACTAACTATATGTGCTCTCATGAAAACTTGAAAACTGGCTCAGAGTTCATCTGCTTAGCTGTCTTTCTCTCCTACATGAAGCAACTAAAGGAGCTGCAACCATTAAAGTTTTACTTTTATTTCCAATAGAAAGTACTCCTGGATCAGCGCTTCTATGTGTTCTCTCAAATCCCCAGTTGGTCGTGGCAGATGGTCGCTTACACTGAGCCTGGTTCTGCTGGAGGTTTCTACCTGTTAAAAGGGAGTTTTTCCTCTCCACTGTCGCTACATGCATGCTCAGTAAGAGGGATTGCTGCAAAGTCAATGCCAGTGACTGTCCACTGTCTCTACATGCTCATCCGGGAGGAGTGACTGCGACAAGTCTCTGACTCGATTAAATCTGCTGGGTTTCCTTACATAGGAAAACTCTTAACCAATTTGAATAATAAATTGTTTGATAGTTAGGATTAATTGGAATGTACCTGACTTGAAATCTGTATGATTTGATTGAATTGACTTTGTGAAGTGCCTTGAGACGACATGTGTTGTGAATTGGCGCTATATAAATAAACTGAATTGAATTGAATTGAATAGTTAAGAGGTGTTGATGGAATCCAGAAACATTGGGAACTTAGTACAGGTCAAAAACATAAAAAGTATAATTTGTGCAAAAATATAGTAGTTTTTATTTTGTTTGTTTTTTTTTGCTTTTCTGCTCTTTTGATGGTAGAAGTATGACAAGCTGATATTAGCTACTCCATCAGCTGGGATCTGCTTGAGTAGCTAGCCTGCAGTCAGCAACTGTAGTTTTAAAACACCATTACTTAACTTACTTACCAGTTACCAGATTGATGAGTAGGACTCCCAGTTTCCAAACCATGACTGTTTGTGTTAATTAGGTTTTTTTTGCAAGCAAGAGCAACATCTAGTAGGTTTCTTTTTTGCCAGCTGACCAGCAGCAGGAGAAAATTTTGCTCGCTTCATCTCTTTCTCTGGTGTGTTATTAGCAGTAAGTTAAACCTGGTTGTATGTCGTGATAACATTTTTTTCATTATTTTTAAAATGTTTTAAAACCTCAGGATACCTTTTTACCTTAGTAACTGGACCTTCCTTTAGCCATGTATTTGCCCCATAAGCTGTACAACAGATCCAACCTCATGCAGTTTTGTTTTTCAAGTAAAGTGCTTAATAAAGATGTGCATCTCAACCATTTTTCAACAACAGCAGGTTCTAGCTAAATTATACCTGTATACCACAGAGCCTGTCTGAGGGTTGTTAAAAAACACCTCAAATTCCCATATGTTTTTAGTAAACTGAAAAAACCTGTACTCCCTCTTTCTTTTGTATCAACAGGAACAAAACGTTTGCTCGCCATTGATTAGGTTCTTGAGATTCTGGATTGTAGAAACAGCTTCAGATGGCCTTCAAAAATGGTTTGGACCTATGATGGCCTTCTTTAACAGACTGCAACATAAGAAATAATCTAACTGAGGTGCAGGAGCACTACAGATATAGAAAACACAGACACTGGCCAAAGAAAGAGTTTAAAATGTTATTTCTCCAAACAAAGTCAGGTGAGTGTATGTGGTCATTTCATGTATTTCATGGATCCCTAGCAGTCTAGAAAAGTTGGGTAAAAGTCTGAAATATAATTTACATATTTTTCAAATATTGATAAATATGAAAAAAGAATGCAGTATTAAAAAATATTCATATTTTCAGGTCCAGGTCCCATTTTCTACATCATAAGTGTCCACATTTCTACAAATTAGTTGCTCCATCTAAAACACTTTTTTAGGCTGCACGTTTCATCATAATGTTAACTGTCCATCCATCCATCCATCCACCCATCCATCCACCCATATGTGGTTTTTGGAGGTTCCATACTAAGAAGCTAAGGATAGAACTTTCTGCTGTAAATCTCTTGTGTATTGGACATTTTGACATCGAAACATATAGGACCTCTGCACTTGTTTTACTCTTAGTGGCCTGCTTCCAGAGGCAAGATAATTGTGCTTTAAATAAATAAAAAACATCTCAGTTCAGACTGCAGATCTAAAATCTTGTTTTTCTTGCTTCAATCTCCTTGTGCAGAAATTGTGTGTGATTATGTTGCGTTTGCTTCGGATGAGAGCTTAAGTCTTGAATGGGATAATTCGTGTAAACTGCTTCCAATCCAAGCATTCAGTATTCATTTGATTCTATTTTTAGCCAGCTGTAAGATTATATAAAAAGAAACTTACTGTTTCAGAAACATGTGATCTGCACCACTGATACTGTACACAAGCTCCCTGATTTGCCTCTAGATTTCATTAATGCAGTGGCTTCACAAGTAGAGCTGCAACATAAGCTTAATAATGTACAATCAATAAAATAACTCAGGATTGAAGCAGATAGAAAGAAAGGCACCAAAATATTGATGCACAATGAGTACATGTTAGTGCTGATTGAGGACTGTGTTGAGCATTCCTCTTTCTGGAGAATCTCCTTTTTCCTCCCCTGACACATTGGCATTCTTCACAACTCAATGTGAGATTAGAAGCTTCCCAATTTATTTTCACAAAGGCAATGACAACACGGCTGTACATGATATCTGCCATAATAGAGCATGTCGAGCTGCACAGATTCAAGACTAGGCAGAGGAGAGGAGGTGGAGGTCTGCATGTTGCATGGGATCCATCACATGCTTGTGTGTGTGTCCCCGCAGCTCCAGAACGAAGAATTGTGACACAGATTTATAGCTGGCTCTGCTGCCTAACCTCTAAATCAGCCCTCCTCCCACACACATGACCCCCCCACCCCCCAGTCCCACACTCTCCTTTTTACATACAGACACAGCCCGCCTGGTCACAGAGGGGGCGTGGTGGGACAGCGCTGGTGAAAAGGAGGGTGAAAAAGGTCGGATCACTGCTGTCAAAAGTCTCCTCACTGCGGATTTAGTGCCTGTCTGTCTGGTAATGTGTCGTCATCGACCAATTAGGTAAATCCAGATCAAACAGACACAGGGAACAGCCCCTCGCTGCCCCTCTCCAAGCTCTCTCCTCTTTTTAATTGAACACATTTGTGGAGCGAGAGACACCTCTCTGCAGGGACTGATGACTGTTAATACCAAATCACTTCTCTCCAAGCGTCGTCAAAGGAGCTGTGGATTTGGAAAATCTGATTTTTTATGAGCTGTGTCAGAAAATACAAATTGTACCTTTTCAGATCATGTTGTTCCTCTAAAGAAACCAGTTAGTAGAAAAATAACAAAGTTATGACAAAATACAAAACTTTTGCATAACTTTCTTGTACATGAAATATGTATTACTCTGACAGGAAGAAGCTTAGCTTTACTTTGCAAAGAAAATATCATATATCCCAAAGACATTTCTTAACTAATTGTAGCACAATTGAATGGCCAAACAATTCACCTCAGTTACATTTCACACTTTTCAAACTTCTGATGCTTAATTTTTCAACAGTGTAAGAAAGATTTTCTGGTTTTCTACAGAAAGTTGGATTTATCTAATTGCATCTTATTTAATCAATCTTCTTGTAGGCATTTTCTGCTGTGGTCTGCAGGTGCACTCAAGTTCTACATTTAGTTCACACATATTCAAACTTAATTAGTGTTCATATTTTATCGCCTGAACAATTCACAGTCCTAACATGAACTAGTTTTTGTTCATGTATCATATTTTTATATAATAAATTAGAAAAAATAATTAAGTAATGAAGCTGTGACCAACAGCTAAGCCCAAAATTATTTATACCCCTATTCGGGGCTGTCATCTCTCAAAAGTTAATAAAACAATGTTAAATGAGTACTTTTGAAAAATATATTTCATCTGTTTTTATATATTGATTTTAAAAAATTGCATTTCAAAAAATATTCATGCCTTTCTCAATTATGAACCGAATTTTTTTTACTAGCATTGCAGCAATCAAACCCTTATAATTGCAGACCAGCATTTGCATGGTTTTGAGTTTTTGAGGTTGAAAGGCCTCCTTGCCATCACCCTAATGTTCAGCTTTCTCCACAGATTCTCTATCAAATTCTAGTCAGGACTCTGGCTGGGCTACTCCAAAACGTTAATATTACTTCCAGTCATAAGAAACATGTTGGCAAAAATATTAGATTATGTTGAAGCTGCCAGGGGTATGAATAACTGTAGCATATCGATTTTGTCAATGTCAATGTCTAGCATTTACAACATGGCCTTATTGAACTTATTTACATCCATTTAATTCTCTCCTGTTCAATTTGCTGACATAATCTATATTTTAATTTAGCTAAATTCCCAATAAAGCAGCTCTAATTTATAGATTTTCCTGTTTTTGTCTGTTGTCCCTTAATCTCAATGTATAGTGAAGAATCAGTTGTCTGAAAATCCTGCCTGCCTCCTTGTAGCTGTCTCCTACTCTAAAAGCACGACTCCTTTAAAGTCCAGAGTAAAATGTCTACAACTGCCGTGACAGACTTTTAGGAAAATAACAATTTATGACACTTCTATCACATGGTTTTATGGCTCTGCAGCCACTTATGCTGGTACCTGTAAATGTTACTGACAAGTGGTAATATAACAAACAACATATCTAATAGGTGTAGTCAATCGCCTGTGCTTGCACTTCCCAACAGAGAAAAAGGGATGTTTCTGCAGGAGATGTTGGTAAGGTCACGATAAGGTCTGGCAGATTAATGGCGTCTCTTCACAGGCTTCCTGGGTGAAACAGAAAGCTCATGTTGCTGCTGTCCATCAGTGTCCGAGCAGATTGAGCTCATGCAGTATTTAAAAACCTCTCACTCTCCCTGTTTCATTCCTCCTTTTCACTCAAAGTCACAAAAAGGCAGAGGGTCACAAATGAGACAAGGAGGTCCTCTGACCCTTCTGGCAACACAGACAACCCATCATAGGCACACACACAGGAGAAAAACATAAACTTATCAGCGCTACTCTTCAACTCTAAACACTTGGAAGGAACATGCTCATGCCCTGTTCTCATCCTTCTTTGAATTCCTTTCTATGTATCCTACAAGTTCGCCTGTCACTCCTTCCCCCATCGATATCAGTGTCTCTGTTTCTCTCCCAGACCTCATAATATCTCCTCGTGAGTAGCGTCTGCGACTACCCGCGATTTCAAACTTTTAGCTGGCCGGATTAAGGGTGGTATGTGGAAAATGAACAGCCACTCACAGGAGGGAGACATGAGTTAAATGCATAATAAACCTGGAGACAGGGAGGAATAGATGGAGGAGTGAGGAATGAGGGGGGTCTTATGTACTAGGCACCTATATCACTCACTAAAAATGAAACTAAATTGACTCTCTGACATCTCTGCACTAACATTTAGAGTTTTACGACAGTGTTGCATAAGCATGATGGAAGCAGTGATGAGATATAGCTGCAGGTTTAGACTTTAGCTCACCGGAATCATCATTATCTTGTACTTCCTTGACGATTGCAGAGGAGAACCGTGGGGTCTTGAGTGGGTAAATGGCACAGCTGACTAAGAGAAACTGTTTTGCATTTGATGGTGCTCACACAGAAATGTGGCTCATCTGTGCTGCTGCCTCAGATGCCCCAAGGGCAATACCCCTCCTCTCTGATGCTCTAAGCATGATGGGGGAAGGAAATTAAAAGGAGGAATTTCAAGGCAAACAAGTGACGCAGATACTGCCACGCTGACTGGGAACTCTTCAAAGCAGGAAGAAGATCGAAGTTTTTGTTATACCACTTATTTATATAAATTTCTCATTGAGATCAAAATCTCTTTTTTAAGAGATACCTGACCACAAAGTTAATAAAACATAAATTAAATGCATATCTTAAGATACACAAAAGAAATACAACTAATATTCAGGATAATCAAGTGAACAGGCTAACTCCTTGTAAAAGTATACCTCTACTGATGTCCTACTGGGTGTGTTTTTTACACATAAACACACAGATAAGCACCAAAGCAGAGATTTAAAAACCATCTAATGGAAATAAAGATAGGATGGCATTTGATACATAATCACCAAATGTATTTATATAGAGAGTAGGATTGTAGCTATACTAAAACTTCAAACTTAATACAGATCCTAAAATAAATACTCAATGGCAACATTGAAGCCACACAGTGAATGCTTTGAAGTGAGTCCCTTTTTTTAAAAAGGGGGACTAGGGATGGTCATTCATCGTATTATTCATTGTTATCGTGAAAAGTTTCTTATTATAAGCATTTCGTTTTTATTGTGACAACAATAAATTCTAATTAAAGATGTTTGAAAACGCCCAAAACTGGCTACATTGTTGGAATTGTTATTTTTACTATATTCTCCACTGTTATTTCTATGAGAACATCAATAAATATCAATAAATTCAAAGATTATTAAATGCACTTACTATTGGCAGTTCAGTAATAAAAATCACAATTCTTAATGCCACTCTCCTGAAGAAGCCTATTTCAAAAAAGGTAGGCTTCTTAAGAGCGGTATTTGTGTTTATGCAGCTTTGACAGCAATGACATGCAATCACAGCCCTACCGTTGCCTCAAAAAGCCTGCAAAGAAGTTGTAAATACTATTCTATCATCACTTTTATCATTATTGCAATAAATATTTATTAAAATTTTGTGATAAAGTTCATATCACCCACCCCTAACTGGTACAAAAGAGGACAAGGACGACCCAGCATTGTGGACACATTTAGTTTGAGCTGACAGGCTTACAGGATTTGATAAATCATCACAAAGATTAATTATGTAAAACGTAAAGAGCAGTGGTGCTGACATAGAGCCTTGAAGAACTTCTTTTAGATGCTGGGAGAAAGAGGAAAAGGACGACCCAGTATTCTATACACACTGTATTTGAGATTACATATATTTTAAATAATAGTAAATTATAATATTATAATATAAAATATGATGACAAATATTATTAATATAGAGAGTAAACAGCAGCACTCATAGTATGGAATCTTGAGGGGGTTCTGTAAACACATGGAAAACAGTGGACATCCTGTCTTTAAGGTTCCAAGCAATAAAAGCATTTGCAAATTAGCCAATATAATATAGTGTTCAACTATATCTGACTTTTTTTGACAAATCAAGGAAAAGAGCAGCATTGTATTTTGGGTATAACAAACATTGCATTAATTTTATTATTCACCACTTCAACAAGAGCAGTTATTGTGCTGGGGTGTTTTCTAAATTCTGAGTGATGCTTGGAAAGAATAACATTTTTATCCAAAAGTTTAGTTGGTTGTTCACTATTGAGCTTTTTGAGAACTTTCTCTTGATGTGCTTTGAGTTGCAGATGTTACACATGAAAATCGGCCTCTGAGACTTGGCGAAACGTTACACTTGGTTAGAGAAGAGATACTGCTTGGGCCCCTCTATGATCCTGGCACTGTTTTCTCCTACAAAAAAAGAAGGTAAGGGAGGGAGTGGGCTCTACCACCCCTCCCTCCTGCTTTTAACCACCGTGCTCCCTTTGCTTTTCTAATCATGCTGCAGATGTGCCTGATGGCTGAACAATCTCTGTGTACTGAATGTGGGGCTCTCGCAGGAATCTGGGAGGCTTGCTTATGTGAGCTGTCATGAAAAAAAAGTAAGAGGGCAAAGAAGGAAGGAAGGGAGGGAGGGAATTTGGGAGATTGAGAAAGACAGAGGGAAAACGGGAGAGATCAGTGAGCAGCGACCGTCGCAGCAGGGCTCCTTTAGATTATGTGCGGGTGAAGTGGCACGATTGCAAGCCCGCCCTCGTTCACGGTCGCCTCGGGATCTGCAGACCAAACCACATTAAATAAAAGAAATCCATCCCCAAGCCTGTTAGGGAGTCATGTGGGGAGGTGTGAGAGCGTGCACGTGCACTTGAGTGGCTGCATGTCCATATGTGTGTGAGGGAAAGGAAGGGGGAGGTGTGACGGGCAGGAGGCAGCTCATTTTATCCTCCATGCCAGCTCTGGATGGAGCCTGCCGGGGGATTATGGCACATTCTGCAAAGCAACAATGAAAGCTGCAGTGTTTCGTACATTTCCGCCCTCTTTCTCCACTGCCCAACAAACACAGCTTTGTCCTTGCCTGGCCACTGACCAGGCGGACACCTGGAGTCCTAGAGGTGCCTTTCCAAGCTAAGCACTGGGAGAAAAAAATGCATCTTCACAATGCTGAGATAATTAAGGGGGGGGGGGGGGGGTCTTAACTGACAGTCAGAGGAAAACAGTCACATCTCAGAATCAAAACTCATTAAAAACACGAGTGATGAGATGCTTCCTTCTCCTTCTCCTCCTCCTCCTCCCTCATCTTTATCACCCCAGAGCAAGTGCTGCAAACAGCAGAACCGAAGTCAATGATGGCACAGATTACTCCTTTATTGCTTAATTCACCTGCAATACATGACTCACAGGGACACAATCACCTTGAGCAGCATGTCTCCTTAAGGTGCAGGAGAGTGATGCTGATTTCTTTGCTCAGGCCACCTTGCTCTGTTTTAATAGTGTCAGCAGGGCTTGGCTTAGTAGCTTTCAATCACTGAGGTGTGTATGTGTGTGTGTGTGTGTGTGTGTTTGTGTGGTTGTAGGGGGTGTTTCGCACTGCTCTGCGGAGGTGTAACACCCTGCCTGTAGTGTTGTTGTAAAGCACATTAGGGGTGACTGAGGGTGTTGTTATGGTATCATGATGCAGGTCCAGCACTCAGGGGAAGGTGAGAAGATGTGTCAGTGTGTGTGAGAGTGTGTGTGGTTGGTATAATGGGCCGACATGGCTTCGGGTCTCCATATTCACACCTTTATTTAGGCAATGGATACTCAATGTGGGGGAAAAACCTGTAAACATGGAAGATTGTCTGCAAATGTGAAGTAAGCGAAATGTATCTAGAACAGAACATCAATTTTTTCCTTGATTGACTCTGACGGTTGACCAGCAGGTCAGATAATTTGAAACTGGAATTTTTACATTTCTGTTCCTGAAATGCATCAGAAAAAGGCATGTTTAGCTTTGAGTTGATTGAAATTCCAATAAAAGTAAAGGGTATCCTAACTTATGTGTAAATTGTGATCATCTTGTAATTCCTCCTTTTTCTGCTTGAGTCAAAACTGCTACCTTTGTCAAGGATTAGTCAGAATATTTTAACATTTTTTTACAGTCAGTTTAATAAGTAAATTAAAACAAAGGCTACACAAGTGAGTTTGTATACGTTACAGAGAGGGGTGTAGTGACAACTCTCAAAGGCGCCACAAATCTCTCGGGAAATAAATCCAGTTGCTGTTAGTATTTGACTTCTTCTGTTGAAGTAAGTGTAATCTGCAGTTATGATCCCTGGATTTAAAGGGGTGTGCTTCAAGCATGACATCCTTTAAATGTGAGACTCTTAATTTGAAACGAGAAAGGCAATAGTTTTTGAGGTATTGTGTTTACAAAGTCTTATTAAAAACTGCTCAGCAAGGGGGATTGTAAGGCAAACACAACAACAACCCAACAACAGCTACAGGCCAGTGGTTAACCTTTTCAAGAATAAAACAGCTCTCACAATAAGATCACCAATAAAATAGAAATAATATATAGAATTAGACAAGTATCAAAAAGAGAGACAAGTCAAATTTTAAGTGGATTATTCAACAATGATTACAAATTCTTTAACACAGTTTTTGATTTTTAATAGCTTGACACTATTTGTGAAAAGAAAAATAGAGGATTCACAATTTTCCCCAAAATATTGTTCGAATCTTGTCTTGTGTCGTTTTTGTGAACCGGTCCCATGTATTGTCTCGTCTAGTGAGTTTGGATGTTACAAATCTAGCTTTAGTCCTTAGGACGAAAAATGCATTCAGCAGGTTAAATCTCAAAGAAAACCCTGAATCGGTGTCGTCCAGCAAAATCTGATCAGTGCATCTCTTTTTGTCAGGACGAATAGTGGTCAAAATATGGATAAACATAAAAAGACATGAAAAACTCCAAAAACTGTCCTTTTCCCAGATTGTGGCTGGCCTCCAACGAGCCTGACTGTTGCAGTTCACAAGCCGTTTATGTGAATAAATTAAATCTGTTTACCACTTCCCTGCGCCTCAACAGCTCAGCGGAGAGGGTTTGTGATCCATTTGTTCTGCTGTGATGGCGGGATAAAGCTAATCATTGTCTACTCTGCTTTGCCTCTCAGTTTATCCCACAGAGCAGCGGCGCACAACTCATCACATTAACAGGACGGAGACTCACTTTGAAGATTCAGGAGGTTTGGGAGTCGTAAACAGTGTTTTTATTCCAAACTGACATGTCAGCCCAGTTTTACTGTGCTGCAATGGGCTGATTTGGCGTCACCATCTCCCAGTCCCTGTTGTGCCTCAATTTTGCCATTAAATTTAATTTGCAGCCACTTTCAAGCCTTATGTAAGGGGCTCCTCGGGGTGCCGAGTGAAAACAAAGCTTTAAAGTAGTTGTATGGGGGGAAGAAAAAACATTGTTTTACCCCAGAGGTGGCTTGAAAGCACGCCGAAAGAAGGCCATTTGAAGGGGGTAGGCCTCATCTGTCACCGGGCAATGGAGGAGTCAGCCATGCAGAAGCCCCCTGATTATAAAGAGATAATTTCATCCAATCCTCCAGTGGTGCTCCATCGTCTTGCCGCCATACTCCACTGCCTTTCATATTTGTTCCCGGCCTGCATCTCCTCACCCGTTTCGTTTTATTGCAGCTCCCACTCAATACATATATTTTTGCTCCCGCTTGAATAGGGGAAGGAAAGTGGGTCTCCCTCCTTTTCCTCCCTCCCACTCCAGTCTCCTGCAAACACACACACCCACGCCATGTGTCTTTTGTTGTGCAGGAATCCACAGCTCTCTACTTGTTGTGCAGCGCCTGCCGTGCAATTTGCAGTAAATTAAGCTCAAGTAAGGCACATAACAGCACCGACTTCCTCCTTGCGTGCTTACCAGCGGCAGTCGGGATTCCTATCTGAATCCAATAGGATCACAGGTAGTGGCACAGAGAAAATAAGGAATGATAACATCTGAAAAGAGCATGTAAATAGGCTGAGGCTCATAATTGCTTCTTGTTGTTATTATCTGCACTGCATCAGAGGGTTAATCTTTAAATTGGCTCTCGTTAGTCACAAAAGATATAACAAAGGACTAGTGTTAATTAGAACAAGAAAATGTCTGGAAATTCAATTACTTCCCAACCCTCACGTCATATTTTTCATATAATTATGAAGTTAAGAAGCAAACAAATCTAAATGTGTGGACACAGGCTTTACAGGGTGGCACAAATCAAAACTGTTGTTAAAAATGTGCGTTTACCTGAGAAAAAAACATGGAGGTGAATGGCACTCAGACCTTTGTTTCCCCTCATTTTAACTCACTGCTGGAGGTAAGAGAGATGACACAGGGTGGGGGAGAGGAGAAGGAGGAGGAGGAGTAGGCGAAGAGAGGAGAGGAGAGAGCCGGAGAGAGCAGGTCGACTCACTCATCAATAACCACAAGGTCAGACAGACAGTGCCGGGCTGAGTGGGCCCTGTTAGGAAGCAGCGGCTGAGGATTTGTAGAGCTTGTAAAGGCTTAAAGCAACACCGCTCCGCCTTCTTTGTGCCACAGGCTGGGCCTTTGAAGGGCCAGGGAGACACCTGCTGGTTGTAGAGGGTGACAGTGGTTGCCATGCATCAGGCCCTCTGTCTGACGGTACTGAGTGGAAACAGAGAACTATAGATGGGCACACCTGAGGGATTGATGTAGAGAGTCAATAAATGTCTGATTTATAAGGCATTTCTCCAGGAGAACAACACTATATATATGCAATTTTATTGAAAATTATTGTTTTATTACTTGATAAACTATGTTTGCAGCAACTCTAAACGGAAAAGCAGAAAAATACAAAAATATAATTTCCCACTGCATTCACAAAGTACATACTCCAACAGCATTTGCCAAAACAATATCACAGAACATCCGTAATAACTCAACTCCTTAAGAGATTGCTACTTTTGATACAAGACTGTTTTTAATTCATAAGAAAATACTTCCATAAACATGGCAACAAAATAATACAACTTATAAAAGAAATTTCCTGAGAAAACATACAAAAAACATAAATTTTTTTAGTTTTTTTCCTTTTGATACTTGAATATGTTTCTCTCACACTGTTTTGCTGTGAATGGAAATGTAACTTTATTGATGCATCATATTTGTATTTTTCAGAATACATTTTTTTATATGAAAGCACTAAGAGACAGCAAATAGTATATCGAATCTGAAAAGTGTATCGTATCACACCATGTTGTAATTCATCAGATTAACTGATATTGCATCGTATCTTTTTGTATTGAAACAATTTATTATGTTGTCTCATATATTTCAGTTTAATCAATAGTATCGTAAACTGCATCACATCGTGTCATATATTATCGCATGTTGTATCGTCTTGAATCATTGTGCCATGTCTTTTCATGTCCTATCAAACACTATAATTCATTGTATGTCCCATTTTGTATTGATTTCTTTCATGGAAGACAAAAATAAAATCAGGTTGGTAGGCTTGTAGTCTTTATCTGTTACAGTCATTTCAATAATTAAATTCCAAACAGTGTGCTAAACGTTATATCAACATCCCCCACTGCTCCACCCATCAGAAAGTCATTTAGTGTGTTAGTAGAGTGTGGGACTTCAGAAATGTGAGCAAACAGATACTTTTCATCTGCAAACACAGAGTTGGAGACCGGAAAAAAATTCTCAGATGTCTCTTTTTCTTTATGAGCTTTCTAATTTATGGAGAGGAATGCACTCGTGTGCCCTTCTCTCCTCTCAAGTACAGGCATGAGCAGCTCCAATAGGTAGCATAAAAGCTCTTTAGCTGTCTAGTGGAGTAGATTACCGGCCCTGCAGTTAAATCCAGCTAGAGACCCTTAAGTGAGCATTATCAGTATGGTGCAGCATGCTGCCTCCTCTCTTTTTATTTTTCCCTCTCTCTCGCTCTCTCCGGTCATCTCACAGGTACTTTGTGCAGGGAAATTTCTCACTATGAGATTGGTAATGGAGAACGATGGTGAGGGGAGGGAGGAGTGTGGCAGATGAGATGGCCCTGCAGCAGCAGGAAGGAAAGACGGAGACACCAATAGCTGGAACGGGGAAGGCGATGGAAGGAGACGCTCTTCACTCCTCATAAATGTGCCCATTAATTCACTAACCCCTCCACTTTGAGATGCAGGTCACTCTGAGTTATAGCCGACAACCGTTTTGTAATATTTATTTGACACTGAACGCAGCATTAAATCAGTCTCCCAGTGGCAAAACTGATAACCTTCAGTGCAGCTTGTAATATTTTTTTTACTTGTGATAATCCTGTGTAGTATGTCAGATAACAACCCCATTGTTTGGCCTGCGTGAAAAATTATTCTCCTGGATGAAAACAAAGAGAAGGGTTTTCATGAGCTCCAGCTTCAGAATCAATAGTTCGCTTTAAGGGTTGTTTTTTTTTTAAGGAACTCTGGGAGAGCGAGTACTAGAGGAGGAGAGGGTAAGATGTGTAGAGCATGTCTGGGCCCAGCGAACAGATAATTGTTAACCAAAGGTTACATAATGGCTAAGTAATGTAAACAGAGAGCCACAAGCCAAGTTAATGTTCTCACAGGGCAGAAAGGAGGAGCTTTTCTGAGATAATGCTGACAGACTGTGAGGTTTGACGCATTATGTGTGTGTGTGTGTGTGTTGTGTGTGTGTGTGTGTGTGTGTGTGTGTGTGTGTGTGCATGTGTGTGTGTCCCTCCCTATCTCAGTTCATTTTCACCCAGAGGCGCTTTAAACGCAGCCAGACATCCTGCCTTAAGTCCAGCGTGTCGTTTCTAAAGGTGTGCGGGGCAACTGCCGGGGCTTGTTAAGGGTGTCACAGGAGCTGAGAGGGAATGTCATCCTTTGGGCTCTGTGAGGTGCTTGTCACCTGCCAAATCAATATCTCCCTGCTCAGCTCACAGCACACACACATACATACACGGAAAGAGAGAGAGGGAAGGAGAGCTGCAGTTTCCTGGTGGTGATGTGATCAGCAGCTTCCCTTGGAGCTGAGCCTTAACACTTGTCTGTGTTTCTGTTACAGAACTCTCCAGTTTAATGGCTGGCAGATAGAGGCCAGACGGGGACAATCAACATGAACTCGATTCCGTCGATGGACAGACACATTCAGCAGACCAATGATCGTCTGCAGTGTATCAAGCAGGTGAGGCAGGGGGGCCGACACCAGTTCTCATTCTGCAGTCTGATTTAAACTGGCTTTTAGCAATATTGTTATATTAAAATCAAGACCAAGGACATACATACCCCTGGCAAATTACAGTGTTAAATTATTTTCATTCAGCCAAATAAGTTTGTTTCTGATAGTAAAGGAAAAAAGGCATCTCACAAAATGTTAAAAAATGTAAAAGGTGTATCAGTTTTGAAATATATATATATATACATACATATATATATATATATATATATATATATATATTTCTCACGTCTTTTTAAAAAATAGTATGTCAAAAATTTAAGTCTCTGGACGAGCCACTCCAAAACCTTATTATTACTTCCAGTCAGAAGAGATTAGTGAGTTTATTGTTTATTTTGAATATATACATAGATATATACACATAATAACATATACATAATATGTAATTTGTGATATAGATAGATAGATAGATAGATAGATAGATAGATAGATAGATAGATAGATAGATAGATAGATAGATAGATAGATAGATAGATAGATAGATAGATAGATAGATAGATAGATAGATAGATAGATAGATAGATAGATAGATAGAGATTTATTTTTTTTGTTTTTTTTGTTTCGTTTTCCAAGCTACTACCTTCAAACAGGTTTAGCGGACAGGTTTCTGTTAAGCAACTGCTAAAGTGTTCAGTTTTACTCTTTTAGCATCTTAATTTCTAGATTTACTCATCATATTTTAGTCTCTTACTAGATGAATGGGCCTACTGTCATTTAATACAGAGGTGGTTTTCACCATAAGTGAAATGTAAATAATGTTCCAGATTTTGTTTCTAAAACGTCTGTATTAATCTCACATGTCTCAGGTTTCCCTTGAGATTAAGATTACACATAACGCCGTTAAAGTTGTGAAAATGCTGTATTCTCGATTTATTTTAGGTGTGTTATTTTAACCTAAAAGTGACTCTTTTATTTTACAGAAGAAAGTGTGACTCAGGTTACTAAATAGGGTCAAAGAGCAAGGACTCCCACCCTTCTCCACCATTCCCTCCACCACAGCTGACTCTCAGCAAATCCTTTTGTTCCCACTTCTCCACAGTTTACATGAATCACCAGCAGAATTAAACAGACATAGTCATGTAACCCCAGGCTACGGGGGTTCTCCGTTTGATCCCTTCTTCTAAACTTACGGTACATTTTGTTTCCCTCCTCAGTGATGAGGTCCCTCAGAATGACACAACCTAGGCCTTTGAGATGGTGCTTCTCATACTTAAACATGTCAGTGGCAAATCCTTTTACCCAACATGGGAGTTTAAGACAATGTGTTGCTTTGATGTTCTTAAGTAATAAGATGAAGAGAGGTAAACACTCCTGGTCCTCAGTTTGGTTACCTTCATCGCAGTAGGGTGTTAAATAATTCAATATCCACTCCTTTAGCTGTAATGAATGTGGAGAGGGTCTATTAAAGTGGGTTCACACAAGTACAAAAAGGGGTTTGCTGGTGTCTAACAACAGTTTACACAGTTCAAATGTTTGAGGGTTAAATGTATTAACCCGACAGGACAAAAATTTTAACAAATACATCCCGATGTTAGCGCCTGAGGAGGCAGCACATGGGTAAACACACCAATTAGAGAGATCCATGGCACACGAGTAGGCCTCCAGTCTATCTAATAAATGGTTAAAGCGTGGGGTCATTTCAAATCGACCAGTAAGAGCCAGCACCCTGCTAATAGAGGCGAGCTTTGTGCTGCAGACAATCAGGGTTTGGAAGACCCGCATAATAAATACCATTTATGTCCTGCCAATTAGAGTAGCGGCGAGCCCATTCAGCTGGCCGTCTATTCTCCTCCCCGCGAACAAAGATGATCATCAGGGGAGATCAGAACAATTAACTCGGTATCTTCTCCCCCTCCATCGCTCCCCATTGTCTAATATCCAAGCTATTAAAATAATTAAGGAAATATTGTAAACCAATCCAGCTGTTTGCTTTAATTGAAACTGTAGCGCAAGCTGAACATTTTTGGGCATCTAAAAGAAATGCCCAGGAATACAAATGAAGCCTGGTCTATTGTTAAGTGTTGTTTCCTGGAAGATGCGACACGTCCGTGTGACTGCTTCCAGCCAGAGCGGCGGACAGGGTAACAAATTGATTTTGTTGCTCAAATGATGAATTGCTGCTGAGTGTGATGATAAAGTGGAGGAAATTGGAATCCGTCAACGTGATTGAATCAGGGGGTTGGAAGTCAGATCAGAAAATCATTGCTGTGGTAATTCTTAAATTACTGTCCCATTGTAACATCGCAATAATGGAATTTTTAAACAATAACTCAGCCAAATACTATCTGATAAATCAATGGATCTTTTACTTAAGAACCTGGAGCAGAATATTAGTTTTATTCATTTTCTAGACATAAATGTGCTGCTTTTCTCTGATAAGACAATGAAACACAAATGGGATGTTAGATTTGGCTTTGAGAGATATATACAGTACCTTCGAAAGTATTCATACTTTTACTTTTTTTTCAACATAAAAACTCAAAATTCTTTGTATTTTATTGGGATTTTATCTGATAGAACAACAGTGATTATGCACATAATTGTGAAGTGGAAGGAAAATGACACAGGGTTTTCTAATTTTTTAACAAATACACATCTGAAAACTTGAGATGCACATTGTATTCATCTTCCTAAAATCTGATACCGCTAAATAATATTCAGTAAACCAAAGAAATCAGTACATAGTAAATAGTCCACCCCTGTGTCATATAGGTTCAGTTTACATCAGATGTGTTCACAAGTCTTTTTGTATTATAGATTAGGTATTTGAAAAACATGTTCAAGTCAATTCTCAACTTTTTGCAGGGTAGGTCTAAATCAACTCTCAATCAACTCTCAATTTTTTGACCCAGTCAAGACTCTGGTCTTTCCCCCAAGTCAAGTCTAAATCTTTAAGAGGCAAGTCTAAGTCAAACATCAAGTGTTTCCTCCCAAGTCCAAGTTGAGCCTCACATTTTTATCCCAAGTCTCAGTTAAATCTCAAGTTCTTTATCCCAAGGCCTTGGTAGAACATTTGCCCCAAGTCCAATTCACGTTTTAAGTCTTTGAAGGCCAAGTCCAAGACCAAGTCATATCTCAAGACTTTCATCCTATGTTCAACCTGGCCACAGATATTCCCTTCTTTAAGGCCACAGCTAAAATGACCAGAATATGTCGACAAGAAAACACACTGCCGTGTGCTTTATCAATCTGTTCGAATGGCCTAGTTAAAGTCTTGACCTAAATTTAAATGGGAATCAGTGGTGAGACTAGAAAATTGATATCTTATGACACCCTCCATTCAGTCTTACTGAGCCTGAGCTATTTTTAAAAGAAAAAGAGGAATGATTTCAGTCTCTAGATTAGCAAAGCTGGTAAAGACATATCTTAAAACATTTGTAGATGTAATTACAGTAAAAAGTGGCTCTAAAAAACAGGCTACACTTATCAGATTTTAATTTGTTAAAAGTTTGAAAACCAGGTCATTAATTTTCTTTCCACTTGACAATTGCATGTTGTTTGTAAAAAAAAAAAAAAAAAAAAAACCTTAAGAGAACGCATCTTTTAACAGCTTACACAAAGAAGAGCAACCACATTTGCTCGGGTTAACCTCCAAACGGACAAGAGATGCTAAAAACAGCAATCTGATTTCACCCCAGCACATATTTTCTCTGACAGTTTGTTTTTCCCTCGCATCTCGCAATCGCACCATTGTGAATACTTTGGGGGAAAGATGGCTTGCCTGATACTGCTGGTATCTATTTTGGAGATACTATTTTCCTCTCACAGTGGGGAAGTCAGTTTGCTGTCAGACTCTGCTCTACAGTTATGTATACATGGGGGGAGGCTCTGCTGAAACCTGTGAACTGTCCTCTCCCTGCAGGAGCACTTCCTCCAACTCCTTAGCACCAATATTTCAAGATAACTGGAGCTGCCGCCACCACTGCTGCCTCTTAGACTACACAACTGTTTTGTCTAGCTGCTGCTGAGTTTCCTTTCCTGGGTTAATTATCTCCATTAATATGTTTCTCTGTTGCACCAATGAATGTAGAACAACAGCAGCATTTTTATCTTTTTTTTAATAGAAAGAGCGTTTGCCAGATTGCACGGTCTGTCACTTCCAGTTAGGCTGCAGATGTGCTTGTTGTTTTCCAGACGTGACTACAGAGGAGGGCTGTGTGAGAGTCTCAGGACGCTGCACGTCCTGTCCATCTTTGTTTCCCCCCTCGAACTGAGCAGAGCTTTGACTGGTGTGTAAATGTTGAGTCAGAGAGCGATAGGGTAACAGAGAGGGGGGAGGGTGTTTCTTGGCCACTGGTTTGCGTTTGATTGGTGTTTTTTTGGCCATAAAGAGGGGAACATCTGTGGTGTGGCAGTGCCAAGCTCTCCGTGTGACAGCCACACTGGTGGGACCAATTGTTCTGAGTGCAAAGAACAGTAATCACTTCAAGCCCAAGTGGTGGTGTGTGTTTTCTTTCTCCTCTCCCTTCTAACATATTCCTCCTCCCTCCTTTTCCATCCTTGGTGCACTGATTGTGTGTGTTGTCTAGCTTCCAGACTCTCCTAAATTTAGCATATGTAGATGTGTGTCACTTTCTCCAGAAACATATATGCTCTGCATCCCTGCCACGTCTCACTTAAAGCTGAGCTCCCTTAGAGTATCAGGAAAGCAGCGGACACTGTCACAGACAAAAGCAGAAAATAAACTAGCCTGGTTTCATCCACCCCCATGTCATATGCCAGCTTCATAAACTGATATGAAAGCCACCTTATCAAATCCTGACCTCTACTGCCCCCTAAAGAGTGAGCACGAAAAAAGCAACTCTTCTACTCTGACAGCGAAATCAAAGCACACAAACGCATTAAGAAGACAGCCGTTCGCTTTAAGATGACAACCCACTCTATTTACCTTTGATGCTGTGGAGTGGGAGTACATTTGTTCCTGTTTTCATCAAGTGCACTAAAAAGGTTTGTGTGCATGATCCCTCCAAAGGCTCCAGATTACTGCCGAGTTGTGTTGTTTGTATTGAGGTTTGCATGCTTTTATAGGTGAGTTTACCAGTTGTGATAGGTAGTATAGTTTTACTAATTCTTTTACAGCGTTACAGTGAAACAAGACAGGGGTCCAGAGGGGAAATTAACACCATAAAAGTGGGGTCCCAAGCAAAATTGTTATTAAGTTCATGAAGTGAAACTCATTAAACACATTAAACAGATTTATAACATACACAGTGTTATATATATATCAAGCATTTGTTTCTGTTAGTTTTGATGATTTTGGGTTAAAGCTAATGAAACCCAACATTAATCTTGTCGAGTTTATAGGATTTTAAATACAGAAAAGTTTACTGAGTTTTCATACTTTTCAGCATACTGAAAAGTATGTTCATGTACTATTATGTCATGTACATATAGGCACTCAATACTTGTTTAGGGCTCCTTTTCCATGAATGACTGCATCAGTGCGGCATGGCATGGAGGCGCTAAGCCTGTAGCAAGCTTTAATATCAGCCTTCAGTTCTTCAGCATTGTTGGCTCAGGTTTCTCTTGTGTTTTTCTTGACAATCCTCTGCAATTTTCTTCTGTGGGGTTTAGGTCAGACCAGTTTACTGGTGATTTAAACCCAGTGACATCATGGCAATTGAAGCAGGTAATAATAATTTTGGCAGTATGGGCAGGTAACAAATCCTGCTGGAAAATGAAATCAGCATCTCCATAAACCTTGTCAGCGAATAGAAGCATGAAGTGCTCTAAAATGTCCTGGTAGTGGTGTTGACTTGGACTTGATAAAACGCATTGGGCAAACACCAGCAGAAGACTCCCAAAAATCTTGAGTGACTGTTAAAACCTCAGACTGGACCCAAGGCAGCTTCCTCCAGACTCTTTGACATTGATTTTCTGCTGTAATGCAAAATTACTTTTCATAACAAAAAATCCACTTTTTTTTCTTCTCGGCCAAGGTAAGAGACTTCTGATGTTGTTTCTGGTTCAGAAGTGACTTTGCACAAGAAATGCAACAGTTGTAGACCATGTCCTGGATGTATCTGTGTAAGGTGGCTGTTGAAGCTCTGATTCCAGTTGCCATGCACGTCTTGTGGATCTCCAACAAACCCTCGTGTGTCTTTTTGTACCACACTGTTTCCTACCACTAAACTTTCCAATAATTTGTTGGGATGCAGCAGTCTGTGAACAATCAGTTTCTTTGGCAATGGCCTCTTGTGGCTTACCCATCTTGTGAAAGGTGTCTTTCAGGTGGACAACTGTCAAGTCAGCAGTCTGTCTTATGATGGTATAGAGCATGATGTAACAATAATATAACATTTCTGTTACATATCCTTTTTTATAGGCCTTATAGAATATTCTTGTTTTCTGAGAAACTGAAGTTTGGGTTTTCATCAGCTTTAAGCTATAATTAGGAGACAAATTAGTAGTTAATCTATATAAGATATGAGTTTTACTTATTGAATTAAACTACTGAAATAGATACAACAATATTCAGGGACACTTGTAAGACAGTTTGTCTAATAGGAGAGCCAGTTTTGGGCGCCAGCAAATTTAAAAGGATGGACATTGCCCTCTCCTGGCCCCTCTTTGGTGGCACTGTTAATCTTTTGTTGGAAATTCTGATTGTTTTCAGAATAGTTGATATATTCATGGCAAAAACTATGAAGTCATACACTAGCAACAAAACATTTTTTAGCCCTTTCCTCCATTATATATTTTGTCACCCTTCTTTTCTTACAGCTAAATAATGAATACAGTTGTGCCTATCACCCTTTTTTTGTTCTGTTTCCATACAGTAGCTAATAGATTTTCAGCACATTTCACACATTCTCCCTCTTTCTTTCCTCACAGCACTTACAAAATCCAGCAAATTTCCAAACAGCAGCGACTGAGTTGCTGGACTGGTGCGGAGACCCCCGGGCCTTCCAGCGCCCCTTCGAGCAAAGCCTGATGGGATGCCTAACGGTGAGTCCCGAGCTCCATATCTCTAGCCTCGCTCTCGTTGTTTCAAGGGCGACGAAAAGAGCCGCTAAAAACAACTGCTGCATTGGCTCTTTCCGGAACTCTCTAAGGGACAAATGACAGCTAATGTTTTCTTGCCTGATCTTCAATAAGGTCACTGGGAAAAAAAGCACTTCGTACATGAGGAAGCACTCAGATTTATCCTCCTTTCAGTGACCTCATTAACAGCTTGTGCTGAGGCTTGTGAATTTAATGAAAAAAAAAAAACAAGTAATGCAACAATGCCCTCGAGCTTTAAAGGAATCATCGATGGCAAGAAAATTATTTTTATTGCCTTTAAATAACCCTTTATTGCTATAAATACAGAAAACACCAACAAATGGAACACTTGTGTGGACTGCAGGTGTTTCACTCAATGTGTCACCTTTGCTTTAACATGCTGCTTCTAGCAACAGATGAAAGAAAAATATGCTGCAGCTTTAAGTGCAGCCTGTATCCCCTACAGCAGTGCAGGAAAGTCAGTGAAGCCGCTGTGACACGTTGAGCAACTGCTTCTGTTGCTGCTTTAATGTGCAGCAGCAGGTGACTTCTCCTCCATTCTGCCAATTCAATTTGTGCCCTGCCGTGAAAATGTCATGGCTTCATCCTTTTAGTTTATAAGCTCTGTAGACCCGAGTTAATCTAATGTAATTGCAAAATTACACAGCACTCCATCCTGTTGATTTCATGTTTTTACCTGCAGCGTCTTGCAAAAGTATAAAGCATTTTGTCACATTAAAACCACGACTTCCAATTCATGTTATTGGGACTTTATGTGACAGACCGACTAAAATGGAGTGGGTAATTTTGAAGTGGAAGAAAAGCTAATTTATGTTTTACACAATTTTTTACGAATAAAATCTGAAAAGTGTAGCGTGCATCTTTATTCATTCCATGTTACTCTGAGACACCTAAATGCAATTCAGTGCAAACAAAATTTTAAATAGATTTCACCTGTGAGTAATTTAATGTCAGCATAAACTCAGCTGGTCTGTGAAGGCCTCAGAGGTTTGTTAGAGAACATTAGAGAACACACAGTAAACTGAAGACCACGGAACACAACAGACGGCTCAGGGATGAAGCTGTGGAGAGGTCTAAAGCAGGGTTGGAATATAAAATAAAATCCTAAGCTTTCAAGCCATCTCAGAGCACTGTTCAATCCATCATTATCTAAAAATGGATTGAGTATGGCAGAAATGTGAGACTACCAAGACAACTGACAGGTCGGACAAAGAGAGAATTAATCAGACAAGCAGCCTAGAGGTTTACAGTAACTGTGGAGGAGCTGCAGAGCTCCACAGCTCAGGAGACAGAAAACTAACAATGCAAATCATTCCTAAAACTCCTTACAGTGAAACATGGTGGTGGCAGTATCATGCTGGAACAGGGAAGATGGATGGAGCTAAATACAGGGCAACATCAAAAGACTGGGGCGGAGTATAACGTTCCAGCAGGGCAATGACTGTAAACATACAGCAAGAGTTGGGAGCTGCTTTAATAATATCCAAAATGACCTGCAGTTTTAATTGTAGCAATAGCTTTTTTTCTACAAAGTATGGACTTAGTGACACTCAAACAAATGCATGTCACTCTTTTTAGCATTTTAACTTTCAAAAAATGTGGAAAACTGTATCATATCCTTCCACTTCACAGTTATGCACTACTTTGTGTGGGTCTGTCTCATAAATCTCATCCCAGTAAAAGACATTAAAGTTTCTGCTGATAACATAAAAAAAGATATTTAAATTTTATGATAATTTCTTTTGACAGTTTATTTTTTTTAAATAATATGTTTCACAAAAGGCAGCAACTTTATGATCCTTCTAGTTTCCTGAAGAGTCTAAAAATTTGATTTGAATGTTTAAAAAAAAAATAAAAGCAAAACATTTATAAAGATTTATAACCTTCGTGTGCAACTAAATAACCGGAAAAGAGAGCTGAAGCTTACAAAAATGCACATTACATTCATAATTTGCTCCGGAGCTGTAAAGCTGTTCATGGCACATTCACATGGTTGGTTTAACATATAAGAGCACATGTTGGCCTTATGGAGGACAAACCCACCTCGACTCCACCAACTTTGTACAATTAAAGACCTGGGATTAGAACCACTTTTTACACTGAAATTACCATTTAGCAAAACCTCCCTCAGTAGTTCAGATTCTATTAAGGCCTCATATTTCTTCTGCTTAATGGGACATTCCTCTAAATAAAGCCCAGATGTACATACTCTGAGCTGGTGTCGCGTCAGGACTATATTTAATCAAGATAATGACATGGTGCAGGCAGCAAAGTTCAACTCTGCAACCTCAGGACTTGTCTTGAAGTGTGACAGTGGGGATTTGAAACGGCAGGATCGGTCTTGGAGTGGCTCCACACAGACCCCTGAATGTCCTGAAAGATCATCATGATTTGAGGTGCTCTCTTTGAGCTGGTAATGGCGAAGGTAAATCAAAGCAGAGTTGCAGGACATTATGGTGATTTACATCAGCTCCGATGGCATGTTGATGTGTCTCCGAATGTTTCCTCTCAGTGGGTCATCTCCGCACTGGGGGCCACATTTGCTTCTCATCCTGCTGTCATCTGACTCATATGGAAGTTGTAAACTCGTAATGTGTCCATCAGCTGAATTAGATCTTTGATGCTGCCAAAAGGTCACTTGTGAGCACAAGAACAAGATAAAGCAAAATCCACCATCCTCAGGAGCAGTTAAACTTGCCATGTCTATTCCTTAGTTTCTAATATAATCCTATAAAGAGACTTTAAAACGTGACTGTTATAGAATTTCAGGTTTAAAAAGCATTATTTTGTAGAATATCTTATTTTTATAATATTTTTTTCAGAATATGTTGTCTCTGCATTTTCCATCCATTCTTTTCCATACTCCATACTGTGTGGAGGTAGGATAAACTGGGTGCTCCCCAGGTGGGAAAACATGGTGGTAGCAGCATCATGCTGTGGGGGTGATATTCTTCAGCAGGGACAAGGAAGGATGTAAATACAGGGCAAATGTTGACTGCAGAAATGGGCAATCTGAGGGAGAAGGCCATTTTCTTGAAACCATTTTCTAACTTGAATGGCATGTTTTCAGCTTTTTCCCATTTTGTAGAATGTCTACAAGAAATTTGGCCTATGTGTCATATCACTATTTCCAAGGAAAAAACGGAAATTGTGGTTACCAATTAAAACTTCCTTGACACACAAAAATTTAAGTACAAATAAATAAAATGTTTTATCTTGTTTATTTTATAGTACATGGTAGATGTGCCAATAATTATGAGCCTAGTGAATTTGAAAAACAAAACAAAACAATGATTTCTTGACATGTGACCTTTTTTCTCATTGAATGAATGTACTCAAATTAAACTTTGGATTTTTCTAAATGATTCTGTTTCAGATTATGCTTCTGCAATAAAAGATTAATTGAAGGCTTTTTAACTGATCTTTGCTAGGGGTGCCAACAAATGTTGGAGGGTTCTGTAAAATCAAAAAATGTATATGAATGGGCTATACTTACCATTTAACTCTTCTTTAAGACAACACAACGTTTGTTTTGTTTAATAGCAACGCTTTGCAGAAGTCGTTTTACTTCTTGAACTTTTCTACATTTTGTCACATTACAGCCAAAACCATCAATGTCTTTTAATGGGATTTTATTTGACAGACTAACAAAAAGCTGTGAATAGTGAATGGAAGGAAAATGATTTCCTAATTTACTAATCAAAATCTGAAAAGCGCAACATGCATTTGTATTAAGCCATCTTTACTCTGATACCTCAAAATAAAACCCTAACCCAGTAGGCAAACCTACCAACACATGAGTGTTTACCTGAACTGACTGGCCAGACAAGGAGAACATTAATCAGAGGAGCAGCCAAGTGGCCAATGTTAACTGTGGAGAAGCCAAAAAGACCCCAGCTTAGGTGCCAGGAAACTAATCCTGTTCACCACCCTGAACTCACCATCCCCACGATGAAATATGATGATGGCACCATCATGCTTTGGGGATGCTTTTCTGCAGCAGTGATGCAAGAGTTGGTCAGAAGATAAATTAAGCTAAATGCAGGGCTATTCTAAAAGAAAACCGGTAAGAGGCCGCAAAAGTCTTGAGACGGGGGCCAGAGGTTCACCCTACAACAGGCCAACATCCCTAAACATACAGCCAGAGATAGCACGTTTAAAGGTCTAGTCAAAGACTGAAATCCAATTTAGAATCTTTGGAAAGACTTGCTGTTCAAAGATGCTCTTACCAAAATGACTGAGCTTGAGCCTTTCTGCTAAAAATCAGTCTCTACATGTGGAAAGCTGTTAAAGACATATCCTGAAAGACATGTAGAACAACTGCAGCAAATGGTAATATAAATAAGTAACAAGAGTATTATAAATGCACCCCATACTTTTAAGGTTGTTTTGTTTTACTTATATGCAAATATGCTCTACTTTTTGTTGTTCTTTCATTCAAAAATCCAATAATAACCTTGAGATTTGTTGCTGTAATGTGACAAAATAGGTTCCCTTGAATATGTTCAAGAATGGTAAAAACTTTTGTAAGGTACTGTACACCACATCACTGAAGAATCACAATAACGTTTTTTGCCATTTTTTAAAATTCATATCTGCATGCACTGTGTTTAGGTGGTCAGCCGCGTAGCAGCGCAGCAAGGCTTTGACTTGGACCTGGGCTATCGGCTCCTGGCCGTGTGTGCCGCCAACAGGGACAAGTTCACTCCAAAATCAGCAGGTAAGACCATTTCTATCAACTGCCACCTCAGGCCATCTGGCCATGCTGGCCTGCTCTGGGATCAAAGTTTAAATCTGCATCCCTCCTACCTTTTCCCATAAACACTGCTGAGACCACGGGTCCTCAGAAGAAAAAATATGCAGAGCAGTGTTTGACAGCAGCTCACATTAACTCAGATCTTTGTCATTTTTATTTTTATCTCTTAAAGGAAACAAAGAATCTTGATTTGTGATTTCAGATAAAGAGTAATAATCCATCTGTGACATGGGGCAGAAACTTTTGTTTTTATGGTCTTTGAACGTCTACAGACAGTGATGAATTATTAGTAAAAATGCAGATATTTTAAAGGTGGTTACAAGCTGGGAGAAAAGCCAACTGAAGCATGGTGGGGATAGAGATGTATAGGCTGTCAGTAGCCGAGAAGATAAGAAATATTTTTGTGATCTTTTACAGTTGATGATTTGTGGTTTCCACCTTACAAGGGTTATAGGAAAACCTATGCTTGACCATGCTGCTGAGCCTTCTTGATTTAAGAGAGTCAGAGCCACATATTGGTTTAATTTTCTTTGAGTTTGCTTTTTTCCTTTGGTTTATATGATAGTCATGTGGCTGTTATTTCAGTCGAGGGTTAGGAATCAGTCTCTGCATACAAATAACTAAGACAGCCAAATGTTCTAATTCTGCTTAATGCTTAATCAAATCTCAGGGCCTATTTTATGGGCTTAGATAAGATTGCCAATTGATCCACAGTCTGAATAATTTCCTGCAACAGTAGTCATTTGGAAAGCTGAGCTTGGTCTTGTTTGGGCAATATCCCAAAGTGCATTTCATGGACAATTATGTAGCAGTAAATGCATGAATATTTTGGAATGGAGAGAGATTTGATGGAAAGTTTAATAGAGATATTTTTTTCTGCATGGTGACAGAGAGAAGGGATATTTTTAAGTTGCAGAGAAAGCACTCTGTAGAAACTAAAAGAGATGACACACTCACAGAGATCCCAGGGGGCAGGATCTGCTCGCCTGATGTCCGACGGGGGCTGTTGCCGTGTGACAGAGTAAGGGAGCGAATCACATGATGGGGCTAGTATGATGGGAGTCGGATGAGTCTGTGTTTGCAGAGGGGAAAACGTTTCAGCAAGCCCAAGTTTTCTTTTCCTAATGGATTTTAAGAGTTTAAAAGCAGATACTCATCTCTAGACAGTGGCAACACCACAGGGGGGCCAGAGCTTAAGCTGTAATAGCCACCCTTATAAATCTGTAGTCTTGTATGCACAACATTTTTTGTGAAAAAAAAGTTAAAAGAGGAAAGGTCAAGGTCTGAAGAGCCACAACATTTATTTATTCAGAAAGATGTTTGTGCAGTTGTTTTGTCGTAAAGAGCACGCCCGTTTTATATGTCTGTCAGTCCCTAACAGATTTGCTGCCACCTTCCCAGAGTACTGGTCATTGTAAAGTGCTCAAATTCAACTTTGAAAGGATGCAAGAATCACGTATCTGGGTCAAAAATAGGAGAATTACATTATTTTAAAAATATTTTTACAACTTTTTTAGCTGATATTTGAAAATAGTTTGTTTAAAATTGTGAAAATTTAACCAATAAAATTAGTTTAAAAATTTGCATACAGTTTTGGGGGATTTTAAACATTATTTCTGAACAGGACTTTTGTATGTTAAAAATCCAAAATACACCAAAATATACCAAATAAATTTTAACTAATTTTGCAAATGTACTTAGTTTACAAAATTTGTTAAATGAAAACTAAACTTTACCTGAATTCTAACTAAATGTCAAAATGATTTAAATTATCATTTTATATTGATTTAAACTTTTGACACTGGCAGTGTTTGTAATATTACATTTAATAATCAAATGGAAGTAAAAAAAACCTCTGCGCAACCAGCAGTTCATAAACACCAGGATAATCGGATGTAATTAAGGTTCCCAAACCAGAACCAATTTCCTTTAAACTTAATTTAAAACCTTCAAGATCAGTTAAATAGTCTCATACCTGCTCTCATCAGTGGTTGAGAAGCTGAGCTGACTAGCAAGTTTCATTTTAGCATTAGCATTTAGCATTTTCAAATCTAGTTAAAGGACAAAATGCACAAAATGTAAATGAAATATTAATAGTTTAAATTGTATTCTAACAGGGTGGCATGTAAACCATTTCCCTATATAAATTCACTCTATTTACCATTTACACTGAAAATCACAACTAAGATGTAGAAGTTTGACTTTACCATTAGCGCTGTGGGCAAACCAGCTAACATCTTTAGTTAAATTCTAATCTGAGTGTTTATGCTGCCAAATGAAGCAGCTATTGTTTTAATTTATCATTTTTAAACGTTAGACTTACAGACTAATATGCGTGATCAAAAATTAAATAAATTAAAAAAAAAATTTTTAAATTAATTAATTAATCTAACGGCTAACATTTAATTTCCTCCATAATCCATTTTCAAGTATACATAATTAAACTCCTGAAAAGTTTTCATGACTTTTGGTTTTGGCCCCCATGCGGACACACTGTACAAAACTTTCTGAAGACATCTCAGTGTCGTGACTGCTTTCTGCTCAGTTTTTGCTCACATTTAGTTTAAAAAGGAAGAGAAAAATTGCCAGTTTCTGTGCTCAGAAGACATCAGCTCAGTGCATGGAGCTAATAAGTTAACCAGATTTGGCTCACCAGCTCTGCTCTGACACAGTGTGGTCGGTGGCTTTTACATTTCCGTTGATTTCCTCTCAATGCCTCTCCTCAACATGCTGCAGAATTGATCTAAAGGGAAGGAGGGCTTTGGTGAAAATCAATGTTCACAGCCAACTCAGTGCTGAAACGGCTTGTAGCTTTGACAAATTGATTAATAATGAAATGCCTCCAATAATTTACTGAATTAGCTTTTGCTTTCTATTATTGCAAGAGGGTAAAACTTCATTAAAGCCTCATTATTGCAACCTATTGATGGTATCAGCTGGCATATGTAAAGGGTTTGTAGAAGTTGAGATAATGTTGGTTGCAAATTTAATCCCTTCTCATCAGAGTGGAATTGAAAAGCTCAACAACGTGTGATTCAGTGAATTGAACTGCTGAACTGCTGATCTGTTTAATGGATACACTCAAAGGGTGGCCGGGGGGGGGGCGGGGGGGGGGGCAGTCAGTCCGTTTGCCCCTTTTTTTGCAGAGCTGGGGGAAGGGTGTCTGTCTGCTCATAGTGACCTCTCTGTGAATGGGATTAGCCTGCTCTATTAATCTGTGATTACTTAGACCGTCCGACCGCCGGGTGAAGCTTTGCACGTGGGGCTGCAGCGACCTGAAAACAGGGAGATCACTCAGCTCGCCTGGTGTGGATAAACTCATCAGTCTCTTCTCTCTGTTGTCTCTCCATCCCTTCAAGCTCGGTTTGACCTATTCCATCAGCGTCACGCTAAACCACCTATATCTTATTCGAGAGTTTCGTCCAAAAAGTAAAAATAAACGTAATCGCAATTTCTTCTGAGCAGCGCATTCCCAATCGATTGCGCCTCACTGGGCTGTTGGAATTCCTCGACTCAAAAGAGTGAAAAGAGGCGCCGACTTATAAGAGGGAGGAGCGGGCCGGAGTTTCTCAGCTCCTAAGGCCATTCATTCCTCCATGTAACAAACGGCTGGCAAAGCAGCCATTCAGCAGATAATTAGTTCTTGCGCTGGTCAGGCTCGGTTGGTGCTACACTCATTTTACACATTCAGTACATTCAATCTTTAGACACTGTGGGTTGTAGTTAACAGTGTCAGCCTGATTAAAAAAACACCTAAGTGTTCTTATTCTTTTGTTTTACGTTGCTGTGAATATAGGGGTGTTTAAGGTGGAACATCAAGAGGCTGTTTTCTAATCTGTAAAGGCATTAGTGAGGCGGTGTTTGTTTCCTTGATAAAGACAATGCAGTGTCACAACCTGTGTATTACTGCATCCAGTGAGATACAGTGGCTTGCAATGATAAACACAGAAGGTTTTTTTTATTATTATGTCATATTACAACCACAAACTTCTGTGGAGTTTATTGAGATTTTGTGTGATAGAACAACACAAACATGAGAGGAAAATACATGGTTTCAAACATTAACATCTAAAAAGTGTGCTGTGTATTTGAATTCAGCCTACCTGAGTACTTTGTAGAGCCACCCTTTGCTGCAATTACAGCTGCAAGCCTTTTGGATTGAGTCTGTACCAGCTTTTGTCTTGCTGGGAGGGACCCAACTCTCTCCACCCAACTCTCAAGTATTTGCACCTTCCAACAGAAGTCCTTCGACAATTGGCCTATATTTAACTTCATCCATGTTTCCATCAAATTCTGACCAGCTACGACATTCCTGCTAAAGAAAAGACCCACAGCATGATGCTGCCACCACTATTTTCACAGATGGAATGATGTTTTCAGGTTGAAGCCACATGCATGTAGATCAAAAAATTTAGAGCACCTTCTTCATCGTGTCTCCTGTATCCTCTACATGGCCTATTCTTCAAATTGCCCTGTTGGCAGATTCTCCTACTCCCGCTCCTCTAGAGTGCCCCTGGGTGTCATGCCTTCCTCTCTAATTAATGCCTTCAATGCCTGCCAGTTTAGGTGTTGGGCCATGCCTTGGTCAATTGCTGTTGTGCGATAGTCTTAAAATTTTTGGATGATGGATTGAATTTGAAGGAAATTATTTTGAGAATACATTGCACAGGCTGCACGGTGGTACAGTTGTTAGCAAAACGGTCCTGGGTTTGAATCCCAGCCAGGTCTTTTCTGGATGGAGTTTGCATTTTCTTCCCATACTTGAGTGGGGTCTCTCCAAGCAACGACCCCCCACTCCCAAAAAACACACCCACACACACACCCACACACACACACACAAACAAACACACAATCCAAAAATATTATCCGTCTGGTTAGCTGGTCAGTCTACATTGCACTAAGTCTGAGTGTTCTTGCTTCTTTGTCTCTGTGATGCCCTATGATGGACAGAGAACCTGTCCAGGTTCCATACCACCTCTCCAACTGCTGGATATAGTCACCATCAACCCCGTGACCCTGGCAGAATAAGGGGTTATAGACAATGGATGATTTAATTCCATCTTACAATTACACTGCCTGTCATATAAAGAATTGAGAAAATGTAAAAATGTTTAAGGTGTATCAAAACCTTTACAATTTACTTTCATATTATAATATCTTTTTCCACACTTATTCTGGCCTGGACAATACTTCCAGATTTTTCCAGAAAGTGTTGGAAGCCCAGCATTTGAACCAAAAATGTCCAATTTGGACATCTACTCTTTTGTTATCTTTTAAACACAAATCTCTGAAAGATTTTAAAAAGGGTTTTTAATAGATTTGATTAAGAATATATATATATTTATATTATATATATATATATATATTATATATAATACCTTTTTGAGTTGGTGTGATTTTATTTTTCCAGAACACTTTGCTTACCAGGGTTTGAGGTTAAAGTTCCTCGTACTTGGAAGTATGTACGCCTAATTCTCTGGAACATTTTATGATCACTGAGGATTCTAAGCCAACCATGATTGATGGGTTAACTTTCAGTACGTCTGCAGGGCTGTAAGTCACCCGCCACACACTTAGCCGATACTAAATTCCAGGAGAGTAAATTCAGAGCAGAGAGATAAGGGCTTTGGAGTTGCTCTGGCCATTCTCTCTTGAAGTGGTTTTACGTCCAAGCAGCAGGCAGTTATTGGGACCATCGTCTGCTGCTTATATGTGGCTCTGCGCAGCAAAAATAGCCGGTTTTGCATTATAAATTTGTTTAACATAATGCAGTATAGCTAAAATCAAATAAATATTTTTACAGGTGCATCTCAATCAATTTGACTTCAGTAATTTATTCTAAAAAGGGAAACATATAGAATTATTGCCCACAAAATATATTTAGTGTTTATTTCTGTAACTTGTGATAAAATTGTCCATTCTAATCAAAACCCACAATTCAGCTTCTCTAAAATATTCAGTAAATAACATTTTTTATTTTTTTAAAACAAAAAAGTTATTTCACGGCCTACAACATTATTGGAAAGACCGCTAAACCTGACTGGAGTGTAAACTACAAAAAGTCATTGCTATAGAAACTGGCTGTTCACAGGATACTGTATCCAAGGGTATTAATGGAAAGTTAAGTGGAAGGAAAACTGTGCTATAACCTCAGCCTTAAGAGAAACATGAAGCATAGTGCATTCAAAAGTTTTAGGGAGATTCACAAAGCATGTCCCTGGGCTGCAGTCAGAGCTTCAAGACCCACTACACACAGACATATCCAGGACATGGGCTACAAGTGAACCAATCCTAAACAAATTTCCCAGAAGCATCCTAGGCTAAGGAGAACAAAAAGGGCTAAACTGTTGCTCAGTGGTCCTTAGTCCTATTGAGTACATATACAGTACAGTACATAGACACACTTGTTTGAGATGTTATTTTCTTCTTCTTCTTGTGACTTACCCTCCTTGTGGAGGATGTCACTGACTGCCTTCTAGACAACTGTGAATTTGGCAGTCTTTTCCATGATTGTGTAAACCATAATCTGGTCATAACATAACATGTCTGTATTTTAAATCCTTTTTTATTGGTCTCATTTAATATGCTTTTTTATTTTTATTTTTAAATTATTATTATTATTATATTATTCAGACTGAGAAACAGAATGTTTGGTTTTGTTTGCTGTAGGCCATAATAATCAAAATGAAAAGAAATCATCACTTGAAATATATTGTTATGTGTGTCATGAATCTATATAAACTATGTTTCACTTTTTGAATTGAATTACTGGAAGAAATGAACCTATTGGTGTTTTTCTGATTTACCGAGACAGTCGTGTGCAGGTTGTTTTATTTGCACACAATTGTATGCCTCAGGTGGCATGTTTACCTGCAGTTTACATGTTTTATAGCTGTGTAATTATTTATCCAAAGGCTTAGTGGGGCTGGTGTTTGCTCAGAGACAAATGTTCTCTAATTGGCCCCTCCTTCTCTGATACCAACCCTCTGTGCATTCAGAAGCCTCCTCCTCCTCTTCCTTTATACCCTTTAATTACAATGACAGTCGTTTTGATGGATAAAGTCAAGTGATTGCATGCAAAGCCAAGGTTAGCAGGTTGGAATCGCAGCTTCACCTGAGCCGACTCTGGTGGCGCTTTTTGCGACATCCGTTGCACCTCCCTGTAGCTCCAATTGATTGAGGCTTCTTTTACTCGTCGCTCTGGACCCGGGCCAAGACACAGGCTGTCTAGCACATTAGGCACCACCCCCCCCTTTTGCAAGTTTGAAATGTGAGCTGCCTGCATTTTTTTCCCTCCACTCCACTCCCCTCCCCTCCCGCGCTCTCCCTTCTGGCAAAGTGGCTGTGGCTGCCTCTGTGTGATGTGTGTATTGGGAGAGCAAGCAATGGATCACTAGACAGAAAAAGAAGATACATCAATAACAGCTGCATACATCCGAGGTGAGGAGATAAGCATTTGGTTCTCTCCCTCTCTCTGCCTGTCCTCCCCCCTCTACCACCCCACCCCTGTATATATCTATGTGTCTTTAACCCCTTTCCTGCTGCTGAAGCCGGCTCCTTGATTTATTTGGTGAGTGATTTGCAGTGCTGCCTTCCTTCGTCTCCGAACACAAACCTTTTCTCCTCCTTTGTTCCATGAAGTTTCCTCCTCTGTTAACAGCTTATCCATTTTTTTTTTTTTTTAAATTCTTCTCCGGTTGTCTCTGGGGGTATTTATTGCTCGAGTGCAAAAAAGAAGCCGGTGGCAAGTGGAGCAGGAACCCCATTAGCGCCGACTCCATCTGTGATTGGTTTTGCCTGCAAAACGGAGAGAGCGGCCATGAATAATTGATGCGTATTGTGCAGTCAGCCACTGGACACGCGGTGGAGATGGAGAGGAGGCTGCTGCCCTGAGACACTGAGAGGGGAAGGTGGTGGGGGAAATGAGGGAGGCGAGGGGTGGGAGAGGAGGAATGTTTAATGGAAGAGAGTAAAGGTGGGAGGGATGAAAGACTGAAAGAGAGCTTTAAAATAGCTTCTGGTTTCAGTAGTGCAGAGATTAAGGCTGCCCTGTACTGCCTTTGTTCTGCTGTTGCATATTTGCGCTCAAAAGTGTTTTCCAGGCACATGAGCTCCCTTTGCTCTGTTTTAGTGATGAAATAAACAGGGACATCGCCAGAGTCGGTGGCATGTTCGATATGTGGAAGGAGGACCAAGGAGGAGCGTCTGCCACTGTCTGAATGAGACGAGGTTGCAAAGCTGTGAGTTGTCAAAAGGAGGAGACAACAGATAACAAGTGTTAACGGTGGAGTTGTGTACATGATGATCAGTGACATAAGGGAAGGGGGGATCTGCTGCTGCAGCAGAGGGGTACTTTACTATATTCCCCCCACCGGAGGGGCAGAGGGAGGGTTGATTCCTGCGTTGGTGGGCGCAGGCAGGCGAATGGGGGTTGACAGCATGACGAGTGGCTTGCAGTGGCCGCCTGATGGAGGTGCAACAGCTGACTGCTACATTTGACCCACTTACAGCTGACACAGAAGGGGTCAAAATGGCCTTGATTATCTCTGAGAGTTGCTCTGACCTACTTGAGATGGCGTTTTCCATGAGACACTGCAGTTTTGTCACGCAGTGGCAGAAGCCAAGCACAAACAAATTTCTCCATATGAAGGAATCCACTGGTTCAACACCATTTTGTTAACACTAAGCAACAGGTTTGGAATTTAAACTTTTAAGGTGCCTGCCTTTAAACATCCTTATAATGCAGCTTTTTGAATCAGAAAACTGATCAACAGAAACACACCAATCAGCTTTTACTTGCCAATAACCATTTCCAGTTGTTAGTGCCGATTTTGGATGAGTCCAATTTTCTTTGTGCAGACTCTTAACACATACAAACCTTTTTATATAAACTGTATTTTGATGGCTTAGTTGTAGAGCAGGTGCACTATATAAAGAGGTTATAGTTCTGGATGCAGCTGTGCTGGGTTGGATTCCCAACCCCAGGCCATTTAATGCATGTCCTCTCCTATTCTCTCTAGTTTTCTTCCCACCAAGCAATCATTAAAAAACAGGTCACTAGTGCCACAAAATCAAAAAATACACTTTGTTTTAATTCAACAATTGA
Source organism: Crenichthys baileyi (assembly GCA_036173005.1). Classification (NCBI taxonomy): domain Eukaryota; kingdom Metazoa; phylum Chordata; class Actinopteri; order Cyprinodontiformes; family Goodeidae; genus Crenichthys; species Crenichthys baileyi. The sequence continues at coordinate 644,484 of JAHHUM010002896.1, forward strand.
ATTTTTCCGTCCATCCTCGCATCAACTCTGACTAGCTTCCTTGTCCTTGCTGAAGAAAAGCATTCCCGCAGCATAATGGGACCATTATGTGTTTATTGTCTTTCACACATAGTGTTTTGATTGTGAGCCAAAAAGGTTAATTTTGGTCTCACCTGACCAGAGCACCTCCTTCCCCGTGTTTGCTGTGCTCTCTAAATAATTGTGGCAAATTGGAAATGGGTCTTGTGGCTTTCTGTCAGCGATGGCTTTCTTCTTGCCACTCTTCCATAAAGGCTAGATTTGGGGGGTGCATGACGCTAGTTGTCTTGTCAACAGATTCTCCAACCTGAGCTGTGGATCCCTGCAGCAACTCTAGAGTTACCATGGACCCCTTGGCAGATCCTCTAATTAATGCACTCCTTGCCCAGTCTTTCAGTTCAGGTGGATGGCCATGTTTTTTAGGTTTGGTGTTGTGCCATACTCTTTCAATTTCCAGATTATGGATTCCAGATTATGGATTGAACAGAGCTCTGTGAGATGTTCAAAACCTAGAATACTGTTTATAACCTAACCTAAACTTCTCCATAGCTTTATCCCTGACATGTTTGCTGTGCTCCTTGGTCTTCATTATGCTGTTTGTTCACTAATGTTCTCTAGCAAACCTCTGAGGCCTTCACAGAACAGATTGAGTTACACTAAGATTACATTATACACAACTGGATTCTATTTACTAATTTGGGATCTTCTAAAGGCAGTATTCATTGCACAGGATTTTATTCTGGGGTAGCAGAGTGAAGAGGCTGAATTAAACTGCATGAGAAAATCATTACAGAATAATGGATCCTTCCACTTCACTATTTCGCTGTATTGTTGAGCTATTAAATAACATCCATAAAAAATGACATTTGTGATTATAACGGGATAAAATGTGAAAAGGTTCAAGGGCCAGGCATAAAAAAAGTTTGCAATAAGAGTTGTTGGAGAAGGTTTGTCCAGCTTGTTTGCCACTGTTGCTCTGTCAGCTTCAGCGAACCACTTTTTCTCTGCCTTGGACATTTTGTTTTTTCCAACAAAGATGTGAAATAGTTTTGACCTTTTGTATTTACATTTTCTAAGTAAAGTCCCGAGGGGAAATAACAGCACTCAGGAGCACACTGATCGCTGTTGTGTTATGTACATTTGTCCAGGAAGCCTGTTAAGTTACCTAAATTAAAGAACATTAGCTGCAAGTAACCACAGGCTACAGCTTGTTTACAGCTCTTATGCTGTGATCCTTCAGTTAAACACAAAATGTAGAGATTTTGATTCCACTTATGTAGCTCAAAGATCAAATATTAAACCTTGACTGAATAAAAGGAATGCAAATTAGCTTTCATAACAGAAATGTTCAAATTAAATGAGAAAAGATCCGTAGTAATTATCTGTAAACAAAGTAGATGTGTCATATTTTTTTAATAAAGCAGGATGCTCCAACAGTGTTATTTACCTAATGTGGTTTTTCTAACAGGAGAAAAAAGTTATCATCAAATTCGATTTTATCATATTTCCCTGTTTGACAAAGCTTACTCTCTATCCAGTTGTGCAGATTCTGGATTTAAAGGTTATTGTTGTATCAAAGTAATGCAGAGATAAAGCTTAATACACTTCAAGAAAACTATTACATTGTAAATAAGTATAAAAGTGATAGCAAAGGGAGCAAGTGATGCCATGTGGACCAGTTTAAACCAGATACGTAGAGAATCTTGAATTACATGACATGATAAAAACATTTTGTCTGATCTTTTTTTTAAAGGTAACGCTAATCTTTCATTCCCATATCTTAGTTCAGAAATTGTTTTTTTATGTCACTAGACATATGTATACATACTTTTTATACATTACACGTCTTTTTTATTTTATTTTTATACATTTACACATCTTTACCAGAATATGTTTCAAAATTTCAGATTTCAGCAGTATTGAAAATTGATTTTCCATTTGGTCTCATATTGACAGTTCTGTGCAGTAATGTAATAATTAGTTTAAAAACCTGTTCAGGGTTTGTGTGACTATCGTGTAGTTAGTTAAGATGTGCCCTTTGGTTTTATAACGGCTGTTGATTAAATATCTGTAAGAGGTTCCATGTACGTTGTCATCCACTTTCCCCTTTCTTGGTTGTGTTTTGGTGTTGAGATATTTGGTGACTATACTGCTGTACTGCCAGAGGTCATGTCAGGCTATAATGAGGTGTAAAGAATGCATACTGTATATACACTACCAACAACAATTTACAGCTTCACGGAGAATTAGGGGAAAACCTTACTGTTTAGTGCATTATATCCAGAATTAGATCAACATTTTTTTGCAGTAATCTTTCTGGAAATGGGGAAATTAATACAGTTCTCATTACTTATTTAAACACTGAAGTTTTTTGAAGTTCACTCTCTGCAAGGTTTAAAAACATTCAGTATTCCAATAATTTTATCCCGGATCAAGTTTGAATGTTCCACTTGGCACACGTGTTTATCTTGAGGGAGCTTTTTATTCAGATCCTTAGCTGCTGCACATATGGACGTCTCTAATGAGCCTAGATGGGTGCCAGGACTGGACCCGGTTCCCAAAGTGTCTTTTTTCTCCCTATTTCCAAACAGGCTCTGACCTCAAGCCTGCTGTGAAAAGGTCACAGGTGAATCAGCCACCAGCATATGTAGCCGTGACACTACAAGGCCCTGTCCAGCACCCGTAGGTGGGCACTTCTCAGGGTACATCTGCTCTCTGCCTAATTAGTATCATGGTGGTCAGGGGCCTAAGACTGGGGCTTTTTTAATGGCAGCCTGTTGGTTTGGGAAACAATCTGGCTATTGTAAGCTGCGTCTTTGCTGGTCTGATAATCTGGTTAGAGACGTACGTGGTGAAAAATACTCTGCGTCAGTGCAGGTGGTTTGGGCAGGCGAAAGGTTCATCAGTCGCACAGAATTTATTTTATTTAGATTTTTAATAAAATGTATCTTATCTAATGGGTTACAATTTCTACTTGGTTTTCCTATGTTTTTTGGTTTTCCTATGTTTTACCACATATTTATTTATAAATAGCACATTGAAAGTTTTTTATACACTCATTTAATCATTCATTAAGCATTTATTAAAGTGTTTACTATGTAAACATTAAACATTGAAAGGAGCTATCTGTATATATTAGAAAAATATAAATGGTTAAGAAACAACTTGTCTGAAAAAAGTTAAGATAATTACAGCATCATTTGTCTTTATATTTAATAGAGGTTTTCATAATCCTCTGACCTGTCAATGCCTTTTTTAGAACCATTCTGATTTCTTTCTTAGAAAAGTAATAGCTTCTTTCTAAGAAGTAAGTAATATAAGTAATAGCATTTATGATATATATTCAAATCTTCCTTGAGCAGTCAGTAGTTGTTTCTTTTAGGAGCAGGGGTACTGTGACATATCAGAGGTGATGCAGTCGCTGTAAAACAGGGTTCTATTTTGCCTTCCTGTTATTTCATGAAAGTCTTTCTCTCTCTTTCAGTTCCTCACAGCTTGTTAAAACCACACAGTCTCAACATTTCCTTGAGAATTTATTTTCATTTAAAAAAGCTTTACTCTATCTCCTTTGACATTGTTTTTAAATTCCCGAAAGACAGAAAAAACGCCAAACTTTGAGTCTTAGTAACAACTTCCTTACTGCAGACTGTTGTTGCCAGTGTGACCTGATAGTATTTCGATATGATGCACTGTTTAGTTAGAAGGAAAAAAAAGAAAATTGAGTTTCCAACCAGCTAAGTCAGGGAAGATTAAGATAAACAATTTGCAGATTTTGGCACGCAGACCATTTCTTACTGCATTCGGATCATGATGTTAGTCTTACATGTTTGCCTCTTTGCCACTAGTCCCTACTCAGTGCGGTTTGGTACTGCTCTACTTACTTTTTAGGCATTTCTATAAACGATTCCACCCACACTGAGATGGTTCTCAGTTGTAATGGAAAACTAACCAAACCGGTTAGAGCCAACCTGACCCAAGACGAACTGTGCTGAGTTGGTACTAATGCTAAAGGGGCATGTAGATGCACTTTTTGTAGCATACTCCAATTTCTTTAGGTGAATTTTACAAAATAACATCACATTTTAGAGAAAGAACTGGTATGTTTTACAACTGATGTGATAAAAGTACCACGAATGGTACTTGGGTCAGCTTTAGAGGTAAATTTGATATCAACCATTTACAGAATAACTGTAATGTAGAACTAAAAGTCAGAAATAGCCATAGTCCAACAGAGAATACTAGTAAAGTTCCAGTTTAGAAAACCAGCGCCCAATGCTAAACTAAGGATTTCTTCAACAGAAATATTTTGGAATGGCCGTGTTATCATGGCGAAGACCTGACAGTTGCTAACAGCCTCCACAAAGGGCATAACACAAAAAGCCAATGCTAAAGAAGCCGGCTGTTTACAGGGTGCTGTATGGAAACATAGTCTTGGAAAGTTGAGTGGAAGGAAAAGGTGTGGTAGAAACAGGTGCATCAGCAACACTTGAAAAGGTTGACTGGCTATAACTGAAATAATTATTTCACATCCTTCAACTTAAAAAAATAGATAAGAACAGTATTTATTCCCTTCTTTTAACAAAAAGTCCTATTCCTGTGGTATAACTGTTCTGGACTATTTTCTTAGGAGGTATGTGTAATGAAAATTTCAGAATCAGTGTTTTATAGTACAATGTTAAGCAAATAAATAGTTTTGGCACATATCCATTTTTGAACTAGGCCACTGTGTTACAGAAAGTAAACATAGTCTAATAAAACATTGTGAAACCCCTTAAAAAAACTTTACATTGCAAATAAAAGCTGTCAAACCTGACTTCTTACACATGAACCCTTTTTGCCAGATTTTTGCTCTTTTACTGGAATGTAGGTTTTAATCCAGACATCCTAACATTGTCAGAAAATACACAAGATTACAACATTAATTCTCAGAAGGGTATGTAGAATCCTATAGATTTCAAAAACCCCTGAACAGTGTGGCCTCCTTTTAAAAAAAATATATATATATAATTGTTGCATGCATCAGGAGAGAATATGTTAGGAAATAATGCGTTTCTTAGACGAGCGTTGGCTTCTGATTAACCATAACCAAGACATTGCTGCGATGAGTTCTACATAAATCAATGTGGGATTGTCAAATGTAGCACACCATCTTCCAGGTGGCAAATAATTAGTGCTAAATAGATGTCTTTAAAGGTTTACTGTAATAATCCTTATCTGAATTTAGAGAGCCAAGATTCTCTTTGAAGATAAACATCTTATCTCTTTTGATTTTTTTTATTCATGATTTCATCCTTTTTACATTCACAGATTTGTATTTGCGTCTTAAGCAATTTGACTGTGTTTCTTTTATGAACTGAACGTTAGTACAGTAGCATGAGTGAGAAGTTAAGGAACACCAGATTTCAATAACATCAAATCTGTGTTGTTTTCCTTTTTTGCATGTGCTTTTTCCTTCCACTTGGCACCATATGCTTATGGCTTCAGTAAAACCTATCTGGCTTGCCTCCAGCAGCTTCCCCCTCCCCCTCCCAGGCTTCTCTTCCTCAGATGGACATGGCACGACATTGTGGCCATGTGGCCAGCAGGAGGCTGTATTTAAGCTGGGGCAGCCCTGAAATGGGCCATAAAACCTAGCCGGCAAGTCTGGCTCCCTGCAAGGCAACGGGTCCTAAGCACTCATTGACAAGACTCCAGTATGTGGCTTCCCAGAGAGAGCTGCTTAGGAAAATAAGAAAGACGAAAACATAGATAGATGAGATGCAGACAGGGGTCAGTTGTCTGTTCTTGATAAACAGACAGTTTTTTAGCTGTATATTTATTTCAATCCCCAATATAGCTGTTTTTTACAATGTCAAACTGTTCATTGTCAAATTGTCATTATCAGGCTATGGAATTCAAAGTATTTTTCAAGTCAGGATGAGAATTTAAAAAGCTAAAAAAATCTTAGTGTTTCACGTTTCACACCTTATAAACTTTTCTACATGAGAATTTCTAAAATGAAGTTGCTCCATTTAGACAGCTGTTTCTGTTGGTCTTTATATAAAAATGTGCATTGTCTCTTAGTCTGTCCAACCACCTACCCACCCATCAAACCCTTCAATTCAGTCAATCATTTTATCCAAACATCAACCATTCAATCCATCCATCCGCCCAACTGCCCATACAGTCCATCCATCTATCTGTTCATCCATCAATCATCCCTCAATCCGTCCATTGGTCAATATGTCCATCCATCGACCCTCAGTCTTCATTCATTCAGTGACTCGTCCATCCATACGTCCATCCATTCACTGATCCTCAGTCCGTCCATCCGCCGCTCATCTTTTCCACGTACCTTTTGCAGGATTCAGAATTAAAACAACCACTGTACATTCTCAACAAAAGTTTGAATTTTTATATTAAAGATGGACAATTAATTGACATAAAATTGCAAACATTTGTCTGGAAAAGCATACAATTTTGAAATGAAAAATGTATAGCAGCCCTGATTTTAGTCTTTGCCCAATTACAAGGACCAAGTCCTTTAATTCTGTTCGGTCAAAGGCAAGGAAAGCCGACGCACCACAAAGTGGTGGTTGAAAAATTATTAGTTGAATTTTTAGAAAATAGGTCAGGCTGCTGTCAATTGGAGTCCCTTAAAGCTTTTGGCATGCCGAGATGAGAGAATCTTCAGTAGTACAGACAGAGAATCTGCGTATCATAGCATGAGATTAAGTAACATTCTCATTGGGTTGTTGCGAGGAAGATCTCTATAGCCATTGTATAAATTTTGTGAGGACAAAGAGAGGCTCGATAGCTAGCCGGTGAGATTTACGTCAACCAATTTTTTATTTAAAATTCATGCGGGACAGCTTGATGCTGACTGGACCTGCATTAAACTAAGTTCAAAGTAATTTCTCATTTATTGTGAGGAAACATCCATGGGTTCTCATAAGATCTGGAGAGCCCCCATGTACTTTAAGTAAAAAAAATTCTTTGACTAAAACTGAACTTAGTTGTTTTGCATGGTTTCTGTTACCAGGGATTCTGGGGGCTCCCCACACTCCCTCTTATTTTAATTGACTTTGGCCTGCAGGAGCCTTGTGTCCATTCATCCCTTTCTGGGCAGAGACGAAGAAGGGAGGAGGAACAGAATGTGAATAGAGGCGCCATCAAAAACTGAAGAGTGCATCCCACTAGAGCTGCCCTTGTTAGTTTGCTGATGCTCTTTGTTCTCCTTTCAGGCCTTCTAGTTGGATGTCTTCAAACAAGCTGTTTCGGGGTCATGATTTTTGACGAGCAGTTTACAGCAAAAATGATGGTCTTCTTTATTACAGTTAGAATGGGGACATGTGTATATGTAATGCTGATCATGTGATGAGCGGGTGTGCACTGTTTTTAGCATGGATGTTTGGTGGCCAAGTCGCCATGTAGGATGATGCCAGGTGGATTGTCCAGAGTTCACAAGGGAGCAGGTGTCTGTTAGATACAGAGCAGCAAGGGAGCAAGAGGAGAGGAGAGGAGAGGAGAGGAGAGGAGAGGAGAGGAGGGAGAGGAAGGAGAGGAGAGGAGAGGAGAGGAGAGGAGAGGAGAGGAGAGGAGAGGAGAGGAGAGGAGAGGAGAGGAGAGTTTTAAAAGTTTTAAGGTGTGTGTTAGGGCTTTTGTAAAGGAAACCATTCATGCCATTTTCTGAGCTGCCCCATCAACTTGCTGTTGTATTCCCTATTCGGTGTGGTTGAGTGAGTTTGAGTTTATTGTAATCTTGTGTTTTTGTCATACTAAAGTATTAACGATGTTCTTACTTTAAAATAAATGTGTGTTCTTATTAGTTGAAGCAGATAAAACTTTAAAAGAGTCTGAGTGCGAGGTGGTCATGATGAGCACAATTTTCCTGGGGTCTTTTTCTTAGAGGATCATTGTTGCTTTAGCATCCACCTGACTCCAAGATATGTGGGATGCAAATCTCATCACCTATAACAGTGTATGCAATGTGCTAAAGCTCCCTTTCAAAAGGTAGATTCAACAATGCAAGTCTTGCCAGGAGCAGATGCTGTACCAGGAGAGTCAGTGTTTTATGTACTATTGTTATCTCTTTGGAACATCAAGGTGACTAAACTTTTATTAAGTATCTAGTAAAAAAATCACTCAACACATATTTTGAAAAGACCGCTGAAAATCTCTAGAAACAATGTGCTTTTTTGGGATATGATATGATAGACAAACACAAGTAATGTATAATTTTTAAGTGAGAGGGACATGATACATGGTTTTCAAATTTCTTTACAAATAAGAACCTGAAAAGTGCAAAGAAAAGCATCCCCACATTATGGTACTCCTACCACCATGTTTCACTATTTAGATATAGTGTTTAGGGAAGTCTTATGAAGAATGGTTCTACCAGCTTTGCATATCTAGAGACTGAAATTATTGCTCCTTCTTTGCAAAATAGCTTAAGCTCAGATTGGAAGAATGTCTGTGAACATACATGTTTGAGTCTTGCCAAAGCCTGGATTTACATCCAGGCCAGATGGTACAACTCCAGTCCTAAAGAGCAAATTTCTTGCATGTTTAGTTGCCCTGGTTTAACACACCTGCATCAAATGACTGGTTCATTAAGAGGCCTCTTCATGCAAAATAAAATAGAAATAGAAACCATGCTTAAACTGCTGAAAGTCAGTAGTAAAACATCAAAGTAATCACATGACAATATAAATGTATGGTCCACATTTTTTTGTAGGAACCAGAAGTGTTCTGGTTTCCCCAGTCCCCCAAGCACTGATGGCCAGTCACCAATGAGTAAGCTTTAGATGCATACAAACAGTCGTGCGGAAGGCAAATGACTTGACAATGGTAATCTGTTTGCTGTGGTGGGTGTACATTATCATTGGACAGAACACTGAACAACTGTCAGAGATGCAGTAGATGTCATTTGTCATCTATCCCAGGGGCTTTATGACAGGGCTGGAAGCTGCAGCCCAAGCTGCTAAGCCACCCATCTAGTCCCAGCAGATGCGTTTACCACCATTCGCCATGGTTGACCATCAGGCAGAGACAGCTGAGCACCAGAATATCAATGTGGTTCAGACCAGGCCATTCCCCCTGGGACTATCTACCAAGGAAATATGGATGTTTCTTTTTCTTCACAGAAAGAGGGGTATAAAGTATTTGCCACCAAGGAGACCAACGAAAACATTGCAGAACACTAGTTTAAATCTGTTCAGATTGGTATTTGGAAAACCAACACCTGAGGCGATTATTTCCAGTTTTGGCTGTTGGGGGAGAGAGACAAGTCCATTGAAGGGCCGTCTGTGGGGGGGTGGGGGGGTGCATGGAGAAGGAAAACACTAATCCTTTTGTGTCCATCATCCAAAGAGTTGTTTTCATGAAAGAGATGAGGAGGGTTGGGAGTGTAAGGAATAAATGATTGTCTGTTTCTCTTCTTGTTATATGATACCTGAAGTTAATTCGTCAGGTGAATAAAAGAGGTGCACATTCAAACAAGCTGGTGCTAAGTGGAGGTGGTAACTAAGCTGTGATAAGACTTTTATTCAGCAGTAGTGCAGAATAATTCTTCTTTAAGTGGTTAACTGTTCAGTACATTTGTAGACATTTCTCTGTTCTGCTAATTCTTGCCCTGCAGCTGTCTATGTTGGTTGTGAAATTGGCCAGAAAGCCTCATGTCAGTGGCTATGGATGCAATTTTGTCCCATTCAACTACCATTTCGTACCTGTAAAGAAACCATTTAAGCAAGCCTTGGTGTATGAGTTTATTTCTACAATATTTTCATAAATAATGGTGATAAGTGGTAAAAAAAAATGTAATCTCATGTACAATTTAATTTAGTTATCTAAAAACTTTGCATTATACTCTTTTCCCCTTATTATGATTCCCATTTGGGCCAGTTGATTCTTACCAAATTTGACAGATTACGGCCACTGATCAATAAATGACCTCCTGCAGGTAGATATTTTTCATTCGAGTCATATAACTACATTCCCATACAGTATACCAGTAGCACATTATAGAAATTAACAAAATGTTCCCTTGGTAGTTATGAACTGACACATTTAGGATACAAAACGACTGAGAGTAGACAACAACCTTCTCCAAGGAAATATCAGGTACAAAATGACCAAAACTGCAAAGTTACAAAATGGCGAAATGGTCAACTCCACATGTTGGTATGTTGACAGGATAATTTACACCCTGCACCTTTTAATCTTTCTGCAGTTTTGGTATATGGCACCATTTCGTACCGAATTAAAGTCAGTGGGACTTGTGGTATCGACCTTGCGTTAACCCTTTCCTGCAAGGGCTGCATTTTGTTACCTCTTTTACAACTGATGAGGCCGGTTGGAGGGTTCTGGAAAAATATGGCCCATTTCATACCAATGGATTCCCATTTAATCGCATCCTATTAAAGTTTATATCTTAAACCTGTAAGCAAATCATTTCATTCCTGGGGGCTTAAACCATTGTAAATCTGTCCATTTTTTGCTGTAATTGGGAATTTTCAAGAAGTATGAAGATAAATAGTTATAAAATTTGACTTCAAATTTAATTTAATTGTAGATTATTTTCTGAAAGCTTTGTATTAGGCCCTATTCCCATTGATTGTGGTTTTGATCCCCGTATTGACCAGTTGACACTTTCAAAATATGACAGATTATGACCCCAGATCAAACTAAAGTAACAGAGCGAGTCACAGATGTTTTGTTTGCTTAAATTGGCTTTGAGTGGAATATAGACAATTACTTCGGTTGTTAATCGATGGTTGTTAAAGTGGATATGAAACCTAACCCTGGCTGGAAAGATTCGACACATGGTCGCAACAAAATGATGCAGCCTACTGTAGGCCGTTTTGTACTGACCGTGTGTCAATCAATAGAAATGTGCCATATCACAATGTTTTTTAGCAAACTATCTTACATTATAATTATACATGAGATTTTAGATATTTTTATGAACATTTAACTCCATTATACATAAAAATACTTTACCACAAAAGAAAGAAAAGCTCATACACTAAGACTTAGGTACATGGGTAATGTGTAAATATGAAATGAGGGTTTGAGTTGGCGATGGGGTAAAAATGACCCAAAGCCAATAAATTTAGAAGACATGTTTATCAACATGAAGAAGTGCAAGTTACCCCTTGTTGGAAGTGAATAATGGGACCTAATTGAGCTGTAACATACTGGCGGGTTGCCAGGCTCTTGAACTGAAAAACTCTCCCCATCAGAAGGAGCTCTGAGGGGAGGGAGGGTGCTGTTAGAACACTGCAGGACATTATCACATAGACGTGCATTAATGTATTAGCCACACTTAGATCAGGTTGCATTTAATTGATGGGAAGGTGCAAGTTGCATTTACCTGCAAGTGTGATGTTTTTAATTTAAGTGCACCTGAGCGGCCTTTTCTGTCAGCCAGAGCACAGCCGCGTTGAAGTCAGATCAATTCTCCAGAGAAGCTGAACAGCCAGTCTCCTGGCACCTGTCTCATGAAGAACAGGCAAGAGGAAAAGGGGGGAGTATGAGGAGGAGGAAAAACCCAGCTGCCTCTGTGCCTGAGCCCCGTGCTGCTTTTAAAACGGGAGGGAGAGGAGGAAGACTGCTGGCACCATCTGTACATGTCTTTTGTATTCCAGCCCTCGTCTTTACACAGAGCGAGGCTGGTGTGCTCAGTGTTTAAATGAAAGGATAGGAGGTGCCTTTTGGGGGCGGGGGTGGGTGCAGCGCACTTGTGTGTCGATGCAGAAACTCGGCGTCAGAGGACATCTTGTGTCCCATTTATTTGTGCACTGCATACTGTCAGTAAAGCTCATACTTTGTTTGCAAGCAGCCATGTGTGGCCTCATACCTGGGTTGCCATGTTTGTAAAGGCTGTCAGTGGCTTTTGTTTGTTCAGCCCTCACATCAACCCCATTAGCCTGGTGTCTCCTCTGTCAGTGACTCACAGAGTCCTTTTTTATTGTAAAGGTAGTATGTGCAAGGCAGCCCATGTGTACATGTTGCAGTGTGGATACAAGGACAGCCTGAACTGTCTGCTGTCACACTGATCTAACTTTTTTATTATCGTTATTGCATAAACCAGGCCTCGAAGCTTTATGAATCGTAAAGAGAGGTGGCTATCATCCTCTTTGCTTTCCATTCCCCTTTCTAATGCTGCAGACAGTAGCTACATAAAACCAGAGGGAGTGAGGTGGAAAAGTGAGCGTTGTGTACATAAACATTCACTGCACAAGAGAAGCATATGATGATCCAACAGACTGTGTTGGCTGTCAATGTGGTAGGTGGGTAGGTTTGGGTAGGAGAAACAGAGTCAGACTGAACTCTAGTGGCAATGAGGAGCAGTTACAGCCATTTCTATTTTACTTTTTATTTTAGTTACTATTTCCTGCTAGAAATGAAGTCTGTCGTAATTTTTCCCACTGTTGGAGAGATTTAGTTTAAATGTTGTTTAAGATGTATTCAAGAGCCTGTGAAATATTTTTTTTTCTAATCAAGTTAACAGATTTTTATATCCCTGTAATTAAACAATTTATAACATAGCCCTACCTACAGTACGTTGAAAGAGTGTTACACCCTTTGAGCTGCTTCACATGTAACATTGCAACCACAAACCTGACTTTTCTAATTTTTTCTACAAATAAAAGTTTCAAAAGGTTGGCGTGGATTTTGCATTCTACCCCCTTTACTCTTACACCCCTAAATAAAATCAATTGCAATCACTTACTTTCAAATTTCACGTAATAGCCTAAAGCAGGGCTAGAATAAAAAACAATATCCCAAACTTTAAGCATTTTGGAGAGCAATGTGCACTGTGTATGGAACAACTGCAAATCTATCAAGACCTAAATAAACTGACAGGCTGGGTAATTAGCACTAATCAGAGGAGCAGCCAGGAGGATCATTGCAACTCTGAAGGAGCTTCCAAGAGCCACAATTCGGTGGGAGAATTCATTTACGGGACACAGAAAACATGTGGAAGATGGTGCTCTGATCAGATGAGACTATACTAAACTTTTTGGCCTACATGTAAAACATGATGTTTGGCAGAAAACTAACTAAAACTTCACATCACTCTGATCACACATGGTGAAACACGGTGGTGGCATCTTTAGGCTGTGAGCTTTTCTTTGCAGGGACAGGGAAGCTTGTTGATGGAAAAACAGTTGGATCTAAATACAGGGAGATCATGGAAGAAAACATGTAAAAGACTTGAGACAATGGTGCAGTTTCAACTTTCAGTCCAGACCTAAATCCAGTTCAGAATCAGGGCAATACCTAAAAACTGATGTTTACAGATCCTATCTAAACAATTTAACTGAGTTGGGCTATATAAAGACAAATGGGCTAAGGATTAAAATAGGTTTTGGTAAATATACAACATATCTATATGTGTATATCTTTACAACTTTAAATTTAAATAAAACCCAAACAGTGTGACATTGTTTAAATGCTTAACATCTTTCAAATTGTCTTCAATTTATCAAACTAAATGTCTGTAACAACACTTAGTTCTTTACTTTACTTTAAGATATTTACTGTATGACTCTATTTTCCATATTTGTAAAATCTATGATAAAACCTATCCAAAATATACAGGAGTATCAGAATCCTAATCAGCTTTATTGACCAGGATGGTGTGCACAAACAAGGAACATGACTTTGGTTTCACATGCTCTCAGCGTTACATTAAGTATAAATACATAAGCTTTAGAGGAATAAAATAAAGGATAAAAGGAACAGTATGTACATGAATGTGTGTGTACAGCCAAAGGTTTTAATATGTAAAAAAAAATGAAGTTTCAACACCGACACTTTTTCAGTTTTTTTAATCTTAATTAAAATATCTTAGTTTAGCATATTGTTTGTTTAGTTGTTTAGGCAGTGGTTGGTCAGCCATGTTTGCTCAGTGTTACAGTCGCCTCTAATAAGGCGGTGATCTTTGAATTTACTGAATGTAATTGTTCAAATGATCACTGAGCTAAAAGAAATGCTACAGTTCAAGTGCTGAGAAACTGATTATTTGAATTACACTTGAATTTATGCACCAGTTACTGAGACTGATGATTTAGAGTTTTGAAGTTTGTTTTTGTGTTTTTTCACCTTCTCCCGCATATTCAGTCTTTGTGTAAAGAACCTAAGTGGAAGTGGATTTTACCACAGAGAGAAATCCTAAGGTGTGGAACAGTGCTCTCATATTCTCTTCCTCTGTTCTGTCTCCAGCCCTTTTGTCTTCTTGGTGTGAGGAACTGGGACGCCTCCTCCTCCTCCGTCACCAGAAGAACAGGCAGAACGAGAATCCGGGAAAAGTGCCCATGCAGCCCCCAATGAGCTCCATGAAACCGGGTCTCTCACACGGGTCAGTGTTCACACTGCTTTGGTTTTTGCCAATTGTGGGATGTTGGTTTATATGTGGTTCTGTAGTGTCAGTTGACGGATCAGGCTAGTGGGCAAATTCTTAATAGCAGCTTGCATTCAACATGATAAGTGTAGGCTGTGTAACAGGATGCTTTACTTTAGCTGCATGATGTGTTTGTGTCGTTCATCTGCAGAGATGGCTCTTTTCCCTACGACTCAGTTCCCTGGCAGCAAAACACCAATCAGCCTCCAGGTTCGGTGTCCGTGGTGACCACCGTCTGGGGCGTGACCAACACGTCACAGAGCCAGGTAATATTCTGTTGGACTGTTTGAATTGGATCTCATCTCATATTATCAAAACCTAAGTTTATGTCTTTTTCCAACAGGTGTTAGGGAATCCCATGGCCAACAGCAACAATCCCATGAACCCTGGGGGTAACCATTTGACCTCGGGGATGTCTGGTAATAATCCGGGTATGAACTCACCTCAGTTCCCTGGTCCACAGCAGCAGTTTCCAAACAAAGGCAACTCTAATCAAGGCTACATGCAGCAGGGTATGTACGGACGACCCAACTATCCTGGAGGAGGAGGTTATGGTGGCAAGTAAGTGGGCGCTGGACTTTTTACATTGTATTATTTAGAAAATGTACCTTGTTGTAACTTCTTTTTTTGTTGTTGTTTATAAAGTTACCCTGGAGGGCCAAATGCTGGACCTGGTGGGATTGGCATCCCTCCAAACGCTCGTCCTCCATCGGATTTCACCCAGCCAGCTGCTGCCGCTGCAGCCGCCGCAGTTGCCGCAGCTGCTGCCACCGCAACGGCCACAGCTACAGCAACTGTAGCAGCCCTGCAGGAGACCCAGAACAAGGACATGAACCAGTACGGACCGGTAAGACAAAGTGTGGTACTGGGAGTAAGAATGAAACTGTTCACTTCATATTCGGATTATTTGTCTCATCAGTCCTAATTAGCTTTCCATTTAGGTACATTTCTTTCATCACTGATAGTCCTACAAGAGCAGCTGAGGGAAGTTGATTTAAGATAACTGTTGAACAATTATAGTTAAGGGATAATTCTACAACAAAGAAAAAGACCCAAACAACAAAAAAAATCAGACATGGCGTTTTTGCTAAAATTCATACTTTCATGGAAAGTTCCAGAAAATGCTCTGTATGATTCAGAAGGTAAGATGTAAGTTCATCAAAGTTCAGCACAGTAGTCTGTACATTCAGGATGGTTTCATAGAAGTTTTAGAAGGTAACTTGTATGTACCAGTAAGTACGTCCCAGGAGGTACCCTGTTAATTCAGCCAAAGTAACTTCTACGTTTTATTAAAATTATAATATATTATATATTATAATATATATTATATATATATTATAGAAAGTAGCCTTTTATATTCCAGAGTGTAACATGTAAGCTTTAGGAAGTAATTTGTAGGTTTTATGCTAGTAGCCTATATGTTCTGGGAAAGTACAGGTAGTATTATGTTTTACTACTGTGTCTTTTCTCTTGCTTGTCAGATCTTTTTGTCTGTGGTGTTGAATTTAAAAAAAAAAAACATTTACCATGTCATCTGTCCCGTCTGTTGGTTGATTGAACCCATTTTGTTTTCCAGATGAGTTCCTCTTTCCAGATGGGACCAAACCAAGCATACAACAGCCAGTTCATGAATCAGCCAGGACCCCGTGGCCCTCCATCTTTGCCTGGAAACATGGGCGCAGGCATGAATGCACCCAACATGAGTGGGCCTCCAATGGGAATGAACCAACCCAGAGGCCAAGGCATGGGGCCTTTTGGGTCCCATGGTCAAAGGATGCCCCAGCACGTCTACGCTGCACCCCGACCTCAGGGTGTGGGTATGCAAGGCATGAAAAGACCGTATCCAGGAGAGGTGAGTGGTTGATTCAACACCCTCTGCGATATTATCCTGCATTCTGTGTGCAGATAAATCTCACAGTAATTGTTTCATCCTCAGCCAAACTATGGCGGGCAGCAGTATGGACCAAACAACCAGTTTCCCAACCAGCAGGGGCAATACCCCACCCCCAATGGCTCAAGACCACTGCCATCCCCCAGCTACCCCGGGCAGAGAATGCCAGGACAGCAGCTGCAAGGCCAATACCCCCCACATGCCGGTCCCATGGGCCAGTACTATAAGGTACTTTTTGCTAAAAAATTGGTTGATTAATGGACCAAAACAAAAAGGCGGTATTATTAATTATATTAATCTAATTACAGCAAGAGCCACCGTTCAATGGCCAGACAAACAACTTCTCTGGGAGTGGATACCAGTACAACCATGGTAACATGAATGGGGTAAGCCAGCTTTTATTCTACTGACTAATTGTATTGTCATGCTATTCTCCCTATGAAAATTTGACTTAAGTTCAACTGTTTTCTGTTCAGCCTCCTAGACCGGTGGGCAACTACCCCCACTCCCCAGTGCCGGGCAACCCCACCCCTCCAATGACTCCGGGCAGCAACATCCCACCATACCTGTCGCCAAACCAAGATGTAAAGCCGCCCTTCCCTCCAGACATCAAACCAAATATTACATCTCTTCCTCCCCCACCAGGTCAGTTACAGAAAAATCTGAAAACAAGAATGCCCTCAGGACTTTTTCTGATTGTCATATCTGATGGTCCTGTCTTGTCTCTTTCTCCTCGAATTCAGCCAGCCACAATGAGGAACTACGGCTGACGTTTCCTGTGCGGGACGGGGTCGTCTTAGAGCCCTTCAGGCTGGAACATAACCTGGCTGTGAGCAACCATGTCTTCCACTTACGGCCCTCTGTGCACCAAACACTCATGTGGAGGTAATACTTGATGGTACTTTAAGACTTAAGATTTCTCTCTGTGCTGTTACTCTAAACCAAACTTCCTGCAGTCTTGAGAAGTAAAGAAATTTCAAAATTGAAAAAGAATTTAAAAAACTGATTTTAAAATAGAGATGATCTTAGATCCAGATGCCATAAAAGCAGTGAAATCGCCCTATACCACACTCAAAATAAAAAGTTTGGCTAATTTTAGCATTGTGTCGTTTCATTATTGTGGAACCTACAGATAACAAGGACACATTGCTATTCTAATAGGTTCATGGTTAACATGTTATACTCCAATATGTAAAAATGTTGGAAAAAGGCTAGAGATTTGACTCTGGGAAAAAAAATTGTAATTAAAAGGTGTAGGAACATTGTTAATAAAACCAAGAATTCTTATTGGTTATTTTCTGTAGGTCGGACCTAGAGCTGCAGTTTAAATGTTACCACCACGAAGACCGTCAGATGAACACTAACTGGCCAGCGTCGGTCCAAGTCAGCGTAAACGCCACCCCGCTCACAATCGAGCGAGGTGACAACAAGACATCGCACAAACCATTGCACTTGAAACACGTGTGCCAGCCGGGAAGGAACACGATCCAGATCACAGTGACTGCGTGCTGCTGTGTGAGTAAACCGACGTGCAGAATAAGTAACGGAAAGAGGTTATGCATTAATATTGACACAAAAATGTCCTCTAGATAAATAAAAATCATATGCGAATATGTCACAATGTTTCCTCCTATAGTCGCACCTGTTTGTGCTGCAGCTGGTACACAGGCCGTCGGTCCGCTCTGTCCTTCAGGGCCTCCTAAAGAAGAGGCTGCTGCCTGCAGAGCACTGCATTACCAAAGGTATATCCACACTGCCACAAACTGCACCTTAATATCAAAATTGTGCTTAGAGTTTTTGCTTCACACATTTTTCCCTCTTCTTCCCTCCTTAAAGTCAAGAGGAACTTTAGCAGCGTAGCAGTGTCCACAGGGAACGCCACGCTGAACGGGGAGGATGGAGTCGAGCAAACGGCCATCAAGGTTTCCCTGAAATGTCCGATCACTTTCCGACGAATACAACTTCCAGCAAGGGGGCATGACTGCAAACATGTTCAGGTGAGATGGACGTGGTGAAACACCATGTAAGCAAATAAGAGAATTTTAAAGTATCTGGTAAAAAGAAGTGAGAATTGTTTTCTTTTATCTAGTGCTTTGATTTGGAATCATATCTACAACTGAACTGTGAACGGGGCACATGGCGATGTCCTGTATGCAAGTAAGTTTTTTTATACTTTAGGTCAATAGCTGCAACTGTTTTTCATTTGATTGTCCCTGCATGCAGATGGAAGATCTCTTAATGTTTCTTATCTCTCCTTAGTAAAACAGCTTTGTTGGAAGGACTGGAAGTAGACCAGTACATGTGGGGAATCCTAAATGCCATTCAAAAGTATGCAGATTTCATTAAATTTTACACTACAGATTAGATTTTCTTTTTTATATGCTAAACATTTGACTCAAACTGTTCCCCACCAGCTCTGAATTTGAGGAAGTCACAATTGACCCAACATGTAGTTGGCGACCTGTGGCAATCAAATCTGAAATCCACATTAAGGAGGATCCAGATGGGCCGCTGGCGAAGAGGTTTAAGACAATGAGCCCCAGTCAAATGATCATGCCCAACGTAATTGATATGATCGCTCAACTCGGGCCCGGACCGTCGCCGTACCTGTCGATACCATCCGGTCAAGGTGGAAACAGCAGCGAATATGGCAGCCAAGGTAGTAGGGCCTTTGCAGTTCTAGTATACAAAAATCTTTGCAAACATACATGTGTGTTGAGATTTTTTACTCTGTGTTCAGGCAACAATTACCAAGGACATGGGAACTTTGACTTCCCCCACGGCGCCCCAGGCAGTACGTCAATGAATGACTTCATGCATGGTCCTCAGCTGTCTCACCCACCCGACTTGCCGAATAGCCTGATGGCACACGACAAACCCCTGTCCCACAACATGCCTGACTCAGTGAGTCCTCCAACCTTTCTTCTTCTTGTTTGACGGTTTTTTACATGTTCTCTATTGAAGTGTCAAAAAATATACCTTAATGTTATTTATTGCCCCCCAGGATTATCTGTCAGATGCACATCTATTTATTTGACAAGTTTCTGCTGACTGGAAGCATTGTTAACATTTTAGAGCGGCCCGTTCAGAGTCCCTACTTGAATCTGGGGAGGAAGCTAAAGATTAGGGTAATGGCAATGAGGCCTTGTAATTTCATAGCCTTAGTGCTAATCACTTAAGATAAATCATCAAAATACCGTTGAAAACATGCACAAAGCTAGTCAGTAATTAAGTGTAGGGCTTGATTGCTGTAATGCCTTTAACGATTTTTCTATTTGTTATTAAGAATGATATAAATAATATTCAACATGCCATTGTTTTATTAAAATGTAAACATATATAGTTTTTTTTTTTTCAAAATTGATACTCATTTTACAGTTTAGAGAAGCAAACGTCTTGGTTATATTAAACTATTTTTTTAATGCAGATCTGCAATGTTTAAGATTAATTTTGGACTTCTTTACCGTAACTAAAATAATTGGTAGGTAATTTTTTATTAACACTAGTGTCAGTTTTTGATGTGACTTTCTGTACAAGATGGCATTGAACACAAGGCAAGGACAAAAAACCTCATTAACTCACTGATTGTGTTTTCTATTTCTTGTTCCATTCATCCATCTATCTGTCAATTAAAACACATTATTATTTGGCATGTGGATTTAATACATTTCTGCCCCGTTTCAGTTTTATGTGTACTATTCTGATTTTTCACTGGTTGTACTCCATACACCAATATTTCACATTTTTATTTTTGTTTTTAATTCTCGCTTCATCTAAGGTACTTTACGTTCATAGACTTTACCAGTGGGAGAGGTTTTTGCAGCCTGTGAATATCATTAATTTTACAATTTAAAAATAAACAGCTACAAAGGATCCCCCCTTTGTGAGGTTAACTAATTTTTATTCTTCATAATTTAGAAAATTTATTTTTCTCAGTGCTGAGTTACTAAAAGGCTGATAAGACACTGATCAGTTGAATGGCAGATTTTTCGTGTTAAACTGAGGATCATTATTCTGGAATTATAATACAATCTCCTTTGCTTTATCTTTTTTGTTGGTTTGCATTGGATTGTATTCAGTTAAATCACAACATTGACTAAGAGTGTATCATGGTTGAATGTTGAATCAAAATGTAGTTTTCGCTGTTCAGATATCATACATATTTGCCACAGAAGAAAGATATCCAACTCCACTCTATTGCCTTACCCCTAATTAGTCCCCTCCATAGAAGACACGATATGGGGAGTGTGTGAACAAGTTAACATGCACACAGCTCTGATCTCTGCTGACCATAGTTAATTTAAACCAAGCTAATAGTACCGCAAAATAACTAACAAGCAGCTTGAATGTCATACCTCTTATGTCCCTCTCTGAATACCTTTACTGTACAGATACCTCATTCTGCCGGGCCTGACCAGACGCACGGCCCATTGCAGCAGAGCTTACATCCATCTCCGCACCCCGGGAGCCAATCGGGGCAGCAGCTACACCACAGCGGGCCCCCTCAGCCCTCACGGCAAGCCCCCCCACCTCAGCAGCAGCAAGCACAGCAGCAACAGCCCACCCCCAACAACCATCCCCATTCTGACCTTGCCTTCAATCCCTCCAGCAGTTTGGACAGCCAAACGGGGTCGGATATGCCCGAGCCTTCATTAGATGTGAGTCCCCGGAATAGCTCCAGATACAGCGCACACCCACTGAACCTTTATACATTTTGCTGCATTATAACCACAAACTTTAATTCATTTTATTGGAATGTTATGTGACCCCCCAACAACTGTGATCTCAGTATAGACCCAGCTGATGTATCAAGGTCTCTGAGGTTTGTTTGAGAACATTAGTAAGCTAACAGCAACATAAACACCAAGGAACACAGCATACAGGTCCTGGATAAAGTTGTAAGGTTGTTTAAAGCAGGGTTAGGTTATAAAACAATATCCAAAGCTTTGAACGTCTCACAGAGCTCTGTTCAATCCATCATTTGAAAATATGAAGAGAATAGAACTACTGCAGACCTACCAAGACAGACAAAGAAAGCATTAATCAGAGAAGCAGTCAAGAGACCCATGATAACTCTGAGGAGTAGAGATTTACAGCTCAGATAGAAGAATCTGTTAACAGGACAATAATTAGTTGTGCATCAGTAGTGGTTAGAAGAAAGCCATAATATGTCTTGTTTGCAGTTTTCCATAAGCCATGTTTTGGACAAAGCAAACGTGGAAAATCGTGCTCTGCTCAGATGAAGTCAAAATCGAACTTTTTGGCCTAAAAAAAGCACACAGCACATCCTTTTTAACACACTATTTCCACTGTGAAAGATGGTGGTGAGAAATGTACAAGGTAACACCTGTTACAGGGTTGAGACTGGACCAGAGGTTCGCCCTCCAGCAGGACAATGACTCTAAACATCCAGCCAGAGCTGCGTTGGAACCGTTTAGATCAGAGCATAGTCATGTGTTAAACTGGTCCAGTAAAAGTCAGGGGGGCAAAATGCAAATGCATGGCACACTTTTAAGATTTTAATAAAAAAAAAAGGTTGCAAATTATCATTTTCATGCCACTTCACAATTATGCACTATTTTGTGTTTGTCTATCACATAACTACTTCAAATTTTGCAAGGCTCTGTACTTGAATATGAGGAGTAAGCTAATTCTTGCAATGCCACTTTCTGTTTTCCAGCTTCTCCCTGAACTTGCTAACCCAGACGAACTGTTGTCATACCTGGATCCTCCAGACCTCCCCAGCAATAGCAACGATGACCTTCTGTCGCTCTTTGAAAACAACTGAGAGGCTTTCAGACACCCACACACATAAACTTTTACCGATCGCCTGAAGCTTCCCTGAGAACTGCCACAGCTACTCAGTACTTGATCAACACAATGATGCACTCCCTTTCTCTTCTTCCTCTTGTACAATTTCCATTCGCCAGCGCAGATTGACTGCAAATAATCTCAAAGAAACTCAAAAGACACGGCAGGATGTGGCGGAGTTGCCACGCCCTCCCACCTCCTGTGATGATACCCTTGACTGTGCAGCTATAGTCAATTTTATTTTTACACCACACACATGTACGTGTGCTCACTAGTAACATGTTGTAGCATTTTTAAAATACTTTTTGTTTTCTTTTGAAGCTACAAAAATGAACTCATTGTATAAAGCAGAAAAATAACTGAAGAAAAACTGTGCTCTCTGGCCAGTGTGTGTTATGTTTTGTAGTCTGAGAGGCCACAACTTCCTGGTGTCACTGCTCCATTCCCTGACTGGTCCGGTTAGTCGCACTGTTTTGTCCGTCACCTAAAAGCACAAGAAATTTTAGCACTGCAAAACAAACAAAAAAATCCTCTTTACTAAAAGGAAATAGATTGGTTTTCTAGAAATTTGCTGCCAACGTTTTAAAAAGATTTTTTGGAACAGATTGGCTTCCATTTTGTCTACAATTGTGCTGTGTATTTATTTCAGTCTCTGAAGTCTGACTGTTGAAGCAGGGAGCATTTGTAGCCTACAATAACAGAAAGTATGTAGATGAAACCTGGTCTTCTACACATTGTAAAATCCTCCTTTACAAATGAATGATTTTTTTTACAACAATAGATAAAAAATATGATTGAAGTTCCTGCCATGTTATTTGCTTCCATCTGCTCTGCATGAGCCTTATTTTCTGCATTTTTGCAGCATTTCTTCTCTCCTTAAAAGATGTGCTATTGAGGAAGTCTTTAAAGTGCATGTGTGCCAAGCCCTTTGTCAAATAGTGGTTTTCTCTTTGTCAGAATTATTGTGATTTTATTTAACACTTACATCGAAGGTATCAGCTGGTTATTCTTTTATTTCTTTTATCTTCCTTCTCTGTTGCTGCATAATTAAGCTGTCCATTGTTATTTTGAGAAACTGCTCACCAAAGCTATAGGGATGGAAATGGGAATGTTTGTATTTGCTCGGTCCTGTGTAAGCCTGTGAGTGCACGGGTGCGTTTCGGTAAACTAAAATATCATCGGAAAGTTAATATATTTCAGTAATTCAATTCAAAAAGTAAAACTTGTATTTTATCTAGATTCATTATATACGAGGTACTTCAAGCATTTATTTTTTGGTGCTTTTGATTATTTCTTACAGCTAACGAAAATCCCAAATTACATTTCTCAGACAACTGGAACACTACGTAAGAGAAATTTAAAAAGGTGGCCTACTCACAGTTGAGAGCAGACAGTCATTGACACTTTTCACAAGAAGGATCAGTCACAAAAGGTCATTGCTAAAGAAGCTGGCTGTCCATAAAGTGCTGTTTTCAAGCATAGTAATGGAAACCTTAGTGGAAGGAAAAACTGGAATAACTACAGCCTTGAAAGGACTGTGAAGCAAACCCCATTTGAGAGTTTGTGAGAGATTTGCAAGGCACGAACTGTGGCTGTCAGTGTTAGTGTTTTAAGAGCCACAACACAGACAAATCCAGGACATGGGCTACAAATGTCACTTTCCTGTCAGAAGTCATGATGGGACATCCAACTCTTTTCAAATATTATTTTAGCTTGGCTGTCTTATAAGAACCAGCTTTCACATCTACGAAATGGCTTTTCTGATAGTATCATTCGGAGCTTTTTATTTTAGACTAATTTATTAATTATGACTGGTTTGTGTTTTGCTAAACAATTTTTAGTCTGTGTTTTATTAGAAGTTTTTAATTTGAATTATATTAATGGAAAGTTTTGTGTGGGGAAAAATGTGGTGGGAAAAATGCTGTTTAATATATGGGTTTTACTTTTTCAGTTGAATTGCTGAAATACAGAATTTTTTGATGATACTCTATTCTGTACTGAGATGCATCTGTGTGTTTGTGAGACTGCGATTGTATGCGTGCGTGTTTGTACACAGGAGGTAATGGTGAAGGAGACAAGCAATGGTTTCTTCCATCACTGCTGTGATTTTCAAAGCAGTATTGGTGTAAACCTTTTTTTGTTGTTTTTTGATTTCATGTCCTTTGATAAGACTTTGTGTTCAGTATGCAAATGTATTATTTTTAAGAAATACTATTGTACTGTAAATATCATTGTGAATATTTTTGTATCATCGCGATAATGTTTGTCGTTGTCCAACCTAACCGCACGCGCTCCCCTTCAGATCACCGACTTTTTCAGGAGTTTTAAACGTCTCATAAGCTACGCCCTGATGCATGTCGTCCTCGTTTTCCACCTTTGTGCTCGCCTTATCTCCGTCAGCTCAAAGTTATTCTGTTCCATTTTTTCCGAAGTTCTCAGATATCAAACTCACTCTAAAGCAGTGCTTTCTTTTTAAGCATTGATCCAAATCGATCTCTGCTTCCTGATCATGATTTAGGTTAACATTTGTTCAGCGATACTGATTTTTTTTTAAAAAGAGATGTGGTATCAGCTGGCATTCAGTGTAATTATTGATCTATGTTAATATCATGTTGCTAAATGTCAATACACGGTGGTATTTTAAAGATATATCACAACCATATTTTAAAGAAATTCCTGATATTGTTTATATTTTGTCATAGAAAATGTGGCTTTTTAAAAGAAAAGCATGAGACCATATACATTTGTATCCCCCTTTTGTTTGTTTTTTGATTTCTATTTGGTAAATTATTTTGTGCTGGTTTTATTATGAATCTGTAAGGCTAGAAATCCAATTTCTTTCAGCTTGATTTGAACTAAACTGTTTCGGCTCAGAGAGCACTGACATGTTTGATGTCTAACCAACATGGAGACAAGGACAGTTGTCAAAGTTTTTAAACATATCGACCAAACCTATAAAAATTCGTCATCATCTCATAGTTTCTTCTTTATTTCAAGTGAGTTAGTTCGGTATTGAAGGCAGCACCCCAAGTGTTGAGTTGCACAATCACATAAATGGCCATTTCTTTTGGGGGACGTTGCTAAGAAAAAAAAAAAACAAAACAAAAAGAATATATAAAAATATAAAAAAATAAATAAATAAGCAAGAGAGAAAAGGGACACATTCATCAGTCTGGCCTGAAAAGGATGCAGAGGGCAAGGCTTGTTAAATGTCCCAAGGGCGTCTGTATATATGTAAATTAATATAGAGAAGAGTGAACAGAAATGTATTCATTTTCCTTTGGGAATGTGCATTGTTTCTTCTGAATAATAATAATAAAAAAGCTTGCAACACCTCTACTGGAAGTGGCTGACTATGAAAATAAAACATGTTAGTTTGTGTCGGTGGGTAATCTCAGCATTCTGCCCCCACTGCTTTGTAATATACTTTCAACCTCTTCTGTATGGGGGAACCGAGACAGTTTTGTTCTAAATGTACTATTTAGCCTAAGTGTTCTAGTCTCACAGGCATACTCTGAGGTGCTAAAGCTAAAAACAAAATAAGATTACAAACAGAAAAGCCAGTCGGCAGTGTAGAAGGATGGTGGTAGAAGGAATGGGTCCTGAAGATTGTGACCAAAATCCATACTTTGTAAAAAAAAATTTGATATCATGAAGATCTGGAAAATGATTTCAGTCTAAGGTGATTCATGCAATGTGGCCATCGTCTCTATGTTTGTACATTGTATGTACAATCATTTCATACTCCAAACTGGTCAGAAAATAAAGAAACTAATTGTGATTTTTAGTCTTGCAGAACTGTATGTAGTTAGATGATGTGACAGCCTAATATTTATCTAATAAATATGTATTCAGATGATTCCTGCATGCCACTGTGTGTTTTCTTTGCTTCCGTCCCAAAGGGCAGTTCATTCAAGCACAAATGGAAATTATGAAATTATTAGATTTTACATCAGGTTTTGGATAAAGGAGTGCTTTAAAGTAAAGTTTTTAAAATGCATTTTTATACACATTTGCAACAAGCAATATATAAAATAATGATCAGATACATCACCCTATACATTTGTTGGTAACCCTGTTAGAAATGTGTAAATTATACAACTGCCATAAAAGGTGATTGCTTTAAATCATCTCTTATGGCGTTAGCATAATTTATCACTGAGAAATTTAGAAAAATCCTACCAAAATGCAAGAATAGGAATAGTAATCTAAGGGCATATAGGACAATTTCTCTTAGCCACTCAAGAAAACATGCTGTAGGACACATAGCTTTTGCAGAAAGGTCGAAATGTTTAAGTTTGTTCTCAGCTGACCGGAGCATCTTTGACCATGTTTATGTCCCCTAGCTTGTTGCAAACTCATATTTTTTTAAAATGGGTTTCTTCTTACCAGTCTTCCATTAGGGTCAGATTTCATAACTTGAGTTTAAAATAAAATAAAAATGGCAAAAATCAGTGGAGTACAAGAGAAAAGGGCAAATTTGGTAAAACATGATAAAGTAGCATGCTTAAAAAGATGAAAATTCATTACACAAATTCTTTCAAATCCTGCCCTGTGGCCTTTCTGCTTGGAGTTCTATCAGGTACTCTGACTTCCTCCTGCAGTCCAAAAACATGACTTGTTTACTCTAAACTGCCCTTAGGAATAAAGTTGTGCTGTGTGTCTCTGTGTTGCCCTGTGATAGACTGTCAAATTGTGTTACATTTCAAAACAATAAATGGGCTTTAGTTGCAGCAGCTTCTTCATCAAACTGGACCATGTTCTTATTGCAAACAACCAGAAACTGTTAAACATGTAATACTGGTGTCAGATACAGATTAGAATGAACAGAAATACTAAAACAGGTTAAGAAAGAAGGTTATGTATGAGTATTTTTAGTTTAAAATGGCCTGTGGAATCAGTGTAGCCTTTTAGTTTTTTCCATTTACTGTCCGACTCTCCAGTCCAGTAGATGGCGGTAATAAAGCTTACGCTCTTTGCTATCCACTAAATACATATCACCAGAAGAAGAAGCTACTTTCTGTAGTCTTCTGATCGCAGTAATGTTTTGTACGTGGTTCTGCAGTCGGATATAAGTGAGGCTGCAGACGGCCGTCTCTTCTGGGTTTGTTGGGACTAACTGCGGAGAAATCGAGTCTAGTTGGACAATAAGAGTGCGTCAATGGAAGGAGTAGCCGATGTGGACAGCGGCTGTGTTGCTATCATTTTAAGGGAGCACAACTATGACTGCCGCAGTCCTCCCTCTGGTCAGTCTTCCATGTAGAAATAAATTACACATCATATGACAAGTGTTGTGCCAGTTCACCAATAACAAGAACTAACTCTAAATTCAGTTTAGCCACGTTAAAACGAATTAATTGTTCACCACTTGAACAATTCGTATAAAGTAAACGTATATTAGCAACACCGACCTAAAATCCAACATGGCTGCCAGATCTTTAAAACTTGAACGTTGCAGAAATAAACCATTTACTTGAACCGATGGTTTGTATCTCATTAAACCCGTCACACACAATGCTGTACAATATATATTTGTGAAAATAGTCTGCAGAAACTATTTACCCTGTTCCCTGAGCACAACTTTTAGCAAATAATTTTTTTTTTACTTTGCTGATGTCATTCTTCCAAGGCAAATTGAACTCAGCATATGTTCAGTTACCTTTTGTTTAAACACTGAATATGACCATATGTTATGTGTTTTTGTATGTTTAGATGAACTTGACGGCACATTGGAGAGAATACAACAAATGAAACAGAAAGTATCAAGCCTCCCCCTTACTGGACCTCTTTTTGAGAGATGGTGTGTGTCTGATGAAGACTTTAGACATTTCACTAGGTTTCCATCCAAAGAGATCTTCTATGTTTTTTGGGCTTCTGTGGAACCGTCTGCATCAATGACTGTGTTCTGGTCCAAAGCAAACAGAACTGGAGTTCTTTCAGAAGCGGTAGACCTTGATTTAACGCCCCAACATGAGCTTCCACTCATCGATGAGTTTTTTATGTTCTGCCTGCATCTTTCCGTTGGCCTAAAAGAGCAGGTTCTGGCTGGAATGTTTGGGGTCAGTAACTTGAGAGTGAGGCAGATCATCATCACGTGGTCCAACTACTTGTATTTTGTGCTGGGGTCAATACGAATCTGGATGACACAAGCGCAGGTCCAACAGATGATGCCTCGAGTAATCCGGCAGCACTGCCTCTGCACAAGGGTTATTGTTGCCTGCACTGAGCTCAGATGTGAATTCGGAGAATTGAAAATGTCCTCTGAAACTTTGTCACGTGAGCGAAGCTGCACCACATTTAAAGCTTTGGTTGGAATAGCTCCCTGCGGTTTGATCACCTTTGTGTCACAATTATTTCCTGATTCTATGTCCAATGATGAGCTGACGAGGCTATCTGGAATTTTGGACTTACTCGAGCCAGGTGACGAGGTTATAGCTGACAAAAACTTTTACATTGGGAATCTATTGGAAAATGTTGGGGCGAAACTCATCACGTACCCTTTGAACTCTGGGGAGGGAAGCAGCTGGACCCGACAGAAAGCTCAGGGTGTTGCCAGACTCCATGCTCTTGTTCAGTGTGTAATGAGAAGGATTAAGGAGTACCAGCTTCTGGACTCAACGATTCCTCACACCCTAGCAGCAACCGTAAATCAGATCTGGTCCTGCGGTTGTTTGATGGCTAATTATCAGGGTCCTCTGAATCCTGATAGGGAGGAAACGGATCAGTAAAATTAAAATTTCTGCTTCTCTAATCTGTTACAAAGGCCACCTTTAAATTGAAAACATGTTTTGTTTGTGAGAAGATGCCCTTATTTTATCTGATTTCACTCTGTAAATGTCTGTGTATTCTGTAAATGTGTATTATTTTACTAAATGTGAATAAATGTTTTTTCAAAGAAAAACATTTCCTCGTAAAACAGTTCAGAGTAGAAAACTGTGTATGATAAATCTTTGTACTTACCTGCTTTATCCCTGCTGGACTATTTTCTAAATGTTGTTCACTGATGGATGGATGATCCATCCATCGTTTATCTATAAGGCCTTTAACTTGATTATCCATCAACCCATTTTTTCTTGGTTTTTTCCATCTATCCAACCATCCACTTGTTTATCTAACCATGCTTTTATTTATCTATCCATCCATGGAAGCTACTCCACCATTCTCCATTTAAGCAATACATGTGGTCAATTCATAATTATGCATTTATTTAAAATAGAATCTATACAATTTTGGACATTCTAAAGAGCATAAAGCTTTCTTTACTGATACTTGGCTTGAGCTATTATTAAAATGTTATAGATGTATAATATATTTATATCTTTATGTACAATGTTCCCTGGGAAAATTTACACTGCAGTTTATCCTTGGTCGATATCTGGCAGATAATTGGATCATTGGCATTTTTTTAAATATAATAGAGATTTTCTTTGCTATTTTTTCTGCCAATTTTTTCTCGGCACCCCAATCAGTTAGGTGGAATAAATGCACCTGTGAATGGGATTGCCAACTACCACGATTGTCCCAATACTCGCACTTCCACCCTTGTGTCCCTGAATTGCGCGTTACCGTTGATGGGTTCGAGTGCATAGTGTGTCCCAATTCTCCAGTTGTCATTAGCCCCGCCCCCTTTGTGCCCTCAATCCACACTTCGGCGACCCCTTTGTGCCCTCAATCCACACTTCGGCGAAGGATATTACCCACAATTCCCTGCTGCAGATGACGTTCTGAGCAAAAACCAATCACAACCATCAACGCAATCAACCATCAAATCAGAATAAGAACTGCGTAAACCTTTGACAGCACGCCGACAAATAAATTTTTTTACTGGTTTTCCAGGCTCAACGTTGTAAGATACCACTGGGTTCAGAGTGAGTCTGGACAGTCAGTAGGCCATAACACTGAGTCTGGTGTATAAACCTCCTTCGCTTCCTGCACTTTCTGGTTTCAAAACAATTGTTTGTTGCCGGTTCTCGACCTTTTTGATATTGCAGTTACGGTGCAGAGGTGCAAGTCGATGACGTAACCCCTACTTTCCCAATTCTCCAATTTTGCACGCTTGTAACCTGCGCACTTCAACCCCTACATGCACTTGTACAAAGTACACACTTCATAGAGGGGTGTAGGGTGTAGAGTGGGTATTGGGACCCGGAATGTCTGCTGTATTTTTTTTTTGTCTCGCGAGATCCCTACAACTAACTAGGTCGTTTTACGTCACGTTGCGTGAGGACCGTTCCACGCTTCCTCTACACGACAGTGTGACTTTAGCTTGTTTGTTGAGTTGATTTGAGTGGAATAGGCTGTGCAAAGTGACAATAATTGTTTTACAATGTTGATTTTGTCCAACAGGATAAGGTTTTGCTCTCTGGCGTTTACCGCCGCCCGCCTGTACAGCAGCGGCCCCGCAGCAGCTAATAAAAACCCCAGGGTTTACTTTGACATTGCTGCAGACAACGAGCAGCTGGGCAGAGTGACATTTGAGGTGAGAGGAAAGCAGCTGTACAGTTTTTTTTTCTTTCATTGTGAAAGTGTGTTTATTCTGTTGAATGATATTTCTCCAACTTAAAATCTGTTTTTAATTTTGAAGCTCAACGCAGATGTTGTGCCAAAAACTGCAGGTATGTGTCGCTTAACCTTTATATCACAATAAATTGAAAGTCAGAAGTCATAGAGGGATTAAGGCATGTAAATCTGAGATTGGACACATGTTTGTTACTAAATTCATGCAGAGTTCAGTGATAACGTCGACAGGCAGGTTTGAACTGGTTGAGTTCAGCAGGAATCCTAAGGATTTAATGCAGACTCAGCACAGACCGTCATTGGTTGTTTAAAACGTTTTGTGAATGGAAAAAAAAAAAAAAAAAAAGTAACTGGCATGTATCGTTTCCTGCAGAAAACTTCAGAGCCCTGTGTACAGGAGAACATGGCTTTGGTTACAAGGGCTCCACCTTCCACAGAGTGATTCCTCAGTTTATGTGCCAGGTAGGGCTTATCCCCTCTTTATCTCCCTGCTGTATGGCATTTTTAGTTTAGATTTTTTATTTTTGCGTGTTTTCAGGGTGGGGACTTCACAAACCACAATGGAACAGGTGGGAAGTCCATTTATGGTTTGAGATTTCCTGATGAGAACTTCAAGCTGCAGCACACTGGACCCGGTAATAATTCCTTTTCTTTGTAAACATTTTTCCAAATACCGGAAATCAAGCAGTGTTATGTTTTTTACTAATATTTTAGGGTTTACCACCATGCATGAATTGATTTCAATGGAGATTTCTGGTTGTGTAGTATTCACAAGGAAAACATGCATTTCTCAGGGTTCTTAAACACTTGAAAAATATTGAAATGTTTTCCAGGTCTGGATAAGTATGGAAAAATAGAATAATATTTCCAGACTTTATTCTCTTCTAATTAAATCCCAAAATTTCCCCCTGGCACAATGGTCTTGATTTTGCCATATTTGTACACAAATTTAACATAAAAAAGCACTAAATGATCTACCCGCTTTTATTTGAAACAGAGATGCTAAAATTTTTCTTACTGTTGGTAAAATCATCTGACATGACCGCTAACATGTTATTTGTAAAATGTATTTTATTTGATACTGATATATAGACTTCTTGCTGCTAGAATCTTTTTACAATTCTCTAATACACATTTTGTGTTTTTGCTGTCAAGCTAATTTTAAAGTAAGATTGTTAATTAAATTGTAGCCCTTACAATACAAATTAAATTAGGTATGATGCGAAAGTGTGGCATAAGGCATAATTGGGCGCTATAGTAAATATACGTCATTTCCATTCTGAGGTATGTGAATTATATTGATAGTGCTATTGGTCAAACAGGAAGGAAAAACACAAATTTATGCACAGTCATTGCCGTTTCATCATCACAGTATTTCAGATGTAGGTTCAGAAGTGTACTGAAACCGTTTTTTCTAGTATGTCATGTCTCGAGTTGAATAGTTTGGCTGTATATTTCTTGGAAACCATAAGTGTGTACATACACACTGTTTAATGTCCAGACATAACCTGGGTGGTGAAACGGATAATCACAAAGGGTGTGCCCTGGTGTTGTTTGACCTCAAACTCATAAGAAGACTGTAGAGAAGTGGTCAAGATTTTCAGTTTACTTGTAATGTTTTGGACAACTGGTGGGAACTGTTTAGAATTACACAA
Organism: Crenichthys baileyi; assembly: GCA_036173005.1. Taxonomy (NCBI): domain Eukaryota; kingdom Metazoa; phylum Chordata; class Actinopteri; order Cyprinodontiformes; family Goodeidae; genus Crenichthys; species Crenichthys baileyi. The sequence goes on from JAHHUM010002896.1 coordinate 676,765, forward strand.
AATGGACCAGAATATCTGGAAATTTGAGTCTGGAAAAATGTGGAATTACAGAAATATGTACTCTAATGTCCCTGAAGGATTGTTGAATATTTCCCAGGAAAATGACTGTTTTGGTTCCACAAACAGAATATAGTTTAAAGAGATCAAAAGTGATGCACAGTTGACTAAAATCAGCTGAATAATGCATACACTCTCAATATTAAACTCAAGAGACTTTAATATGGGATAATTTTCAGTCTGAGCTCTATATAGAGGTATAAATTACAATGATGGAGAATGTGGGCTATTCACCCTTTCTTTAATTAAAATCTGATTGTAGACAAATGGATAATGTGCTTTTGTCCTGGGCTAAATATTGACAAATACAAATGTAATAGATACCAATAAATATAATTTGGATTGTAATTTTCCTCAAAAGGACAATTTATTTCAGCAATTCAATTAAAAAAAACTCATATTCCCATATAAACCTTTCTTTCTACAGAACTTTTTTCTTCCACTTAACTTTCCAATAAAATGCGTGGATATAGCATTCTGTGAATATACAGCTTCTTCTCACTGACATTTTGCAGCTTACATTATTTGTGGAGGGTGTCAATAACTTTCTGCTGGACGTCAATTCAGTCCTTTAAGTCCTTTAAAAAAATAACAAAATATCACATGAAATATATCACCATGTGTGTAATGTATCTGTATATTTTTTAGGTTGAACTTTTTGAATTGAGTTACTAAAATAAAATGACTTTCTGGGGATATTTTAATTAATCGAGATGCACCGTTAAGTTTTGTTCATGTTTATTTTTCTCCACCAGGTGGCAGTTCTCTGCTGTTGTTTATAAAGCTTTTGATCACTGGCAAGTTAGAACGAGATACTTCTAGTAGCACTTAGATTATAGTCTTTTGTATGGATATGAGAGTCAAAGCTCCCTGCACCGAAAGGAAAAGAATTCTTATCTGTTTTCCAATTAATGATGACATAATTTCTGTTATATTTTCTGTTTTTTTAGGTATCTTGTCTATGGCCAATGCTGGACCCAATACCAATGGATCCCAGTTCTTCATTTGCACCTCAAAAACAGAGTGGTAGGTACAGGAAAACCTCACTGAAAAAGCTGACATTTACTGATTTTATTGTGGTCAATTTGAGCAGTTTTAATTTTGGGTAATGTCTGATACTGATGTGCCTGTGATGATATAAGATTTAAAGAATAAAGAAATACATTGCCACTTTTAGAAAGGAGCAAGGTTTAAAATGCTAATCTGCAGGTATCATTAATGTTTCATAAAAGATATTATTTGATAAGGCTTCACCCTGCTTTTGATCTGTTGAATACAGATTTCTTTATTTTGCTGGCTGTACAAGAATAAAACCCAATCTGTGGTGACGGATGCATGAGAAGTCCTGCTAACACTTTCGACTCACCACTTCAGATTCAAACCTAATCAAGCAGTGTTTATACTTCACTATCTGAACCAAATTCTTTCCTAAAATTTACCTCCTTGTTTATTTAAAAAAGAAATAATTTTCTAAAACTCTGAATGAAAAGCAGATGATAGAAATTACATTCCTGGTTGTGTTAACTTTTAAAGCACTGGAAGGTTAATCTTTTAACCTGTTAACATGCTAACATCGTTTTAAAGCCTGGTATAATCTGGCAAAGCTTTGTTGTCATTCAAGAGGAAAAATAAATTTGAACATAGAAGCAGGCTTGTGTGAATCAGAGCTTGAAAAAGTGAAATTGCTGCAGAAACAGATTCATTACTCATGAAGAGACAAGTCATCGTCGATTATCTCACTGTCCGAGGCAGCAGTGCTAAAACAGAGCTCTTCTTCAATCAGGCTCGATGGCAGGCATGTTGTTTTTGGCAGCGTGACGGAGGGGATGGACGTGGTCAAGAAAGTGGAGTCCTATGGTTCCCGGTCTGGACACACCTCCAAGAAGATCACAATTTCAGACTGCGGAGAGGTCGAGTAGACTCCCATGTGAACAATGGGTTCTCTCAGAGTCGCATCTCCTCGGTCTCAACAGAAGAGTCCTTTTCCTCATTGATGGTACAAAGAGCTACCTCTCTTTGGTCAAACTGGATCACTGGATCTCGCATTTTAATATGGTGGCACTTGAATGCTGTTAGTTTTTACTCTGGTACCTGTGATGCCCTTAAAATGTGAACTTATTGAGAGTTATAAATCAGAGGTTCTATGCATTTAAAAAAAAAAGTTATTAGATTTTTTTTGTGACAGTGGGAATATTTGTTGAAATTTTTGTAGCAATGCATTATTGGATTCATTCCAAAAGAATAAAGGCAATTAATTCAAAGTTTTGAAATTATTTTGCAAGCTGTTTTTTTTGGAAAACGTTTCGTTAAATTATCACACATTGTAGATTCACAGTGATTTATGCTCTGTGGCAATTACATGCATAGGCAGCAATGGTAAAGATTTCTGGAATGCATTAAAGTATTTTATTAAAGCAGCATAATCTCAAACCAAAAAACTTAGAATGGCATGTTGTTTTGTCTTTCCCATTTTGAACAGCGGGTAAGAGAAATGGGCATCAGTGTCGTGTATTTGTACCCAAGGGAAACAAAGTTGTGGGTTACTAATTATAACTATAATAACTAATGGGAGATTATGCTACTGCAACAAAAGGAAATTAGGCTTTTTGCACACTTTTTCAAGTAAATTGTAATAAACACGGGGTTGCGTACAGCAGTGGTTAAAAAAAAATGCATGGCTTTTGTTTTCTAAAGATTATCCACAAAACGTATACTCCCAGAATGTGTAACATCTGGTTAGAGCAGCTCAATTTTACTCGTAAAGCACTTTGTAAACTCTGTTTTAAAAGCAAATAAAAATTAAAAAAAACAATAAAAATAATTAAAAACATTAAATCAAGTAAATTTAAAACAAGTATATAGAGATTTAAAACATGTAAGCTCACAAAAAATTAAGAAACTAATTCTAGCATCCACAAAAATGCAGAAGAATCCAAAACACAAGACAAAATCACAGCCACAAAACCTCTTTATAAGAGCCTTTTAATGTAAGAAAGCTCAATGGATCAGCTTAATGTTATTCAAACAAGGCACATTATGTAGAACTTCACATCATTTTAGGTTTTATGACTTCAGTAAAAAGTATCCTTTGATTATTGCTTCACAACTTCTGCCACTTTTCAGCTGTCTATCCCTTCCCTGGTCCTATGCTACAAATACAGTCTTACAACTCTAAATGGTGAGTATTCCTAGCGCTGTATGCCTTTTACATATTTGCTTTAGCTTACTGTTAATAAAGAATATCATCCTGAACCACCAGACCGATGTGGTCATAACAATCACAGAAAGACATTTACAGTTGAATATATTCCTCAACAAAACATAAAAAAAAGATGTACCCACAAGTACTGATAACATAGCAGAAACATATAAATGCATATATTTCTTAGTTAAGACTTTCATATTTTATACAGAAAACATGATTACATTTACAGTGAATTATTTTGGAAATATACAAACATGTATAAGACTTTTGATCTGAAACTCTGTTCCGTCATGTAGAAACAGATAGAGCTAATCTTGTTTAAAATTCACAGTAATTCAGTTCTTTGGTAAAGTTGAGATTTCACATGAAGATAACAAAAAAAAACCCCAAAGAACACAAAGGAACTCATTTCCACTGAGATGTCAAGCAGAAAATCTATTTTATGAGTCTTAGATGTTAGATTCATCCCAGTACTAAAACGATTCATTATTGCATGTTTTTAAAAGGTAAAATATGAAATGGTGAGTCTTTGAATAAGCCTACACTCAGCAAGAGGAGGCAGAGCGTCCTACTGCACGCGGCGGCAGTAGTAGCCAAGGACTTTGCATTTTTCACACAGGTGCTGTGGATGTTCTTTGCTCTGGTCTGACACGTCCAAACCGTCCGGTTTCTCCAGAGGTCTCTGAAAGCAAGAAATCAATGCACTAAAGAGGGTCACGGATATAACTTTGGTTCGTTGCTTTTGGTCATGTTACGACCTGAAACTTCAATGTAATTTTGGGGGATTTTATATGATAGACCAACACAAAGCAGAGAAAATTATGAAGCAAAAGGAAACTTTTACAAGTAAGAATCAGAAAAGTGTGACTTTTATTTACCACCCCCTCCATGTACTGTGAAAAAAGAAAATCCAGAGCAACAAATTCCAAGTCCAACTGTGTAATATAAACTCAGTATAAACCAGCTGTTTCTGTGAAGCCCTCAGAGGTTTGTTAGAAACCATTAGTGGAAAAAAAAGCATCATGAAGACCAGGGACACTACAGGCTGGTCAGGGAGAAAAGTGGAAGTTAAAGTTGTGGAGAAGTTTAAAGCAGTCAGGTTATAAAGCTTTGAATATCTCACAGAGCACTGTTCAACCCATCTGTGAATGGAACGAGCATCGCATAACTAGAGACTTACCAAAACATGGCCTTACAATTAAACATGCAGGTTGGGAAAGAAGAGCATTGAGAGAATTAGCAAAAATAACCATGGCAACTCTGGAGGAGCTGCAGAGTTCCTCAGCTCAAGTGGGAAAATCTGTCAACAGGAAAACTATTGGTCCTTTATTTCCCAAATTTGGCCTTTAGGAAGTGTGGCATATAGAAAATAAAAAGTTCCCTTTGTAGTATGCTACAAGTCATTTGGGGGTTACAGCAGATGGCGAATAGCTTGGTTTAGGTGAGAACAAAATTTACTTTTTAACCAACATGTGGTATCTGTAGTGGAAACAACCCTGCTTATCATCAGAACACACCACCCCACTGTGAAACATGGTAGTGGCAGCATAATGGTTTGAAAACAATGCTTCAGCATAGATGGTTGGTCAGAGTTGATAAGAAGTAGGATGGAGCTTGTAGTCTAATACTGTTACAGGCTGCAGCAGTTGGATACCGGAGCAGAACGTTTCAGCAGGACAACACCCCTAAGCATAAAGGCAGAGCTAGAATGGAATGGATTGGATCAATAGTGGCCAAGTCAAAGTCCAGACCTAAATCCAATTAAGAATCTGTGGAAAGATTTAAAAACTAATGTTCACAGATGTTCTTGAGCTATTTAGCAAAGAAGAGTGGGCAAAGATTCCCGTCAGACATATCCTGAAAGACAGCTGTAATTGCAGCAAAAGGTGGTGCGACAAAGTATGATCTTGGGCAATGAATACAAATCTGTGCTAGACATATAAGATTATTACTTCTGAACTCTAAGGAATCCAGGTATCCTTTTCCTGCTACTTCACAATTATGTGATATGTTGGTCTATCACATAAAATTCCAATAAAATACTGAAATTTGTGGTTATGTCATGACGATGTAAAAGCACTTTAAAGAATATTAATAGTTTTGTAAGGTATTGTGTAGGTTGAAGCCGTGCTTATCATGTTTCAGGCTTTATTATCAGTTGGCATATTTCTATCTCATGGGTTAACGTTCGATTTTAATCAATCGCTGATTTGCTGATTATGCATTTTTGTTCTGTTGTCCAAGTAAATGTTTTGGATCCAGAGATTAAATGAGGAGAAAACAAATGCAGTTAAGAAGAAGTTCATCATAATAATATGGTAATATGGATGATTGTGCTTGAAAACTTCCAAACGTTTCACATACGTGTTTTAACAGGTAAATAGTTTAAAAAATTTTTTAGAAATACTCTAAACATTGTTCCTCAAATTATTTTTAAGTCATCAAGTGCATGGAAGTTCTCTCGTTTCAAAAGCCAAGGATAAAAGCCTTTTCCAGCTACTGTATGGTTGTTCCTTAGTTATGCCAAATTTGAACAACTAATGGAATGTACAGCTCACCTCCTAGAGGTGGGAAGAGCAGCCAAAAAATTGTTCTCAAGTCTTACTTAAGTAGAAGTAAAGAGTAATTATCCAAAAAATTTGTAAAAAAGTATTAGCTAACAAGGTACTGAGTACTTCTGATACTGTTTAAAACTGTTTAGTACTGTTTAATTTCATTTGTGACTATGATGTAATCATACGGATAAAAAAAATATGCAGGTTTTGGTACTCAGAATAACAAAATAAATAAAAAAAGAGGAAAAATTAATCACATCAATGCAAAACAGCAAATTTGGGCAGAAGAAACACACATTTCCAAACCTCTATTTTCCACAACAGAAAACTTTTGAAACCAATACTTACAGTAGGTGATTTATAACAGGATGAGCAGATAGAAAATATCAGAATAATGAAGGTTGTTTACAAACCAGAATGTTGACACACTAGTCTGTGTCTGATGAGACCTTTGATTAGTTTTGGTTAAAGTTACTCAAGTAAATGTAACTGAGTTGCGTTACTACCCGACTCTGTCCCTCCAGATTTATTGGCACCCATTGTAGAGGTGTAGAAAAGTAAAACAAATTCAACTTTTATTAAAGTAGGACAACCTTAGCTGAAAATGTGATGTTCCCTCTGCACATTTCTTTTTACATCCCTTACCATTTTCATCACTTCGAGCGGGGTCAAGACAAAGTTGGGTGCTCATCTAGCCTTGTTTATCACAGTGCAACTTCAAATTTTATTTATTTCTCTCTCTGACTGTAGTTGTAGCTAACGTTAGGCGAAAAGCTATACTTCTGAAGATCAACACAAATCTGTCTTATTTGGAAAGAGATATGGGTCTGTGTGATATTTATTCCTGAGGTAGATGGGAAGTCAAACCAATTAAATATTTTGAGAGACTCAGATCAGTTTAAAAAAGGAAAGTATAAACTGAATTTAAACAAACTGCAGTTACATTTGTTTCATGTGAATTATTAGGGCTGGCAGTAATCGTGGTACTGGTGATTTTTGTTTTAAAAAGTTCTGTATTTTTTATTTATCCATTATTTATACAGTTTGTCTCATTGGGATCCAAATTCAGGAGCATTTATTTTCTATTGCAATATTATGCTACTGTAGGATGCAAGGTAGCCCAGTTCAAAAAATGATTGTTTAATTTACTGGTCACTCCCTAAATTTTCCTTAGGTGTGAGTGCATAGGTGCATGGTTTTTTGTCCCGTGCGTCTCTGTGTCGCCCTGTTGACTGGCGACCTGTCCGGGGTGTACCCCGCTTCTCGCCCAGTGGTCGCTGGACACGGGCAATTCTAACTCCACAAAACGAATTTGAAAGAGGTTTAGACTCAACTGACTGAGATTACTGATACTCTCAGTTCAGATGTACTATTTTACCTGCTTGTGTGGGTAAACGTTGATGTGGCACTTGATACACTCCTGTCCCATGTTGGCCCAGGAGTTGCCGCTCATCCACTTTCTCTTGCATTTAGGGCATTTATATTCCCCGAAGCACCTCTTCTTTCCTTGATACGGGGTCAGGCCTTCACCTTTGGGTCGCGCCTGAAAACCATTAGATTCGTTAAGTACCTCATTGTTAAATGAAGATGTAAAAATGTTGCTTGAACAGAAATTTGATACCAAACATCTGAAGAGGAAGATTAAACTTTGTCCAGGTACATAATTGAACAAAATAAGGCTTCATCTTGTGACTTTCCTTTTGAATGAATAGTATTAAGAAGTATTCAATAAATATAGGATTTAAATATCTTACAAAATAAATACAGATAAGCAGAACGAGGTACATATAGCACTTAATGTGTTTATTCTCCTACTATATGTCAAAACAAGTTACAGCGATTTGATCTGGGACTTTTTTTGAACTGAACTTGAATATGACCAAAGTTTTCAGCAAACCTTTATTTCCTTCCCATAACAACCACAAACCTGAATATTATGAGATTTTATACAATAAACCAAACGGAAAACATCTGTAATTATTTGTATTATTTAGTTCTAAAGACTTGCCATGTATTCTAATTGTATTTATATCTGGACTTTGACTATGCCATTCTTAAAACATTAATGTTTGATCTTTAAGGCTTGGTAGCTCTGGCTGTCTGTTTAGTTTCGTCCTGCTAGAAAATAAACCACCCTAACTTCAGGTCACCTCAAATCTTTTGCATTGTCTAACAAGTTTCCTTCCTGCATTGCTTCCCTGTCCCTGAGGAGGAAAACCATCCCCACAGCATGATACTGCCACCTCGTTTCATGTGTGTTCATTAATGTTCTCTAACAAACCTCTGAGTCCCTCACAGAACAGCTGTTTACTGGAATATGCACAGGCAGACTCTAGTTACAAATTAGGTGATTTCTGAAGGTATTTGGTTGGATTTATTTATACGGTTCAGAGTAAAGAGGGATGGATTACAGATGCATGCCACATGTTTTAGATTTTTATTTGTAAAAAACTTTCAAGATCAGATTGCTCTTCAACTTCACATTTGTGCACTACTTTTTGTTGGTTTAATACAATCGTACCAGGTTGTGATAAAATACAACATGGTACTTTTGCAAGGCACTGTCTCTGACCAACACTTCCTTTACTGAGCTTTAGTGAGGTCACACTGAGAGACGTAACCTTTAACAGCTTTGCAAACATTTTAGCTTTTGCCTTTCTCCACCTTCCACTGAAGACTGAAGGACCTGTTTGGTTTCTTTGGATCAGAGCCAAGTCAAAGCTCTGTGTGACTGCAACGAGAAGCCAAAGCTGCCCTGTTGGTGGTCAAGAGAGTCAAGTTTTGTCTTTTGAATAAGATGATTATTTGTGGTTTCTCAATACAAGTAAAAGAGAAACACTCTGCTTTGATGTCTGATTAAACCTCATGGTGCTGAGCGATCCACAGATTACACAATGGGATCTTATAGTACAGACGGATGTAAAGGTATAGAAGCCTTTTCCCAGAAATGTTAGTTCACATTGTTGTAATTTATTTGTTAGAAGAAAATCAAGAGTTTAAGCTTCCCCTTTATAAATAACCCTTCTGCTTCCAGCTGTGGTCCCAGGGGACCGTAAATGGGACCGCAGCCTACAGGGGGGAGGCAAAAGGAGGGGCCCCTATGCCATACGACAAATACCTTAGGGTCTAAGTCATCCCCCCCCCCCCCCCCCAAACACATCACATTGATTTCATTTTATTTCATATTATTTCAGTCATTTCCAGGACAACATCTGCTTAACTAAACACAGGCAAGTTCATGACAGCCAGGGCCTCAGCGAAGCCTTTTCAGGCTTGCATTTGCATCATTCAGCCATCGTGAGGCACTTCGGGGGAGGGTCACATCTGACAGCAGATCACACTTTCTCAGGCGTCTGCGGGGACCATCTTCCTGAGGGAGGAAACAGCTTTAAAATTGTCCAAAGTTTCCACTGGTCCCATCAAAGATGTCACGCACTGACAGCCAACAAATGAAACTCACACTTTTGACCTGGCACTGAGTGGAGAGACTTCAGGAATACAGGAAAAGTTGAGTGAAGACAGGGTTTTTGTGGGTTTTTTATGTATTTGTTACAAAAATAAATGCAGGCTCAGGCATCAAACTTATCCACTCAATCATTGTACAATGTCTTTCAAAGTATTCATACATCCAAAACGTTTTCACATGTTGTCTCACTACAACCAAAAAATTCAATGTACCAGATTAATTCAATGTGCCAGGTTAATACAAAGTAGCACATGGTGGTAAAAAAAAAAAACAATTGCTTCAGAAGTCACCTAAAAAGTAATATTTGGAAAGTTAATCTATAGTTATTTTTACATTAGGAATGCACTTTGGCCATAGATTCTTGTTCTACAACCTGTTGAATACAGCCAGGGACATCCACTGTTTAAAAGAAGAACTGCAGTGAGTACCATGCACCTGAATTTCTGAACTCCACACTGAGGGACAATAAAGGATATTTGTATTCTATTCCCCTCATGCAAAAAAGTCTAAAATTCACAAAGACACTCTTCATGTCTGAATGATCTCAGGACTGCTGTAGCGCAAAGGTATACCGAAGGCTTTGGAGTAGGGCTGCAACTAACGATTATTTTGATAACCGATTAATATGAGGATTATTTTTTCAATTAATTGATTAATAATCGGAGAGCAAAAGATGCTTAATAGGAGATTTTATACTAAATTTGAACTAGGTGAAGCTAAAACTGTCATTTGAGTTCTGGATTGGGCATATTTACTGACGATTATTTCAATATTCGATTAATTGATTATTAACTGTGCAAACTAAACACAGAGGCCCTACTTTGGAGGTTTCAAAACACTTCAACACCTTCCAGCAGCACAACAACACTAAACATTCAGAGGGGTACAATGGAATGGTTTACATCATCATGTGTTTCAATGGCAGTGGCACTGTTCAAGTCCAGACCTAAAGTCATAGTGGGTGTTTGAGCAGGACCACTGTGCAAACAGGAATATAGAAGCTGCATGATGACTAAAAACAGAGAAACTTGCCACAAGGGTTGCCACAAGGAGAACATGACATAGAAACAGGTGAGCATAACAGAAGAAATCAGCATTGAGACAGAGATGTCAGGGAGCCTAAATACTGAGGATGTGTCATTAGTGACATTGAAACCAGAGAATAATCAGGGGAATGCTGAAAATTTAAGAAAGAATGCTGAGCAGGGAAATGTAGGAAGATAACGAATACATTAGGATCTAAACTAATACACAAAAGATCTACAAATTAAAAGGGGAAAAGCCTAAAACAAACAAAGTATTAAAAATGTCAAAGAGAACAGAGCACAAGAAATAACAAGAAAACTTAACAGAGGAATGAACTGAATGATGGCGAAATCTAAAATAATAATAAACAAGCCAAAAATGATCCGAATACAAACCAAAACAACTGTGGATCATGACATAAATATAATTAAGTATCTGATTAAATAATTGAAGGTTGGAGTTCACAGATGCTCTCCAGCCAATCTGACTGAACTTTAGCTGTTTGGCAAAGAAGAAGGGGAAACAATTTCAGTCTATAGATGTGCAAAGCTGATAGAGACCTACCCTAAATGTCTTGCATTTATAATTAAAGCAAAATGTCCTTATGCAAATAATTGACTTAATTTCTATATGTACAAAAATAAGAGCAGTTGTTTTCATTCCACTTCACAGTCAGGCACTACTTGTGTTGGTCTTTCAAATAAAATAACAAATTCAATACATAAAATTTGTGGTTATAATGTGACAAATTGTTGAAAAGTTTAAGTGGTGTGAATACTTTTGCAATGCACTGAAACACGTGCAGCTTAATCATTTGCAGGACTTGAGTCATAAACAAAATGCATACATGTTTAGCTTATGAATAAGAGTAAATATTAAGTGCTTCATCCTTCTGAAGGAGACATGATTTTCTAATCCGGGTTTGCAAATTTGATAGTTGGTCCAAATATTAACCACAAATATGTTAACATGGTAGGACAATCAAGTGAAGGTAATGGCTTAATAAGTAATCCCATTAGCTCTGCAAAGCTGCCAAGACTCCGAGTACAACTCCTCCCAAAGCAAATTCCACCTGTTTGAAGATCTATGTAGCGAGAAACTAAAACAGCAAAACTGTTTTGTTTTATGTCATATTTATTTTGTGGATTACAGCATTTCCCATCTGTCATTGATCATATTTGGAGCCTTAAAGTAATAGCACACATCAGTGATATGAAGGGATTTTAAAGCTGGAGCAGGTAAGACTGGATGAGATCCGTCTATCCTGATGAGAGAGGCCCAGGAGGTGGCTGCCATCATCTGGAAACCATCAGGACAAACAATGGACCAGTCCAATGGACCAGTTCCCCCACCTTCCTCTCTAGGTCATTCACTCTCATGCTCCCATGAGGTGTTCAACCTGGTTAGCACAAACCCATTGGATGCTATGCAGTCAATTACTCAACACTAACAAAACCCTGAGTGCTCACTCTCTCACTCTTACTGAGTTTAATTGGTATCAGACCCCCACAGTATCATGCCAAAACCCAGCTGTTACCAAAGCAAAGCTACACATTAATGCCTGGACTGGAATCCGCTGCAATCCTAATCCAAGTTAAATAACTAAGTTTCAACAGCTTCAGTTTTTGAAACTTTTTCAAACTGTACATAAATAACTTTGCACACCTTTTCTATAAAGAGTCTATAACAGTCTTAACACACTTTGATTATGGCTTTGACTTTAATTTCATAGTTCACAATTTTATTGTTTATTTTATTGTTTCTTAATTTTTTTTGTTTTGTTTTTCAATTCACATTTCTATCATGTATGTAGTCTAAATATTTCCTTGTTCGTTTGCTTAATTTTTTGTTAAATTCAACTGTAACAAAACAATTTCCCTCCTGGGAATAATGAAGCCACTGGCTACAAGATTGGACGTTGATCTTTCTACCACACAAGGTGAGCAGGATGGTAAAGGTGATTGAAAACATCTCCATAGCTCACTGTCAATAAGAGCTACTTTAGGGTCCCCAAGTCTCCATAAATACCATTTCTGTCCCACCATCACAAATATAAATGTGTTCAAGTCAGCTACACTATACTGACTTGACCTGGAACCATGTGCTTTGGTCAGATGAAACTAAAATTGAGCAATTTTGCAGCAAACATTGTGGATGGGTCTGCCACGACATAGAGGATGAACATTTATCTTATGTATGATGGAAAGTCAGTGATGCTGTGGGACTTTTTCTCCTCCAAAGGCTCACTGGATGAGGATAATGATACAAAACATATTATCACTGAGTAAATGCACTCAAACCCAAGGCTGAATTTAAAGGGACGCGGCACTGTGCGTGGCATGGCGGTTGAGTGTGTGACCCATGTATTGAGGCCTCGGTTCTTGACATAGCCATCCCGGGTACGAGTCCCGACCCCGGAGACCTGTGATGTAAGTCTTCCCCCTCTCTCCACGCCTATCTGCCTACTTTGGAAAAATAACAAAAATAAAGGCTACTAGTGCTGCAAAAAATATTAAAAATGTTGAATTAAAAAATACTGAGAAAATATTTCCTGCAAATAAAAGTTAAAAGTAAGGTATTTTATACACTTTTACCAATAAGATCAATAAATATGAAGGCAGCTGTAACTGTATAACCTGTAATACTCTATTGAGACAATTAACATTGGCTAATTAAATTGGCTAATTATTAGAACTTCAAATGGAAATTACTTTCTGCTGAAAATCAATGAAATAAAAAAAAAAAATTTGTAGTTTTTGGTCATATGAAATATATATTTGGCTTTTAAGTTCTCTGAAGTATTTAGCAGTCACTGTGCTATTAAGAAACAGCAAAACAACTCCCTCATGAAGGAATTAGCTGGGTTCCGAATGCCTTTAACATGGATTTAAATGTAGACAGCTTTTCTTTTACAAGAAAATTATGTAAAATGAACCCTTTCTCTGCAAACTTGCACATTTCAATTCCTGACTGGATTAGTGCACAAAATCTCTTTCACCCAGCTGATTCCCACACACACACAGTCTCACACATTATACTTCTTAGCATTTATTTCTCCCACATCTGTGCTTTTACTGGGGGGAAGATTTTGCTGCCAATATGTACTGTGCTCAGTCTGAAGTCAGACTAAGCTTCAAGTTGATGACATATACAGCTGTAAACCAGCATTATGTTTCTCAAAGAGTGAATGGCAGGGGCAGGTGGGCTGGAAGACAAAGAAGACTTGAGATAGAAACATGAGCATTTAAAGGTCAAAAGGTTTAGTGACAAAAGTATTTCAGTTAAATTTCTGTTCCATTTTGATGTTCACCCATAAAATTTAAACAAAATATAATCACAGACAACATCCTCCAGGGAAGTGACATCACAAAAAAATGCTCCTTAAAGATAGACACATTTTGTATCAACTATTTTTTCCGATTTCGTATTCTCAGTGCCAAATTTTGACTTCATTATTTTGAATTTTAAACCCCTTAAATGCCAGTTTGAGCAATTAAAGATTTTTCTAAATAAATAAACAAGAAGTTCAAATTTTTCCCATCTCAACATTGCCATAGAAACATTATTTATCTGCATTTTGTATCAAATGTGTGTTTGTTTGATTATTTTGGATGTCCATAACTTCAAATCAAATTTATTGATATACGACATTTAAAGATTACTGCTGAAAGCCGAAGTGCTCCACACCAATCAACAAATCAAACAATAGTTCAAAGTTAAAAACAATTAAAAAACATGACAAGACAAAATAAAACCAATGGTCAACACTCATACTGTATTAAAAGCCAATGAGTAAAAAAGTATGATTATGCTTTAACTGAAAATAGATCTGAGTGTCCTCTGCATATGAATGAAAAGAGATGTTAAATTTTCTAAAAATGGAACCTAAGGGGAGCATGTAAATGAAAAATCAAATGGGTCCAAGAATTGATACTTGGGGGACTCCAGATGTGAGGGGAGCTGAGGGGAAAACAGATTCTCCGAGGCTTAAGGAGAAACTTCTGCTGGACAAACAAGACCTAAACCAGTCCAGTGCAGCGCCTTTGATACCACATAGGTCTAGCCTGGAGATCAAAATATTGTGGTCAACTGTGTCAAAGGCAGCTGTCCGATCTAAAAGCAGGAAAACAACTGAATCTGTAGCTAATAAAAGATTATTAAAACATTTTAAAAGTGCAGTTTCAGAATGGTTCAGTATGCTAGAGCTGAATAAAACCAACCTTTTAAAATTTTTGATTAAAAAGTTTTGGGATCTGCCTAAAATTAAAATAATATGAATCAAGGTTTGGTTTCTTTAGCAACGGTTGCACAATTGTATGTTTAAAACAGAATGGAACACCTGAACTGAGACGGCAGTTAAAAATCTCTAAAATATCAGACCAAACAAATTTAAACATTTTCTTTAAAAATGAACTGGAGAAAGATTATTTGGATGAGAACATGTCCACATGTTGGTAATTATTTTCTCCAGCTGGTTAAAACACCGAGGCTGAAAGACAGAACTTGTGATGGAGGTGGGTGGGTCATGTGAATGCCGAGGGAACAGTGATCTGAGGTTTTGAGTCTCATTATCAAAAAACTGCTGGAACCTTTCAGAGGTTTCAAAGGAGTTCTCAAGGCATGCACATAGAGGGGTATTCGGAACAGAATTGATGGTGGAAAAAAGAACCTGAGGATTGTGGGAATTATTCACAATAACACAAAAAAAAAATTGGTGCGATTTATCAAAGGGAGTCTATATCTATCCGACATTCCAGGGCTTTCGCTATCTCGCTCGTCATCCTCAGCAGATGTTGGAGCCAAAAAACAACAACAGACAGCATACAGTGAACAAATAAGGCAGCTATCATTAGGAAGAAGCAATTAAGAAACAAAACAACATAAATCAGTGAGTGTTGCATTAGATTCTAAGGTTGCAAGCTAGCTTGACAGTTAATTGCATTTAGGAAGAAGCAATTAAGAAACAAAACAACATAAATCAGTGAGTGTTGCATTAGATTCTAAGGTTGCAAGCTAGCTTGACAGTTAATTGCATTTGAACAACATACAGTTTCAGGTTCAACATGATGTAAAACTTCTAAAAATCAGCCAAAACAAACTAGAAAACTCCCAAACTGGACAAATATTCATTCATTTAAAAACACCAACAGATCCTGTATTGAAGTGTACGGTGGTGCAGTTGGTATCACTGTTGCCTTGCAGCAAGAAGGTTTTGTGTTCAAATCCCTGTGCCTTCCCAGGGTCATTCTCCATAGAGTCTGCATGTTCTCCCTGTGTATGCCTGGAATCTCTCTGGGTACTCCAGCTTCCTCCCACAGTTCAAAAACATAGCTGTTAGGTTATTTGGTCCCTCTAAATTGCCCTAAACTAGGAATGTGTGTGTGTCAAGGTTGTTTGTCTGTGTCTCTGTGTTGCCCTATAATAGACATGTGACATGTCTAGGGTGTACCCTGCCTCTTGCCAGTTCCCACTGGAGATAGGCACCAGCCCCCCTATGACCCCGCAAGGATAAGCAGGTATAGATCATGGACTGTAAAATTACATTTAATAAAACTGCCTGTGAAGTAACTCTTAGCAGACAATATTTTTGATGTTTTGTGAACTCTCTGGTGTCAAAAAGGAAGAACTCTGATTGGCTAATCCCAGTCTGCTTTTAGTTCAATGGCTGGAAAACATGGTGCAGTTACAAAAGTTATCAAAAATGCAAGACCAAAGCAGACTTTAACAGTCAATCTGGCAAGACACTTCAAAGTATGTGTAGCAATTTTATGTTTAAAATTCAGACTCTGAACTGGTCCCAGTTCAGTCAGCGCAGATAGTTACGGTCCATGCAAATATTTAACTTTTTAATATCTCCACAAACAAATGCCTTGGTAAGTTGAAAACAAAATGCATCAGAATAACCAGAGTCTGACGACAAAAAAGAAATCCTCACTCTGTGAAACCTGATTCAGCACTCGCACTGGTTGCTTTAGAGACTAAATATGTTGGTAAACTGATATGTTTCATGTTTTTAAGCCTCATGCACATTGTTTAGGTTGGAAAATAATCCCTTATTTTTATCCTTGGCTTTGCTTTGTGGGTAATAAATAATAAATGATTAGTGATTGTAAAATGGTTGATGATGAAACGCGTGAAAGAGCCAGCAAGGATTTCCCATCTGTTTCCAATTTCCAAAGCTAAACATTTATGTCCTGAGAGAGGTAGAGACGTGAAGAAACGGAGTTAGTTATTTTAAACAGAACTAAGCACATTTATTGTATTTTTTAGGGATCCAGTTGAAGAACAGAAAATATCAACTTTAATCAGGACTATTCTTCTCCCTCTTTGCTATTTTATCAGGATTTTATGTGATACAGCGACACATTGTAGTGTATTATTGTAAAAGAAGGATAATAAAACAGAGGTTACATTTCTTATTACTAAAAAAAAAGAAAAATGTGAGATGCATTGTATTCCCTTTACCCCCAAATAATCCAGTGTAACCAAGTATTTATTTGTTGGGTGGCAAGGAGTAAGCCAGAGTAGAAATAAAGCCATAGGCAGTCTCATTTGCCACCAGCCATGTAGGGGGCAGAACAAACCAGTTGAAGAATGTGCTCTGGTCAAATGACTCCAAGTTTAAACGTTTTAGCTAATATGCCAAATGCTATAGATAAAGGAATACCAACAGCACTGTAAAACAAGGTGGTGGCAGCATCATGCTGTAGAGATGCTTTTCATCAGCAGAAATGATGATGGATCAGTGTTTAACCCTTTCTCTCTCCTAGACATAGCTACTGACTGAGCTTTTACTGTAACTAACTCTATGTGCTCTCTTCAGACTCTAACCTTGAAAACTGGCTCAGAGTTTATCTGTTCCTTCTTTCTAGGTGAAACGACTAAAGGAGCTACATCCATTAACATTTACCTTTTCCTTCCCATAGAAAGTACTCCTGGATCAGTGCTTCTTTGTTCTCTTTGTGTCTCTGCTCTGTTCTCTCTAACCCCCAGTCGGTCGTGGCAGATGGCCGCTCACACTGAGCCTGGTTCTGCTGGAGGTTTCTTCCTGTTAAAAGGGAGTTTTCCTCTCCACTGTCGCTACATGCATGCTCAGTATGAGGGATTGCTGCAACGTCAACGCCAGTGACTGTCCACTGTCTCTACATGCTCATCCAGGAGGAGTGAATGCTGCAAGTCACTGACTGGATGCAATCTGCTGGGTTTCCTTAGATAGAAAAACTTTTTATCCAATTTGAATAACTAACTGAATCTGACTGCATTGTTCAATGGTTAGGATTAATTGGAATGTACAGGGGTTGGACAATGAAACTGAAACACCTGTCATTTTAGTGTGGGAGGTTTCATGGCTAAATTGGACCAGCCTGGTAGCCAGTCTTCATTGATTGCACATTGCACCAGTAAGAGCAGAGTGTGAAGGTTCAATTAGCAGGGTAAGAGCACAGTTTTGCTCAAAATATTGAAATGCACACAACATTATGGGTGACATACCAGAGTTCAAAAGAGGACAAATTGTTGGTGAACGTCGTCCTGGCGCATCTGTGACCAAGACAGCAAGTCTTTGTGATGTATCAAGAGCCACGGTATCCAGGGTAATGTCAGCATACCACCAAGAAGGACGAAAAACATCCAACAGGATTAACTGTGGACGCAAGAGGAAGCTGTCTGAAAGGGATGTTCGGGTGCTAACCCGGATTGTATCCAAAAAACATAAAACCACGGCTGCCCAAATCACGGCAGAATTAAATGTGCACCTCAACTCTCCTGTTTCCACCAGAACTGTCCGTCGGGAGCTTCCCAGGGTCAATATACATGGCCGGGCTGCTATAGCCAAAGCTTTGGTCACTCATGCCAATTCCAAACGTTGGTTTCAATGGTGCAAGGAGCGCAAATATTGGGCTGTGGACAATGTGAAACATGTATTGTTCTCTGATTACTGTTTTCCCCACATCTGGGAGAGTTACGGTGCGGAGAAGCCCCAAAGAAGCATACCACCCAGACTGTTGCATACCCAGAGGGAAGCCTGGGGGTGGATCAGTGATGGTTTGGGCTGCCATATCATGGCATTCCCTTGGCCCAATACTTGTGCTAGATGGGCGCGTCACTGCCAAGAACTACCGAACCATTCTTGAGGACCATGTGCATCCAATGGTTCAAACATTGTATTCTGAAGGCGGTGCCGTGTATCAGGATGACAATGCACCAATACACACAGCAAGACTGGTGAAAGATTGGTTTGATGAACATGAAAGTGAAGTTGAACATCTCCCATGGCCTGCACAGTCACCAGATCTAAATATTATTGAGCCACTTTGGGATGTTTTGGAGTTGCTAGTCAGGAAACGTTTTCCTCCACCAGTATCACATAGTGACCTGGCCACTATCCTGCAAGAAGAATGGCTTAAAATCCCTCTGACCACTGTGCAGGACTTGTATATGTCATTCCCAAGACGAATTGACGCTGTATTGGCCGCAAACGGAGCCCCTACACCATACAAATAAATTATTGTGGTCTAAAACCAGGTGTTTCAGTTTCATTGTCCAACCCCTGTATGTGCCTGACTTTTGTGAAGTGCCTTGAGACGGCATGTGTTGTGAATTGGCGCTATATAAATAAACTGAATTGAATTGAAAATGGATGGATTGATGTAGTAGAATAGTCTGATTTCAGCTTGAGCTATTCTGCAAAGAACAATGGGCAAAAATGACCGTCTTTAGATCTTCAAAGCTGGTACACACATACCCCTAAAGACTTGCAGCTGAACCGAAAGGTGTTCTACAAAGCACACTAGGCTTTTTATTTGTAAAATGATTTTGAAAACCATGTATTGCTTTTATTCACTGTAGTTTTCGTTACCCACAAGCCTTAAATCCATACTGTTTCGTATACTAAACACTATTGCCTTGCAGCAAGAAGATCCTGGGTTCAAATCCTGGCCTCGGGTCTTTATGCATGTTCTTCCCATGCATGCATGGGATCTCTCCAGGTACTCCAGCTTCCTACCAGAGTCCAAAAACATGCATGTTAATTAGTCTCTCTAAATTGCCCTTAGGTATGAGTGTATGTGCATGGTTGTCTGTCCTGGGTGTCTGTGTTGCACTATCCAGACTGGTGACCTGTCCAGGGTGTACCCTACCTCTCCCCCAATGACTGCTGGAGATAGGCACCAGCCACAATGGATGAACTAAAAGACTTTTTCCCTGTTCTTCATTGTGGCTTTACTCGAGCACAATTGTATGTTCCAGTTTGCATTAAAGGGCTAGGAAAAACCAGATATACCCAATTCCTTAAATGTGCAGTTTCAGCAAACATGTATATTTCAGTTTAAATTATAATAATTTTCAATTAAAGATTAGAAACAAGAGGAAAACATAGCTCACTCATGTAAGAAATCATGAAAAAATCCCCTGAAGTTATTTTTTATCAATTAATAATAAATCAGAAGTAAAAACGTTTGAATATTCACGGCATCTTTTGGCAAATATGTACCTAACATTATGTCACTGCTTTTGTAAAACTGCTGGAGAATCAGAATTAGTTACATTTTTTTGCAGCGAGTTACACACTATTACATACTAGTTCATGGGCAACAACCAAAACTGGCTGTAGACCAAGCACTTTGAGCTTTCTGTATAATTTTACCTGTAGATATCACGCTGAGCCTGAAAGCAAGTTATGACCCAAAATATCTCTGTTTGCTTTCAAAGACCAAAAATAAATCAAGGAATTCCTTTTGCAATTAACAAAAGTTTCCCTGTCCAGAGCGATTATCCAGGCAGGCTCTTCCCTCCATTCAAACATGATTAAACTATAACTGTAGAGACATACACCCTCTTCCTGCACTACCCACTGTTTCCAAAAACATGCGGTGGATGTAGCAGTCTCTAGGCAGCTCCTCTCTGTGGTTTGCGAATGTCATGTTTAATGGTTGCTTCTCGGCGCAGGCAGAGAGATGGAGATGACCAGCCAAAAGAGCTGTGCGAACAATACGGCCTGACTTCCTGACCTTTGGTTCCACAGAAACAATGCTCTACTTATTTATTCCAAGCCCTTCCCACCCTACACCCATTTACTGTCAGCACTCTGACTTTTCTCTATTATCTTACTAGGAACTGGAACTACTTTATTGGGAAATAATAATTAAAACATAATGACTTTAGATAATAGTTGACCTTATTTGGAAGATAAATATTAACTCAACAAACTTTTTTTAAATTGCAAATTAAACTTTAAAAATGTTTTTGCATCCTGGCATTGCAATAACACATCAAAAGCCCTCAAAATGAATGATTTCAGCTGTCTCTAGCTTAAAATACCTCAGATTCCAGCCAACAAGAACAAAAAGCATATTGTTCATTAGTTATAGGCCCAGTTTGTTGAGGCTTTAACTGAAGAGCCCTTCTGTCGTGACTATAACGCCACAATCATCTCCTTTGATTTGAATTATTTAACAACTCGTAACAAAAAATCTGACATCATCTTTCTGAAGGAGAACTCAACCAAAGAGCAGAGGAATGGTTTCCAGATTTTGCACAATTCAAAATATGTGTAAGGAAGACATATTTTGGCATATTTACCTCTTCCTGAAGCACATAACACAACTCCTCACTGACATCTCTCATGGTTTTAAGTACAGGAGAATCCAACCCAAATGCATTTACTGGTACTTTTACTTTTTCTGCTTAACCTGGGGTACCATATATGACTTCATTAAGAAGCAGACATTTGTGGGCTCAGTTCCACCCAGAGAAAGGCTTTTAGAAGTCATGTACTCATAGCTTTCTTTTCTCATCTTAGTTTTTGATTCGTGATCACTGTAACTCCAGTACAAACCAGTTCCAGCTGCTAAATGTCTGAGCCTGATTGATGCAAACAGGACGTTATTTTGTGCAAATAAAAACCGGCCTTTGAACATTTACATTGCCATGAGAAAGTATTTCCTCCCTTTCAGGATTCTTCTGTTTTTGCTTTTTTTTGTCAGATTTAAATGTTTAAGATCATCAAAGACATTTTAATATCAGACAAAGGTAGCCCGAATAAATAGAAACTGGGGTTTTTAAATGATGATTTAATTTATTAAGGCAAAATAGTTATCCAAATCTTACCTGGGCATATGTTAAAACTTAAATACCCCTAAACCTATCAACTTGTTGGGCGGCAATGACGGCATAATTGATATAAGAGATAATCAATCTTTTACATTGCTGTGGAAGGATTTTATCTTTCTCTTCTTTACAGAATTGCTTTAATTCTGCCACATTGAAGAGTTTTCGAGGATAAATGGCATATTTAAGGTCATGCAACAGCATTCCAGTTGGATTTAGGTCTAACGTTTGACTAGGCCCTTCACAAACCTTCATTTTTTTATCAATCAGAGGGGGTCTTACAGGTGTGATTTGGTTAATTCTCCTGCTGTATAACCTAGGGGCGCTTGAGCTAAGCGTGCATTCCCCTTCAGGATTTTTTAGTACAGAGCACAGTCATGGTTTAATCAATTACCCCAAGTTGTCCAGGTCAAAATACCACATTCATCTGAAACATTGTGATCTCTCATTGATGATACTGACATCTTTGGTTAGTCTACCATAACAAAGAGCATTATTTAAGACTCTTATTCAGAGCCCTTCCAAAACTGAGTAGGCCTATTTAAGAAACTGAAGCGATTGCAAAGGGTCAAGGCAGCAGTGACGAAGTAAAAAAACAGCCCTAAATGTTCATCACAGAGTGCTGGATTATCTGTGGCTTAAATCAGACCTCTTTAAAGCTTAAACTACTAAAACGAAAAGGCTACAAAATGACACAGTGCCAGATACTAAAGAACTGAACCAAGCCATTAGGGTCCGCATTTAGATTGATCAACATTGCCCTCTAAGGGTATTCATACCTCTTGAACTTTTTCACATTTTGGCACGTTACAATCATGAGCAAAGATTCATTTCCAAATCTCACTACAGATTCTCAGTTGTATTTATGTCCGGACTTTGACTGGACCATTCAAACTAGTGAATATGCTTTGCTCTAACTTCAGGGTTCTCAAACTGTGGTACAAGTACCCCTGGTGGTACTCAAGCTCACCTGAGCTATGCAGCAGGACAATGATGTGAAACACACCAGCAAGTCCACATCCAGCAGAAAGGTCTAGACCAGGGGTCAACAAACTTTACAATCTAAAGAGCCATTTTTGTGCTCAGTCCAGCTAAATGAAACTTATTCCACAAATGTTACATGATCTTTTATAAAAAGACAACTTCTAATTTTTGATAAATATCTACTATAGGAAATTTGTTCTAATTATTAAAGAACCACTATTTTAATTCTATTTTTTGGTTTTAAAATAAAGAAAAACATAAAATGTTTTCAAAGAGGATGGATACATTTTCTTCTATGGGATGTTGATATCTGTGGAAAATTATGTAAAAAAAGAAGGACATAGTTTCCAACCTAATGACATGAAAAACAGATATTATAATATTAGTCAGTCAGTCATTTTCTACCGCTTATTCCATAGTGGGTCGCGGGGGGGGGGGGGGGGGGGGGGGGGGGTTGGGTGGTCCCATCCCCAGCAGTCTATGGGCGAGACGGGGTACACCCTGGACAGGTCGCCAGTCCATCGCAGGGCAACACACAAACAACCATGCACACACTCATTCACACACCTAAGGGCAAATATTGGTTCTTTAATGTCATTCTGTCGTGAAAATTCAATGCAATTATCTCATGAAAAAAAATAAAAGCGGCTAAAACCTGCATTTGTTTTTAGTTATTAAGAGTCATTGTGGAAAGTTCAAAGAGCCATTTGCGGCCCCGGAGCTGCAGGTTGCAGACCCCTGGTCTAGACTTAGAACCAAATGAGATCCTGTGGCATGATTAAACAAATAAAACAGTTCTGCCGATCTTAGAAGATCTGCATCAGACAATGATTCTTTTATAATATTAAGTAACCATGTAGGCGTGTAGAAATGTTTTATTGATGTAACAGACAAGGAAAGACTCTGCCAATATTTCCTGCTCTTTTGAAAATATTATCTCCACCTTCCATCTAATTGTTTCCATTACACCTTACAAATGTCAGGGACTTCCCTCAGAACATGATCATTGAGGAACCACAGCTGCACATAAAGCTAGGGTAAGATTTCTTTCATGTTTAGAATGGAGACTGTGCTTAGTTCCACAGACGAACCTATCATCTTTCATTAAGGCCGCCTCGCAGATCCAATCTGGCATCTGCTGTTCATTACCCGCCTGCCCTGGACCATCTAACTCAAGAATGTGCTGAAGAAACAATTTTACACTGAAAGAAATTATGCAAACATTATATTCTTACATCAGAGTACTGAATTAAAATTCAACAGAATAAAAGCTGGGGCAAAGACCTACAAATGAAAGGAAGCAGGAGGATTTAATCTTAGACACGTTTATAAATATAATCAAATTGGTCACTTAATCCTTTTGATCTGTTTTTCTGCAGTTTCGACACTTCCTATGTTCTACAAAGAGCTTTAAAATATTTGACAAGCAGTTCAAATGACAACTTCCCAAGCTGTTTCACGTTAGGCTGTTGCAGATCTGCTCCTGCCTGATGTGCAGCATCACATATGTGCTCACCTGAGGGCAGTCTTTGATGTAGTGTCCTTTGTTGAAGCATAGGTGGGGACAATATTGGGCGGTGGCCCTTTGCGGGTCTGCGGGGTCTCGGGGGGACGGGAGAGATCGAGAATGGTCCGCCAGAGGTAGCCGTCAAAGATGTTCTGAAAATCCATGCAGGGATGAGCCTTTGTAGAAACTTTTAGTCAAAGCCTGTAAGAATAATAAAAAACAAAACATTTTAGACTTTTAGACATTTTAGACCTTGGTGATAAATCATCATAATCAGTGCTACAAAGGAACAACACTGATAATAATCTAATTCTGAAGATAAAGCCGATGATTATTAATCGAAAATGTACTTATAGTTTTTAAAATTTTTGAAATAAGGTAAGAAGATGACATTTATTCATAAAGAGAAAAGGCCTATTTACTTATTGTTATACCCATGGTACTTAAAGTGGGGAGTTAGTTCCACTGTTAGTACTCACCCTTAGTTTAGTGGTACATCATTATTTCCAAGTTAAATACGAATGTACTAACTGTGATGTAGAGCTCCTAAGCACCAACAGCCAAAATTGGCCTTTGCTTTATTTGAAACTCCTCAAATGGAAAGTGTAGAGGAGAAACTTTTGAAGAACTCCTTCTTTGGACTGAACCAAGGACAAGTACTGGTGCTGTGTTCCATTCACCTCAGTAGTCAGAACCTGGAACTGTGAATTACATCAAATCCAACTTTACCATGATCCAGCTGCATAACGAAAAGTAAGTGTGATTTTTTTATTTGTTGTGCTCAGTGTCCTGACTAACTACTTTTAGCAATACAAGCTAATAATGTGTTTTTCTGCATTTGCTATTTTAAAAGCTGTAGTACCATGTAGTATAGCACCGTGTATAAGAAACCTAATGAGATTATTAAAAACATCAAAAGTGCAAATAACCTACTTTTTACTAGCTGGTTACTAACCGTTATATACAAGGAGCCATGTTGGATTGTAAGGTTTGTTTTGTTAAGAAACCTACAACTTTTAGATTTAGAATTATGACTTCAGGGTATCTTTTTGTTATGTTTTCCAACTAAAAATATAACTGGAACACATAATTGAATAACGTTGCACTGATGACTGTTCTATCACTTCAGTTTAGGTTTTTTATTTTTGCAACTTGGAACATTTTTCCTCCTGACTACAACTGTAACAGATAATTAGACAAGATGGGGTGGTGAAATAAAAACACCCCACATCATGATGCTGCCACAGCCATGTGTAGCAATGGAGGTTGTGTGTTTAGAGTTAGTTTTTCATCACACTTAAAGCTGCAGTAGGGAGTTCTGATAAAACCGTGAACTTAGTCTGAAAATTTAAAAAAGCACACCTTACAGGTCCCTCACCCTTGCTCTCTGCTGTGCTACAGCCCTCCCTACCCAGCTTTACCTGTTTACCTGTCTTTGTTTCCTGAGCAGGTGCCACTCGAGAAATTGGAAGTTTTCCTGTAACGTGAAGACTTTTCTCAGCAATTAGCACAGCTGCAGCACACCGGCAATCTTGAGCTTGAATGACGGTACGTGCTGTGCGGGGGAGGGGTGTGAGGAGCGTGATTGACACCACCAAGACATTCCTCCTGCGGCTCTGATTGTTTGTTTCTGACTGGGAGAGGTGTATTTCTGCAAATGGCAGTAGGACCACCAGAGGAGCTTGATTTTTTTTCACAGATAATCTGTCTTATATGCTAAGGTCAGGACATAGTGACAGTTTCAACAAAATATGTAAAAAATACATTTTTACAAAGGTTATCTACTGCAGCTTTAAAGACCCACAGATAGAGGGACCTTTGCAGAAATGTGTTGGGGTGTGTCAGAAAAAAATTTTATGGAAAAGATTAAAAAACATTAAAAGTGAATTCAACTCTTCTTTAACTTAAGAATGAAGTTTCTAATAATTTCTATAATGTAAAACTGGAAATTATAAGTTAAAATCCAACACATTCAAATTGGATTGCACTGGTAAAAGTAAAGTATTTCAAGAGCATGCTGATGCCACCATAATGTTACCTTTCTGCTTAGCATTCCAATTTCAAGCTCTGAAATATCACCTAATGAATATAAAATGTAGACACATAATTACCATGCATCTTTAAACCAATTATGCAATGAAAGTTTTTTATATTGTTTTGGACTAAATCCAGGTCCTGTTGTTCTGCTTTTAAAACGTTTATTGGTATGATGGATCTTAACTGGCGACCTGTCCAGGGTGTACCCCGCCTCTCATCCAGTGACTGCTGGAGATAGGCACCAGGTTCCCCATAACCCTACATGGACAAATGAGGATGGATGGATGGATGGATGGATGGATGGATGGATGGATGGATGGATGGATGGATGGAAAGGACGGCATAATATTTACTGCAGAATTTTGAGAATCACTGCATTAGAGAGCTTATTTATCAGCTCTGCACAGAAGAACTGCTTATTTCCTCAGTTACAAAAACTCATTGTTGTGACTCTGCAATGAAAGAGCACTTTGAATGCATCGTCAGTCCGTCACCCTGATTGATTACCGTTTTGTCCCTGTGACAGTCAACCTAGCAGTTTTTGAATTTCTACAGATGTGTACTCTCTGCTGTGTTCACTGTGTGAACCACTAGTGTCCATTTCCTCGTAAGAACAAAATGCCTTTGTCACGCATCACTCCAACTAATCCCAGTGTCCGGACATAATCAGCATCTTTGTCCCTGAGGAGGAGACGGGTGCTATGACACCGTGGGGAAAAAACATGAAGACCAGCCTAGTGATACTGTCTGTTTGCTCTAAAGGCATCATAGACAATGAAATGCGCATTCACTCTGTTATGTCAAATGTCAAACATACAGTGCTGTGAAAAAAGTGTTTGTCCCCTTAAAGATTTTTTCTTGGTTTTATTTGTTATACCTAAATGTTAATGACCAACTAGTCTATGCAGTTTTTTTTATTCAGTCACACTGTTTTTGTTTTTCTTTGTTTTTTTTTTAACCATGATGTACAGAATTTGACACAGCTCCAAAACCTTTTTTTCAACCATTCAGAGGTTGACTTAAGATCATTGTTCTGCTGCATAAACCGAGTTCTCTTGAGCTCAAGATCACAATCTGGTGGCCTGGCATTTTCCTTCAATATTTTCTGGTAGAAAGCAGAATTTACTGTTCCATCAGTTGTCCAGGTCCCGAAACAGCAAAGCACCCCCAGATCATCACACTGCCGCCACCATGTTTGACTGTTACTACAATGTTCTTTATGTAAAATGCCATGTTAGGTGCACCATGTATAATGTGAGGCACACCTTCCAAAAAGTTCTGAGTCCTTTTGTGACCTCCTAGAGTTACGTTCCTGGGGTAGTTTTAGTAGGCTGCCAATTCCTGGGAAGGTTCACCACTATTCTGTGTTTTCTCTTTTTGTGGATTATGGCTCTCAGTGTGATTCATTGGAGTCCAAAAGCCTTAGAAATGCATTTCCAACCCTTTCTTATCTGTTTTTGAATTGTTTAACATACGGGCATGATCTGTTGCTTTTTGAGACATTTTAGCCTACTTCATTTTATCTGGCAGGTTCTAGTTAAGTTGTTTATTGATTCTATAAGTCTGGGAGTAAAAAGGACAATGTGTGGCTAGTCAAATTGACAAAGGGGATTAATGATAGTTAATTCAGGGTTTAACACATATGACAAGGTTGGTTTGAATAGCTTTTTTCGCCTAATAAATTAAAGCATCATTTGAAAGCTGCTTTTTGTTTTTACTCAAACTATCTTTGTATAATATTGAAACCTGATTGATTTAAGTGTGACAAAAAGGTAAAATCAAAAGAAAGCCAAACATAAATGTTTCAGTTTCCATTTTTACATTCTTGATCTTTAGTGTATATTCGTCTGACCATGCAGAGGCCCGCCGGGGTGAGGTCCAAAACCTTGCACACACTGACACCAGAAGTCTTTACACACTCAGGCACTATACCAGGATACAAAACACATATTCATATAATTCCCACTATACACTGCAAACCAAGAAATGCATGCAGGTGAGATTTACTATATGGGATTGTTTAATGTAAGGTAAAAAGGGTTTATGCAAATAGTTAAACTTTCTTGCAAAGTGTGAATCGTTGTGATCGCTTCATGCTGTACCTCAGTGTTCAGATTGAAGAAGTTGCTGAGATAGTTGGAGCTAAGATCAGCCGCGATGCGCTCCGTCCGGTCCTGAGCAGAGGAGTCCGATTCGACCTTAAAGCCGTCGAAAGCGCTGCCAGGGGCGTCCTGTAAGGACATATAAACCCAGCTGAGCAGCTGAGCGGGTTGGTACAAGCCGGTCTCAACTGCAGACATGTCGTCCCTGGAGAAGGGCAGACGCGCCTCTTATTGAAACTGAACCGTCAGAACCGCCGGGATTCTTCGAGTCATCTCTGTGCTCCGTTTTACAGCATGTGAAAACCTTTATTGTTCACTTGTAAGGAGTCATAAGAAGATCCCCATAAAATGGGATGCACTGTGGAAGCTAGAGGAGCCACAGCCTGAATGCCAGGATTCAGGGTGGCGTCACAGCTATAGGAGGTCCCACATCTGTGCTTATTATTTCCCTGCCACGCCGCTATTGAAGCTAGGAAACATCAGAAATAGAGTAATTTAAGCAACTTATATCAGACTATGTCCAATATTGTTTATTTTTTAAATGTAATGAGGCTGTATGCAGGTATATGATTGTTACTGAGTTAAATTAACAATAAACCACATTGTTAGGGCTACTTTTATACTGAAAGAGCTTGTGAGTAAAAATATAATCAAAAAAAGACTGCATTGCTCTCTGTGCAAATCATTGATTACTGGAACAGTGCTGCCATCTAGTGTTCAGGTTGTATAGCGCATCGACGTTTGTGATGGGAACATGCGCTCTTCAAATAAGATTTACTGACTTTCACAGGCTACAGTATTTTATTTGCCTTTGAAAATCTTCTTTACGCAAGTCCTTCATACTTTGCATTCATAACCCTTGAACATTTTCAAATTTTTCACGCAACAATTAAAAATTCAGATTTACCTTATTCGAATTGTATGTTGCTCCATTAAGGATCACTTCACTCTGTTATCATTTCGACTCATGTCAAGTTTATACCAAGCCTGTCTTGCCTGCCTGTCCATGTCTGTTTTTGCCACCATCTGCTGAAGTAAGTTTCAGTTATAAAACCATTTCACTTACAATCATGCTGCCTGCTCGTCTGCATTCCGGGGTCCTCCGTTACACCGCACCTGACAAACACTTCTAATAAGAATTAAAATCCCAACCTTTGACTTCAAACTCAACTTCAAAAGTTGTCCAAGTCAATGTGAATTGTCTTTATGTTTGAATAAAAACTTTTTTTTTTTAAATTAAGATACTTTGCAATCTGTTACCCACCTACTTAGATTTCACTTAGCATCCTAAATCTTTCGTGAAATTGGCTGGTACAGTTAACAGCTTTTTTCTTCTTTATTGCTCTCTTTATCAATGAGCTACAAGGTAGAAAATGCCCACATAAAGTTTTCTGCAGCTGAGTTTAACACTCAAGGTGTGAAACTACAGCGGACATCAGAATGGGTTGTGGCAAACCAAAGCATTTCCTGTACACGCTAAACATTTAGGTCAAATTAGTCATTTTTTTATACTTACACCACCAACATCCCAGTTTAGCTCCAGTCAAAGTTGGCAACCATGGACTTACACCGGATTTATCCAGCAGACAAGCAGCAATTCGTGTCATTTCATAACACTTTTAGGAAAAAAATGACCCATGACATCACAATGGAAACTTATTCCAACACTTAACGTTTTAAAGATAAACATTCCAGAGTCACTGCAATCACATTAGGTGGGAATGGAACAATCACAGTTGATACCTTGTTTATTGTGGAGAGGGTGTTTCACTCACAACTATGAGTCACCAGTAGCCTGTCCCAAATCATTACTGGGAGCAAAGGTTGTATAAAAAGGGACGGAAACAGGGCCTCCAGAGGGACCCACCCACCTCCGTCAACTCTCTTAGGCCATCCGCTCTCTCGATTCGTTTCTCTTCCTGGATCTGACGGCCAACACCTACAAGTGAGTATCTCTTTCTATAATTCTGCAACCTAAAATCAGCGGGGGGAAACTTTGTTTGTGTGTTAGTTTTAATTTCAGGAAAGCAGGTTAAAAGATTTAGCTGTGACGGTTTGCTTCCGTGACTGGAATGTAGTAGATTAGCCTCGCCTGATTGGACAGATTCTGTGCAGAAGCAGCAAACCTTGTATCTTTTTTTCGATTTTAAACGCTCGCAACGGGCTTTTTTTTTTTTTTTTTTTTTACAATTTTTTTTCATTGGGATAAACCCTTTATTAAGCATTTCTCCGTCTAATTAGGGCGGTTGCTAAAGGTGCATCGGTAATACTTTTCTCAAAGGGTGTAGTGACGAAGGACATACGGCTGTGTCGTTTTTTCTTAACATCAAAGGAGCAAAGTAAGAGCAAATGTCACCTTAGTCTGTTCGTTTTGTGGTCTTATTACAGACAACGAGCGGATGCTTTACTATCAATGCTGTTTTGCTGTATAAACACATCGTTTTAGCTAGCTACGATTTGAGAAGTCAGGCCTGTGATGCTTTCAAGTTATTGGTGTTGCTGTTTGGGTGTGCTTCGTAAAATGCGCTTCATAAAAGTAAAACAAAAATCTTTAAGTTAAAGTGTTGAATCATTAGAGTTTCTGGATGTAAAAAGCATATTTGTAACATTGTTATAGTTTTCTTCTCGCATGTTCTGGGTAGGTAGTCAGTCAATAACTCTTTAGTTGGTTGTAAATGCCGCCTGGAAAAGATGTGATAATTACGACAGCACGTGAAAGCGTCACGGGTGTTGAGTCCAACGTAAGAAGATGGGATTGTCTAATGGGCGATTTCTAGGAACTCGCTTGTCAACTTCAGTGTTACACGATGTAGTCCAGCTCTATAGGTTCTATATAATGGGATCTCAATTTAAATATTTCCTTTGATTTAATGATGGCAACTAAAAATAATTTGACTATAATTTAAGTGACTTTGAATCATCTCATGACTAAGTTGCATTAATTGGAATTTCACAAGATATACCAATACAAAGTTGTACAAACTTGTGAAGTAGGACTTTTTATTTATTTTTTTACAAATTCGTACTTTTTTATTCCCCTATATTTGAAACTGTGGCCTTCATTAGTATTCAGTCTCTCTTACTCCTAAATAAAATCCAGTCCAGAAGTCATCTAATTAATAGAGTCCACCTGTGTGTTATCTAATCTCAGTGTAAATACAGCTGTATTGTGAAAAGCTCAGAGGTTTGTTAGAGAACACCAGTGAACAAACGGCATCATGAAGGTGAAGGAACACACCAGAAAAGTTTGTCTACATTTTGTTTGCCTTATAGGTCAGAGAACTAACACTGCATATCACTCTGAACACACCATCCCCGCTGTGAAACATGATTGTGGCAGCATGCTGTAGAGAAGCTATTCTTCAGCAGGAACACGAAAGCTGGTCATTGTTGATGGGAAGATCGATGGAACTAATTATGAGGCAGGCTTTTAAAACCATGCTTTATTTTCCCTCTATTTCCCAATTATGTTCTACTTTGTGTTGGTCTATCACATAACATCTCAGTGAAATGCTTTGAAGTGTGTGTCTGTAACAGGATACCTAACAACAAGCAAATTAATTATTGTGCAATTCAAACAAGTCTTGCAATGGATGGTTTTGCCTGTGAATGTGGAACTGAAGATAAATGGGAACTTTTCTGCAACACTACTTATTGCAGTAAGTGGTTTATTGAACGGGGAAAGGAAATAATGAGCACCCCCTAATTTACAAACACTATTTCATGTCATTTTACACCTGAGATTTTGGGAGTTCATTAATGTGTTAAAAAACTAAGGTTTGTTTATTCCTGAGAAAATTTTACATCAGGATCCTGGGAATTAGACAGGGTTATACCATGTTCCTTAAATGTACATTACACTTCCAGATTCTGAAGATGAGTTACCCAGGATATCCGCCACAATCCGGCGGCTACCCACCCCAGGCAGGCGGCTACCCACCCCAGGCAGGCGGCTACCCACCCCAGGCAGGCGGCTACCCACCCCAGGCAGGCGGCTACCCACCCCAGGCAGGCGGCTACCCACCCCAACCAGGTGCCTACCCTCCGGCAGCAGGTGGCTATCCCCCAGCACCGGGTGCCTACCCTCCAGGAGCCGGCTATCCGCCACAGGGTGGTGGATACCCACCTCAGGCTGGAAACCCCCCAACAGCAGGGGGCTTTCCTCAGCCTGGAGGGTACCCTGCTCCAGCCGGAGGCTTTACTCAGGC
Organism: Crenichthys baileyi; assembly: GCA_036173005.1. Classification (NCBI taxonomy): domain Eukaryota; kingdom Metazoa; phylum Chordata; class Actinopteri; order Cyprinodontiformes; family Goodeidae; genus Crenichthys; species Crenichthys baileyi. The sequence goes on from JAHHUM010002896.1 coordinate 709,018, forward strand.
TGGTGGCTATCCTGCACAACCAGGTCAGGGAGGTTATCCCTCCATGCCTCCAGCAGGTGAGACTACCAGAAAAATCAACATTTTGGATAAAAGGAGAGTTCGTATACATTTTGACTGTTTTTCTAATGTTTACTTTCCAGGCGGAGGCTGGGGTGCAGCACCAGGTGGCTATGGCGCGGTACATAACTCCTTATCTTCATCTCTGAAGTGCAATGTCTTAAATAAAATATGGACAGATTAATACTAACCTTTTTTTCTTAAATGATCTAATCTTCCCCCGCCCTAACTGAACCCTTTCTGTTCTTTGAGTTTGTTTCGCCACATTAGGTTCTGACAGCCTTCCTTTGTTTTTGCAGCCCGGAGGGGCACCACAAGGATATCCAGGGGGCCCTGCCCCAGGCCAGCCCATGCCAAATTACCCCGGAGCCCCTGCCGGTGGCCCCGCGATGCCTGGGTATGGGGGCGGTGTTCCATCCAACCCTCAGGCACCAGCAATTCCTGTAAGATGTAAATGTGTTCATCCAATAATAAATCTAAAACTTCATACATCTAACTGAATATGCTTGTGTTAAGTCTGTTATATTTTATGTGCCAATATGTGTTTATAGAAAGGATACAGGGGTTCCATCAAAGATTTTCCTGGAGCTGATCCCCTGAAAGATGTTGAAGTCCTCCGAAAAGCAATGAAGGGTTTTGGTGAGTTAATCAGCGAAATAAATCTATCACAGTTTTTCATCCATTCTGTTGGTTCACTTCTCAATCACAGTTTAAAAGATTTACATTGATTTTAAAACCATTATTTTGAAACAGGAACTGATGAAAACGCTATTATTGAGCTTCTGGGAAGTCGCTCCAACAAGCAGAGAGTTGCATTGATAGCAGCCTACAAGACTACATATGGAAAGGTAGACTTATTAGAAATGTATTTTTTTTTCTTTGTTTTTTTTTTACGTTTACATTGTAATTTTTTTTGTTCTGTTTTGTTTTTATGCCTCCTAGGATTTAATCCGTGATCTGAAGTCTGAACTTAGTAGAGACTTTGAAGACCTGGTTGTTGCCATGTTGCAGACCCCAACTCAATTTGATGCCTCTGAGCTGAGGGAGGCTATAAAGGTTGGAATTGATTGGTGTGGTTTAACTTGATTCAGGTTAATTTCTGAATGTATTATTTGTCAACCCAGGGCATGTCACAAGATAAATGGGTCCAACTCGGACACAGTTTTACAGTTTCCACTTTGGACAAAATGCAGTTCAAATTGATCCAATTCACCACATTTTATTACAGTCATTTAGTCTGATCCAACTACGTACAGTGTAATTTATTAGAAATTACATTACAGTTAGGGATGGGTAACGAATTTTTATAGGTACCAACCGATCTATGGAGTACCGATTCACTTAAAATCAAACTTTATCATGTTTCAGTACCTAAATGCATCATTGTGACACTGGGGGAGTGGAAGAGTGGGCGATTTTCTATGCCGGGCATGAACACAGCATTGCACGCACAAGAGCGTAATAATGTCAATAGCTGCTGTAACCGTCAAAGTGAGCATGGCTGAAAGAAAGCGCTTGAAAGTATGGTTCCACTTTTCAAAATGCGATGCAGGTTATGCTCGCTGCAATATTTGTGACTCTAAGTGCAAGGCCAGCAGCGAGAATACCTCCAATCTGAGGAAGCACCTGGTTAGCACAAAATTTTTCTCGCCAGCCTCAGATCTATGGCTACAACTCGTGCATTCGGCACTGTTAACACGCCTGCATCCGTTAGCAGGTCGTCGTCTGCAACATAGGGGAAGAAATGTTTAAAACAACTGAGATGTTACAATACAAAGAGCTGGATGTTGTTTTAACATATTCATTAAAACTATATATTGAGAAATAAATATGTTAAATTGAAAAATATTTTGATTTTATTATTAAACAAATTAACATTTATTACCACATAAACACACACAAAAGTACTGAAAACTGGTACCGTTGAGTACCGATTCCCAGGTTCTAGGCGTTGGTACCGTATCGGTTCAAATGTGAAAGGTACTCGTCCCTAATTCCAGTACAGTCAAATTCTGTTGATCATATAAGGTCAGTTGATAAAATGGTATCCATATACTGTAGGTAATTGGCCTCATCCTGAGTGTGTGGTAACAATGGGGAGAAACCACTTCCCTTTAACCATAGAAAACCTTCAGCTGAGTCCATCACTACACCCAGGTTTCGAGCCTGACTGGTAGTTTCTAGCTGTATTAACTGAATCTGTTTTTTTAAATTTTTTAAACGCCCCTTCCTTTGGCCCCAAAAGGGGATTATTACTTCAATTTTTTTTGGGATTGAGCTGAAGAAATTTTTGGCACATCCATGCCTTTTTGACTTCCCCTTCTAAGCATTTACCCGCGCTTGAATGGGTTCATAGTCCACCTGGTGACATCGAAAAACGTATAGCTGTGTGCCGTCTGCATAGTTATAACTTACGTTGTTTTTTTTTTAAAAACCCTTGAGTTAGGGGAGCATGTAGATTTTTAAATGGGGGGGGGCCCCTAAGATGGATCCTTTGGGGAAACACCACATGTGATTTTTGTGGTCTCTGATGTAAAGTTACCTACTGAAAAAAAAAAGCCCCTGTCCTTTAAGTAGGTTTTAAAACCCCAATCGGTGTGTTTCCGCAAAAAGGCCGACCCAATTTTTTCCAGGCGTTTAAAATAAAATGGAGTGATCAACAGTGTCGAATGCTGTCCAACAAAAAAACCCCGGCACTGTGGTTTTTTTTCCCACAGTCCGCATTTATAGGGGAAATTTTTCATTTAAAACCCCTTTTGGACAAGAGCAGTTCGCTGTACTGTGGTGAGCAGGAAGCCTTTTGACTGGAAGACATCAAAGCGGTTGATCATTGTTAGAAAGGTTTTTTAAACTGTTGCAAACAGCTTTTTTTTTTTCTTGCTGATGAAAGGGGAGGTTTTATGTCGGCCCCTGTAGTTCTGTAGTGGGGCGCTTGTCCCAGTTCCTCTTTTTCAATAGAGGTTTTGGATAATTGGGTTTTCGGGGGGGGGGGCCGGGGGGAAAACACCGGGGCAAAAAAGGGACGCATTTATTATTTGTGTTAAATCAGATGTTATTCCCGGGGCAAAGTTTTCTTAAGGAAGGAGCTGTGGGTAAAAACATCGAGACAGCAGGAAAGAAGAGCTTATTTTGGGGTTACGATTTTTTTCGAAGTTTTGTAGTTTTTTTTGGGGAAAATTGGGAAATTTTGTCAATCATTTTCTAGTTGGGAGACAACTTTGGTTTTTTAGGAGTTGATGGTGGATGTGCTGACTGCCCCTCTGATTTTTTTGGGTTTTTTTTCGTGAAGAAGTTAGGAAAATTCATTGCGGGGCCCTGGTAGAGTGGAGTTCAGATGCTAAGGTTACAGGGGGGTTTGTTAACCTGTCGACCGTTGGCAAATAATGCACGAGGTTTTTGGTAATGTTTTTGCTGATGATCTCACAATAAGAAAGATTCCCTTTGCTTTTTTTCAGTTTTTGGGTTTTATATCTGTATAGCTCTCTTTTTTATTGTTTACATAGTAAACCTGGAGTTCCAGTTTTTTCGCCACCGGTGCGTTCAGCTTTTTCGACACTCCTTTTTTTTTCACTTCTAGGGGGTGGGGGCACTTTTTCTAAGGAAACTTTTTCTTCCCAGAAACGATTTTCACTTTAATTGGAGCAATTGAATCAATGAATGTTTTGAGATTTTAGAATGAATTTTATCTACCAGCTCATCTACAGTGTTACAGGGCAAGTGGAGGTAGAAGAGTTAAATCTGGTTAAAGGTTTCAGCAACCCCGCCCTTTAAAAGATGGGGGTTTCTTATAATGTCTCTTTGGGGGAAAACTGAGTCATTGCAGATGATGCTTTCAAAAAAAACGGAAAAGTGGTCAGATAGGGCAACATCAGTTAGACCCCCTTTGGGAAAATGTTTAGGCCCCTTTTAGTGATGATCAAGTCCAAATATGTCCTTTGTGCGTTTGCTGTTTTAACAGGTTGAGTAAAACCCAAAAATTTCTAAGTGTGTCCACATGGATCTAAAATTGCACTTCCTGTCTTCAGGATTGTCCATGTGAATTTTTGAAGTCTTTCACAATAAAAATAACAGTCATAATCAACACATATCGGCAGATAAAAGGCTCATTTTAAAATCACTGGGAAAAAATTTTTTTTTTTGGTCTTAGGAGGCCTGTAAATATTCAAGAAACCATGGTTCAGACCCGGGGCGCTTTACCTGAGGAGCCAAATATTCAAAAGAGTCAAATTTTCCCCCAAAACTTTTTTTTTTTTTTTTTCTTAGTAAATCTTTAAAAAAAAGGGCCACCCCCTCCACCTTTTCTATGGGGGTTCTACTCTCATAAAGAAAATTGTAGTTTTGGGGGTGTCGACTTTTCAGAATTGGGGAGCTTCATTAAAAATTCATGTAACCATGTTTCTTTTTAAAACATAACATCAAGATCGTGGTCATTAATGAAGTCATTGAAAAAAAAATGGTTTTTCCCTGACAGAGATCTAATTTTTTAATAAAGCCAGTTTATATGACTTAGTTCTGATTTTTAACTCTGTCTGGTTGTACCTGACCATGGCCCTTTTTGGGGGGGTTTTTTATTACTGTCTCTTTACCTTTTGGGGCTTTGTTCTTTTTCTGTCACGTATAATCAGAGATTTTACAACTATCTCCTATTAGGGCCCAAGTTTTTTGGGACATGCTTTTTTTTCTGATAGAGTGACCACTGGGGGGGGCCCCAGACTGAATCACAGAGAAGGGGTTTGATTTGAAGGTCCTGATTAGGAGGAGATAGATTAGGAGGTGGGGGGGGGGCCTCTGCCACATTTGGAAGATGTTGGGTTTCAGTAGCTGGGGGGCTCGGGCCCAAAAGGGGGGTGTTGAATGGAGAAGATGTCAGAACCATTTGGGGGCCCATCTTAAAAGGAGCTCCTTTTCATGTTTTATCAGAATCCAGGAAAGCAAAAAGGGGGGGCCTCAGTGGGGAAATGGGAGAGTTCTGTGGGGTCGGGGTCTGGGGTGAGGGGGGTTTACGGGGGGGTTCTGTCTGGGTTTTGGGGAGGGGGGGGATATGACGGGGGGGTCCCCCTTTCTCCTGTGGGGTTTCGATGGGGAGACCTTTTCTGATGACCTTTTTTTCTCTGACAAAAGGGGGGGTTGTCTCTGCTGGAGTTTTTTTTGGGGGGCAGCGTTATCAATTTTTTGTTGATACTCCATGGGTTCTCTGCTGAAGGGGGAAGCTGCTGGGGGGGATTATTTACTGAAAAAAGAAATTAGATGTGAGACGGGCTGGCTCCCGGCTTGTTTACAAACAGAAACCCCATCTTGCTTGAAGAGTTGTCTTTTTTTTTCCCAAAAAAAAAAGTTGTCGATTAAAAAACATGTGGTAGCACATGTTTTTTAAACCCCTTATTAATCATCAGAAGTCTCAAAAAATCTCACCCCACAGAAAATCGGTGCAAAGGGGGTCCTTGAGGAAACACCTTGATATTGAGACCTCCAACAATGTTCAAAAGACGAGTGAAATCCTCCTTAAACCCCTTCTGTTTTTTTTTTAGCCAGGTTTACCATGGTCCACTGTATATAAAAAGGTTTTTCTAGGGGGGCGCTTGTGATTGCAAGAATATTCTCTGAGATATGGGGAACCATTTTTGCTGGTACCAATCATAACTTCGTGTTTTTTTTTTGCAAATTTTTTTAATCCAACCACAGCTGTGTTGCCCCACTATTAGGGTTCTTGGTGGTGGGGCGCTTTTTCTTTGGCAGCTTAGGAGGAGACTGTTTTAGAATGAAAGTTGTTCTCAAACCTTTTATTGTTCTCAGAAGATGGATCATTTTCCTGGTTTTCATTCTGTAGTGGAGCAAATCTGTTTTGGAGGGGAATTCCATTATTGCCAGCTGTCTCACTCCTATCAGTTGTTGTGACAGCAGCTTGCTGTCGAAGTCTCCTTTTCCCAGGGGAAACGGCGGCATTTCTCTGTAATTCTGGCCATTCTAATTTATTTAATTGCTGAGTTCTTCCAGTGAGTCGTCCACCTTGATTTTTTTTTTTTTTTTTTGGGCATGCACCTAAAACATGCCGGGGGGGGGTCTGCTGGTAGGTTTATTCCCAGTGTTCTGATTGCCGGGTGAGTTGTTAAGCTGGCTGTCACTGTTTGGGATCACAGGCAGAGTTGAATCATCGCTGTACCCCATATTCACCTCCACATTCACTTCTAGTCGATGCATTTTCATCTCCAAAACAGCCATGTTTCTGTAAAAGTTTGTCGAAGTCCCTGTGTGAAGGGGGGCTTTTTGTGCTGATTAGCTGGCGTCAACTTGTCCTTCTTTCGAGTTCGATTATAAAAAACTCCAAATCCTTTTGAAAAAAAATAAAAAAAAAAATAATCCTTGGGAGTCGCGGGAAGAAGTATTTTTTTCCCAAATTTTCCATAATTTTGGGGGGCTAAGAGATAAAAAGTTAGGGTAAAAAAAAAGCAAAAAAAAAGGGTCTAAAAAAAAGAAAAGAATAAACTTGGAAGCATCCAGGAGCGTGTCCTTTATCATAAGCTTCATGTAGGAAAAACACAAAACTAAACACAGAAGCACTGGGCCAACAATACACTGCTATATTAACAGCAAAAGCTCTGTCAAAAGTTTTGTCTAGAAAAATAATACAAGTAAACACAGAAGCTTTGGGCCAGCAAGTGCTTTCTATGGCAATGAAAAACAATGTTAAGTGCAGCAATAAATTCAAATAATGTATGAATGGAGAGTAGGTGAAAACAATCAGTAAAAACTGTCTGGTTTGTCCTTCAGCTGCTTAAGCATAAAGTAGCATAACTACAAAGTTAGCTAAACCACTGTAACCTTAAGTTTTGGGAAAAAATTAGACGTTTGATAATGAAAGAAAATAATAGTTTCAGTTCTTTCTTTTTTTTTGGTTACTGCATTGTCATTACAGAAAGTAGTTGAATGTCCTACTAAACATTTTCATTGTGCTGTATTTTAAGGGTGCTGGAACTGATGAGGCGTGCCTGATTGAGATTTTGTCATCACGTTCCAACGCAGAAATTCAAGAGATCAACAAACTCTACAAATCTGGTGAGTCAGTCATTTAGGTTTTTATAATTAAAACCTTCAAACGGAGCCCTGGTGCTTTCTGTGGATAATGCTGGTTCAGCTTGGAAGTACCCAGCCAGCCAGATATGACGTGTTTTCATTTAGCAGGCGTTTCCATCAAAAGCGACTTTCTAGTTGACCAACACAGCGTAGCAGATATCGTAGGCAAAGACGATTTAACTTGCAACATTCAAACCAGCAACATTCCACATGTTATTTTCAGGATAAGTTAGTCTGTTATACATTAACAATATTATATATTTTTAAATAAATATCACATGTTCTGTGTGCTACGTAGACAGCCAGTCAAATGTTTTAGAACACCCCAATTTTTCTAGTTTTTACTGAAGATTATTCGGTTTAATGTCTCATTGCACTCTGAAATGAAAGCATAGTATAAATAAGCACTCGGAATTAAAAATGAAACCATGTTATCAATTTATAGACCAAAGTGCATCCTGGGGGCAGCGTTGGTGGTGTAGGGGATTAATTGTGCGACCCATAGACGGAGGCCTTCCTCCTCGTCACGGCTGTCCCGGGTTCGAGTTCCGTTTGCCACATGACTTCCCCTTTCTCTCCGTCTCAGTTCCTGTCTATCCACTGTCAAAAAAGCACTGTGAAAAATAAAGGCCACTAGTGTCGCAAAAAAAATCCAGAATGAACACACTCGTGACATTCTTTCTACATTCTACAAAAGAAGTCAAATATTCTTCAGAAGGTTGTTCCCATAAATGTGTGGTTTATTACATGGCGTTTCAGAATGCTGTGGTAGCCATTTTGGTTCAGGGTATCTCTCACTCTGTACAAGTGACCGACCCTGGATCCAGCTAAAAAGCCCCAGATCATCACACTTCCTCCTCCATGTTTGACAGTTGATGTCACACACCGTGGAACAATCCTTTCGACTACTTAACAGCGTACTTAAGAGCGCGATAAACCAAAGATTTCAAATTTTGATTCATCAGTCCATAATATCCGTCCTGTCAAACCTACAAGTCTTCTCTTTAGACTTGTCTTCTGATTTAGTTGTGGCTTTGGGTCTGCTAGGCCTCATGCGAAGTTTCCCCCAGTTTCTGAGTGTCTTTTGATGGTGATGAAAACCATACTTGCCGACACCTTGACTTTCTTTGCAATTTCTCTGTAGGAAAGACCTACATTTTTACATTTTTCAAGTGTTATGATGGTCTGTCTCTTTTCCATTGTTAATTGGCTTTTTCTCACCATTTTTGTTGCGACACACTACTTTCTGCAGTACAATACTGTTCATATGATGCTCATGAGGGTATGATGCCACTGTGTTCAAACACTGATTTTATGCAAACGGAGGAGGTTGTAACCCAACTTTCAAGGCCTGATCAACCTTCATTGCTGCAGAACAACTTTAAACTGCTAACCCATTTTGTGTTAGGTGAAAAAGGCCATTTTGTATAATTCTGAAATGTACCTTATTTTTCAGTTTTGAGTAACCCTGACTTTTTTTTTTTTACTTCTGGCAGTTCAGCACATTGTAGCATTTCAAGCTGTTTATCAGACTTGAACAACCTGAGTTGCAATAAATAACTGGAAAAATTGGGTTGTTCTGAAATTTCTGACTGGTAGTGTATGTAAATGTAAGAATTTCAATAGCCCACACTGACTGATATCTTGAATTGCATTAAGAAACCTCTTCTCCATCAAAGTGGTCTGAAAACTTTATAAGAGATTTTCTACATGACTGACAAGAAACCAAATATCAAGTAAATGTTCTTCCCCTAAAAATACTACCTACCTTTCAGAGTACGGAAAGAAGTTGGAGGACGCCATCATCAGCGACACCTCTGGTCACTTCCGCAGACTCCTGGTGTCTCTTTGTCAGGTAGTTTTGTCAATGCTCTATCTTGATGTTAAACATTGCAAATTGTTTACCAGCTAAATCTGAGATTAGGGTCCTATACTATGAAGCAGGTGTAATTATTAGATCTTAACAATGGAGAATGAACTACATTGTTCTCAGTAAGTTCTTCTTATTTGAACATGTACTTCCATACCAAACCAGTATGTATCAGTTAGGATGTTTTCTATTGTAAAGTCCTAAAACCTATGAGGGATTTAGTGGACATGTATTGTTTCATTATTATTATTATTATTATTGTTTTTTTTTTTAAACACCTCAGGAGATAACGTTGCTTTGGTGTGCCCTTGTTATCACATATTTAATGATGCCAAGGAACTTAAAACTATAAATAACGTTTTATTGGTGAGTTAAATAGAAAAACACACAAGTGGATGTCTTTTTTTTCTCTTTTTATTTCTTTTTTTTCTACATTAAAAGTGAAGTTGTTGCTTCTAACTTCATATCTGAAGGCAATTTCATTTTTATTTGCAATAGGTCCTTTAACTGTTCTATAGTCTGCAAATTTAACAATATAATTTCAGGTGTTAAGCCACTACATCTTATATATACAGCAAGGGACCGAGACAGCAACCTTGTGGTCCTCCGATATTCACCACTGTGGAGGACTCTGGATTCATTCTTCTATGAGAAAACTACACAAACACCAGCAAATAGAATAACTGAGATCAAGCTTAGTTAAATGTTAATTAAATAAATGCTAGTGTTAAAAGCACTGCTATCACTAAAACAATATATAGTCTGTGAGACTTTTTGGATCCACAATTGGAGAGCCAATCGCAATGATTAAAAACGGGACGTAAGCTTGCATGAAGCAGCCAAACAGTTGCAAGAGTTAATTAGCTTATCACCACCACATCACTAAACCAGAACTGGACCTGACACTTCTCACTATTATTCATTTAACACAATCTATTGAGAACAAAAAGCAGAAATGTACCATCCATTCTATATTGTTGCATTTAATATGTTATTATTTAACTGATTTTTATGTTTTTAAACCGCTTGCGAAGTCTTCAAAATAGCTGCAGGGGGGCGTGGCGGTGGCGCAGGGGTAGAAATGGTCGACCTATGTTTACAGTCTTCAGTCCTCGACGCAGCCCGTGAGCGGGTTCGACTCCCAGTCCAGGCACATTTGTTGCATGTCTTCCCCCTCTCTCCACCCCTTTCCTGTCGACTTACTAAAAGGAAATAAAGGCTGCTGGCGCCGAAAACAAATTACAGAGATGCAGTGCCTTGTAAAAGTATTCATTCATTTTGTCATGTTGCAACTGCAAGAACACCAAAACAAAAATATATTTTACTGGGATTTACTTAAGAAAGTAATGCATAATTGTCAGGTAAAAGAAAGTAATTTGTGGTTTCCAAAATGCATTTTACTCAAAAAAAAAATCTGAAGTTATATGTGGATTTGTATTCAGCTACCCTGAGTCAAAACTTGGTAGAGCCACGTTTTACTGCAGGTAGAGCTGCAACTCTTTTAAGGTATGTTTCAACCTGCTTTGCACTTCTGGAGACCTCAATTTCTGCCTTTTGATTAGCAAAGTAGCTCAAGCTCAGTCAGAGCAGAACCTGGACTTACTTTGATTAAGCACTCCCCCTGCTTTGTTGTGCTTGGCACAGGACTGTGTACTCTGCCTTGCTGATGGTTTGTTTTATTCAAATCAGGGAAATCGTGATGAAAGGGAGACAGTTGACATCTCACTGGCAAAACAGGATGCTCAGGTAGGGGTATAAATTTGGTACATTCTTTAAACCAGTTTTAGGAAGAATTTAAAAACGAGCTGATCCACCTTCCTCCTTTCTCAGAAATTGTATGCGGCTGGTGTAAATAAAGTGGGAACTGATGAGTCACAATTCAATGCAATCCTGTGCGCTCGCAGCAAGCCACACCTGCGTGCAGGTTTGTAAAACTTGGTTCTTTTTTTTTTTGCGTATATTATGATTGTAACCGTGCTGTTTGTTGTTTTTCTGCTGTCAGTCTTCCAGGAGTACCAGCAGATGACTGGGAAAGACATTGAAAAGAGTATCTGCAGTGAAATGTCTGGAAACCTGGAATCTGGGATGGTGGCTGTGGGTGTGTTGACTTTTAGTTTTAACCATTGCTCCAGTTAAGGTGGCTTTCCAAAAACAGTCAGCTTGATGATGAATAATCAAGCTGACTAACTAAATTTGTCCCCACTGTTGGACAATAAGAGATTTATATTCTGGTTGATTTAAAATATATATATTCTATTACAGAAAAAGCAACATAAGTGCATATGTTACATCCTCCTCTCTGTTTATTTTAGTCAAATGCATTAAGAACACTGCAGCCTACTTTGCTGAAAGGGTCTATAAGGCCATGAAGGTACACCTTTTTTATGTTTTTTTTTTTTCTTAATTTCTTTCTAATAATCAAAAAGCATTTGCATCCCACGATGTGTAACAGACGATGGCAGACCATAATATAAATTTACCATTTGCTAACAGGGAGCAGGGACCAAGGACAGGACCCTCATCCGGATCATGGTGTCCCGCTCTGAGGTGGACATGCTGGATATCAGACAGGAGTTTCTGAAGGCCTATGGGAAGTCACTGTACACTCACATCTCAGTAAGTTCCATTCATCTTGTTCATATTTTAAAATCACCAGAGCACCCTCTGCACTTATTGGTAAGGATTTGTAAAAAAGCATTAAAAATGAATTCATCTTTAATTGCAGTGGCACTTAAACAAAAAATAACATTTTCATTACATATAAGTTATTTAGTAATTGTTGGCTCTGCTGCAGTTAGCCCTTAGTTTTTTCTTTTAAAGCAGTATGTAACAGTAGTTAACTTTTGTAAACATTTTTTTTTTTTTTTTACATTTTTGTTAAAACTGTCACTATGTCCTGACAGTACAAAATGATAGGATGATATGTGGAAAGTCAAGCTTCTCTGTATCCTTCCTGTGGTTCTACTCCCATTTGCAGAAATACACCACTCCTAGTCAGAAACAACCCATCACAGTCAGGAGGAGTCTCTGACTCCGCACTCACGCTCGTGTACTCGATGCTCACACCCCTCGCCCGCACAGCACGTACTGTCGCTCAAGATTGCCGGTGTACTGCAGCTGTGCTAATGATTTAGTCTAGGCAGGACATAGTCAATGTAAAGTATATTATTGATGTTTCTTCCCTACCAGTGAATGTGCCATAGCTGTTTATCCGCCATCATTAGTGGCCCTGCTTACTAGCCTGCATGTTCATGGCAGGCTCCGCTGTGGTGAGGAGTTGTGGAGGGAGGGCTGTAGCATAGCATTAACATTTCACAAGGTTTGAGCATACAGAGAAGAATCTTTGACCATTCCCCTCTGAAAAATCTGTCCACAACATCCAGAGTCCTGGCTTCTCTTTTTCTCTGTTCTCTTTAGCTCACAGCTCAGGTTTTGTAAAGGATTTTCATCTATAGACTTGAGATGGCCATGGAAGAAAGTGAATTTTGTGTCTGATGAACCATGTCGGCATTGATTTGGCCATATATCGAAGATTATCTTGTTGACAGACTAATTAATGACCATTTGTCAATTTTCTGTGAAAGTCCACCTAACTTCTAACTTGCAAAGGGTCATTCGGTAGTATTAAGGTAAATGGGGCAGAGTAATTTTTATTTAAGACTAACTGATATTTAGAAGAGTTTAAGATGCCTGCGCTCTAAAAAGGTTTTCATGGACAATTGAAAAGAAACAGCATCCCAGATAGTTCACCTTACTAAAGAGCAGTCATGAGGTGCTTTCCTATCTATTCTTTCTCTGTTTAATGCTCAACCCACCTGGAGTGCTTGTTGCCGAGTGCATTTGCACATATGATGCATTTTTGTTTGTGTGTGTGTTTCTCAGAGTGATACTTCAGGGGACTACAAGAAGCTGCTGTTGAAGCTGTGCGGCTCAAACGACTAAACAAAGTGCAAGTTGACCTCAGAAGGACGATATACATGTCAACCCCATAGCAACGATGCATGTATCAATCCTTGTGCATGCCGCAAATGCCTTTAGCAAATCAATATCGATTCTATATTTTCATATATTTGACATGATTTTTTATATATTATTAGGTGCATTAGTTCAGTGGAAAATCTGATTTTTAAAGAAACAAAACCCTTGTGTGATAAGTGCCACAGCATTTCCTACATTAGAATATAAGCTATATATGCCTTTACTAAAGCAGCGTCTGTCCCACAGAATAATAATATATTAACTTTTAAATGGAATATAAACCTTTCAAGCTAAAGTCTGCTGAATTTTGTAGTTCTCTTAGAAGAAAATCTTGTTTAAGGAAAGATCATACTAACATTAACAGCCACTGTGCCATTTATTTAGTATATAGATTACACCTGAGTTTTACTGCGAGTTATAAAGATATTAAAAAAATGCCATTAATTGCATATGAGTTTAATCAAAATTTATGTAAGAGACTCCCATAGACAGAAGTCAAATGATTAGATCCATGTTTAGGTGGCCATAGTCATGTAAGCTATAAATGTATGAAATTAAAAACCTGGAAATATCCTCTCCTCTCAGTTTTTAGTCTTTTAGCAACTGGATTTTGTTTCTCTTCAGCTTGCAAGCCTCTGGGAATTAGCTTTGTATGTTTTCCTGCTACTGTTTAATTTTTACAGCAACACTGTTACACTCTTTGCCAAGAAGCCAAAGACTAAAAACAGATCATGTTGTACCTTTTAGTGTATGTTCCTCTGGGATGTGTTTTAAAAAAAGTAAAGCATGACAGCCTCGCATAACATTTTTGATATAACAGCCAATATGTAAATTTCCGTTGTCTAATAAACAGAAACAGTTTGCTCTTAGCCTTTTATTGAGTCTTTTCTGGGTTTTATGCTTTACTGCCAGTAGAGGGCTCCAGATTCACCTTTCAGTGTCATTTCATATCTTTCAGTCATTGTTTTGCCTGAAATTGTAACAGAACTGAAGGTTCAGTCTTATTTTTCTGATTTTCATATCAGTATTCACCACACAAAATTTAAAAGAAGGATATGAAAAAGCCTTTATTAAACTGGAACTGGGAAAAGAAAAATCTTATGCCTGCCTTTTTAAATATTACAAAAAGAATTAAAACATAAGGCCATTACTATTTAAAAATACCTTCAAAACCACTGCATACAGCAGTGTTTCTCAATTTGTTTTTTCTTTGTAGGGTTTCTTTAATTAAAAACCTTTTAAATTATCCAGGTTATTGTTACTGCTTAAACCTGAAATGCATGCCTGATAGAAAGTAGTTTGTGCATATACATTCAATACAGTTTATTTATATAGCACCAATTCACAACACATGCCGTCTCAGGGCAATTTAATGGCAATGTATCCATGTATTCCATCCCAATTGATCCGATCTATCAAACAAGTCAAATTCAGTTTATTGTAATTGGTTAGTTTTCTAAGAAAACCCAGCAGATTGGATCAAATCACTGTGTTGCAGAATTCACTTCTCCTGGATGAGCAGTTTTTAAATATGTTTTACAAAAAATCTCTTTCAAATTGTCAATTTATTTTGCAAATTTAAATTCAATAGTTCTTTTAAGCTCTGCTTATGTGACCCACAAACAGGTTCTCTTGCTTATGGATTATATAAGATTTTTAATGCTCATTTTTTTTTTAATCAAAGGTTTACTTTTAGTCCTACTGTTGCCCTTAACATACATGAACTCAACAAAGGAAGAACAGGTGACGGTACAAAATACAAAGTGCCCATGAATGCAAAACACGCTGTACTCAAAATTGTAATGCTCTTGCATACTTTTCATCTTATGTACTCTGCCTATGATTGCAGGTTAAGTTTATCTAAAATAAAAATCCTGCATAAAAAATATGTACTTTTAGATAACCTTTCAGCTGAAACTATCTGTTTCGACATTAATCAAATCCTTTTTTTTCCGGTAACCAAAATCATAGATTTTTTTTTTTTTTTTTTTCAATTAAAAAAAAAATATATAGCAATTGAAATGTTTAATGTATTTATTTTGAGAATAACAACATTGCCACTTTAATTGGAAATGTAATAATCATTTTTATACTAATCACTAAATGAATCAAAATTTTGCCTGTTATTAAGTATTTAGTAATATAATAATGATTAACTGAAAAAAGAAACAAAGCAAACAAGCAAAAATGAAACTAACTACTTAAGAATTTCCAAAGGGAACTGAATGCTCAGTGGTATTATCAGCTGATTAAAGCCTTTATCAGAAGATCAATGTCTCTCTCCTTCTGAAATTTAAATACAAAGGTTTTGGGTCCGTCAGTTCCGAGCATAGAATCACCAGAGATCAAACTGATAAGAAGTGCTTTACTTTGGGTGAGAAGGGCCTGCTTATTTTCTCCAAACCAACTCGTGTTTCTGTCCTCTTTCTTAGCTGGAGGGAAGTCAGCTTCAACTGCAGTTCAACTGACCTTCTCTTCCACTAAAGAGGCTGTTAGATTGATAAGGATCATTCGACCGCAATCATTTCATCAACCACAAGTCGTCTACAAATAAAATCGTAGTTGATGTAAATGAAGAGTTCCAACTGTGAACCTTGTGGGACCCTTATGCATCTTATCCCATAAGCCTGTAAGTTTAAAAGTAAAGATTTATATTTTAAAGTAGCTTTGGCATATCTTGATTTTATTTGCTACTTTGCATGAAACAATGTGGATTTTCACAATTTTCTGCACAATGACAGTTTTTCAAACTCCCTGCTCTGTGCATTAATAATTTATTTTTCTCAAAAATCTGATAAGGGAGACGCTGTTCAGGTTCACTTTGTGCTTTAGGTGATATGCAACACAGAGCTTTTCTGAAGGCTATAAATAGGAGATGTGGATGTCCTAAAGTCTTTTTTTCTGTAGTGCTCACTCGCCTTAAAGTGCATACTCAGAGGGAGTGTATTGTTGAGAGAAATGGCTCCCAACATTCTCTTTTCTAACTTCACCATTACTCACGTCCATGAAAAGAACCCACCAGTCTTACGACAAAGAAGGATAAATATTTGATGTTAAATGTGTATTCTCTATTCAGCTAGGACTGTCTGCACTGATACCTCCTGAAATATAGGTCAAAAGGAAATCAAAGGAGGGGCTTTTATGGACTTGTTTTTATTTTAGAAGACTGTACTCCTGCCTGATACTAAATTCTAGACAACATTCTTTAAATATTAACGTGGATGTGATCAAAGGAAGTACAGGTTGGCTACACGCAAACAGAGACTCTTATTGGCACCCCAGGTAAAGACATATAAAAATCTTCAAATAAGTTTACATTTTATTGCAGTACTATAGTCTCACACTATTTTTTTTATTAGAAATCCATCTTTTACTTTGAGAACATTTATTTAGCGAGGAAAGATTTCTGTTTTATTGACACCCCTGCTGTTAGTATTTTGCACAACCTCTTCAATATTTCTTTTAAAATTTCAGCAGGTTGGAGCATGCACATCAGCACACACCAAAGTCATGGGTGAATTGTTATGCCTTCTTCTGTTCTGTTCACCCCACAGGTTTTAAGGTTTGGAATGAGCTTGGTTTTGTTTCGGTTGAACCATTTCTTGCCCAATGAGAACTTATTTTTACTTTTCCATCAAAGGCCATAAGATGTTTATTTCACCTCCAGAAAGTGGCATGTTCGAGGTGATGACCAGGATGAGTTTGGTTCTTAATCATGTTTTGTGCTCTGCTTAAGTAGCAGGCTGTGTCAAGTTTTCCACAGGGGTCAGAGGGCAGTGGATGGTCTTTTCTGCTGCCTTAAAGACTCTATTCAGAGCTTCCTTGTCTACAGCTGTGCAGACCACATACGACACTGAGATACAGTAAATTAAGATGCTCTTGATGATTGCCCTGTGGAACGCCAACAGCATTGTACAACCCCAATGAGTTGAGACGTTGTATAAAACGTAAATAAAAACAGAACACAATGATTTGCAAATACTGTTGCACCTATATGCAATTGAATACAATACAAAGACATGATATTTAATGTTCAAACTGATAAACTTTATTGGTTTTTTGCAAATATTCACTCATTTTGAATTTCTTGCAACACGTTCCAAAAAATCTGGGACCGGGGCAACAATAGACTGGGAAAGTTGAGGAATGCTCAACAGGTGAACATTTAACAGGTTAACTGGAAACGGGTGAGTGATTGGGTATAAAAGGAGGATCCCCAAGGGCTCAAAATGTGTGGTGCATTATGGAGCACAGAATATGACAACAGAGATCCCAGACTGTTATACAACTGAAGTTGTACGTCAAGCAATAACAGGAGTGAATTCCACCTACAAAGCTTCAACAATTAGGTCCTCAGTTCCCAAACGCTTATTGAGTGTTGTTAAAAGGAAAAGTGATGTAACACAGTGGCAAACACACCCCTCTCCCAGCTTTTTTGGAACATGCAATCATCAAATTAAAAATGAGTGAATATTTGCAAAAAGACAAAGTTTATCAGTTTTCTTTGTAGTGTATTCAGTTGCACGTAGGTAGAAATAATTTGCATATCATTGTATTCTGTTTTTATTTACATTTTACACAATGTCCCAACTTCATTGGAATTGGGGTTGTAGTTTTACTAGCTTTTCCAGGTTGTATGAGTTAATGTATACCAATACAAAAACTTTTAGGTCTGCGCATGTGTAAATTTGTCTTTGGTTTCACCTAAGAGAATTACACAAACCCATAAAGCATCTGAGGTCATCAGACATTGTCTCCAAAAAAAACCTTTAAGTGTGTCAACACTTAATGTTTTGAAAACATTTGTGGTACTACGACATAAGATTTTCCTGACTTTCATTGCCTTCCAATCATCTAGTCGTTTTTACCTTCTTTACCTGCTTAGTGTTTATGGTGGCAAACAAAACCAGGTCCCTGTCAAATCTTTCTGTCACATTTCCAGTTGTTTTAAAGCTTTTGATTATTGCTCTGACTGTATATGTTGGTTAAGATGTGTAGCTATTATTTGTAGCCACTAACTGATTTATGAAGACAAACACACATTTCCCTACTTGAATGACATTTATCTCTTAAAATGTTGTTTTCCCTCACCGAATAAAAACTCAGATTTTAGGTTTTTGAAATTTACTTGTGACAAATGATGCCTCTCTAACTAGAAATACATTCATTTTAAGACTCCAAATCTTTACAAGGAGTGACAATAATATTGGAGGGTACTTTATATGTAGTCAAACACAACTACAAGAGCATTCTTCTGCTTTATCAGAACAACATCTATTTTTACAGTAGATAAGAAACCCTAATCATACTAGATGTTATTTAAAGATACAGAGACATGACATCAATAAAAAACCCAATTCCTATATTACTTTTTTTAAGTTCTTGTTGCCAGTCACTGATGTAATCACTGCAGTTTAGACAATCAGTAAGAGTAAATATTGGCTGAATTGTTGATTCGCAGTGGATTTTCTCCATCTGTCCAATGAGGACTGTGAAAGTGACATTTGGTTGCCAGGGGCTTAATCCTGCTTTAAACTTTACGAGTGCATATAAGCAAATTACAAACCCCAAGGATTAGACAGACAACAAACATGTAATGAGATGTGGCAGCAGATATCGCTGTCCAGAAGCTCCACATTTTTCCTCTAATATTCAGTAAAACACAATAATAAGAGCATGCAGCCATTTCAAATTTTATTTGTTCAGTCATTAAGTTTATTAATGACTGAACACCTAAGAGAGGAGGAAATCAACTACAGGGAAGCGAAACATCACAACATGTATTCATTAGTGTTTTTACTGCAACTCCACATACTGATTTGATGCTTCGGGGAGGGTATGTAATTCCTAAACACTAATTAGCTCGCTTGGTGAGCACTAAATGGATTTCCCCAGCGGGGAGAGCAAATTATTTGAGATGTTACATAACAGCTTCTATTGTTGAAAGTGTTTCAAACTTAAATATACAGGCACAGTGTGTACTATGCTAAGCTCTAAAGCCAGGGCATGTTTGAGCTAGCTCCAGATGAGACTCCTAATCTTCATAAATACAATGCAGTGAAGCTGCTTAAAAATACAGAATAAAATCACCAGTTATTGTAACTAACCTAACATATATTACGGTTCATTGTATTTATTTTCTGTCTAACTTTTTTACTCTTTGTTAAGTTAAACCCACAAAACTCAGTGTATTGCTATTTGGATGTTGTGTGATAGACCAACACAAAGGAAAGCAAATTTTAATAAAGTACAAATCTAGCCTTTGTGACACTGGCAAAATGTTTGCCACAAACCATGCAGGGGCCACAGCAAATATGTGAAAGATGCTGCTCTGGGTAGATAAGAGCAAAACGTTACTTGAAGGCCTGAATGCAAAATGCTACATGTTGAGGGTAACTTACGCATCGTCCTGAACACACCACCCCTATGGTGAAACATGGTAGTGGCACTGTCATGCTGTGGGATGGTTTCAGGGGCAGGGAAAAAACATCTGTTAGAGGCTGCAAAAGACTTGTGACTGGACACTTTTCAACAGGACAACAGCCCTAAACATACAGCCACATCAAGGAATATTTCTGTAACTGAATGACCTACTCAAAGCTCAGACATAAATCCTATTCAGAATCTGGGGCAATACTGGAAAATTGCTGTTCACAGATACTCTCTGTATAATCTGAATGAGCTTGCAATTCTTCTTATTTTTAAAAGAAGAATGTGCAAAGACACTTGATATGCAAAGCTGGTAGAGACATACATGAAAGTAATTGCAGCTGAAATTCCAGCAAAAAGTGTTTTTATAAAATATTGACTCAGATGGGCTGAAAGAAAATGCACACGACACCTCAGATTTTTGTAAAATGTAAACTATTTTGAAAAGCGTATCAATTTATTTCCATTTGACAACTATACACAACTTTATGTGTGTTTATCACATACAGTCCTAATAAAATATGTTGAAGTCTGTGGCTGTATCTTGAAAAAATGTGAAAAAACATATATAGATATGAATGCTTTTGCAAGGCACTGCAGACTTCCACATTATACAGGATTCCAGTAATGATACAACACATTTTTATTTTGTTTCTACAAATGTTTCTGAAGGATTTAGGGTGATTATGTGACATTCGCCTCCTCTGCAATCTGATTGAACAGAGGAACGCTTGCTCTGTGGGACAATTCAGATGAGAAACAGGTGGTGCTGATCTGGAAGTATAAGCCTGATCTAAAAGAAATAAGATCATAAGATCAAGGCAACTGGATTACTCTCATGAAGCATTGGAGTTTGCAGAAGAGCAGAAGGCATCAATTCCTTGATGATTCTCCGAGCAGATGAGGCTTTTAGGAAACAAACGCAATATTAATGAATGAATGGTTTAGGATGCAATGCAGACACATGCAAATACTAACCTGCAAATACTCCTGCATTGATGGTCTTCTGTTTATTTATCCGAATCAGAATAAAGAAGTAGAGTTCTTATTTTTCCTCATATATTTAGACAAATTTTTTTAATACTAGAGAATTTGGTATATATATATATATATATATATATATATATATATATATATATATTTTATATATAATATATATTTGGTATATGCATATGATGTATAATTAGAAAATATTTAGTCTTTGAAAGAGATATAGATGAGAATATAAAAGCTTTGTAAAGCTAAATTAACGTCATAGGCAATAAACTCTATATTTATATTTTAATGTTAGTATTTGGTAATGTATAAATAAGAATTAGCATGAAATGAATCATAATAATTGGATTTAAGACAATTGTTGACAATAGGAGAACTGTTATCATTTATTTTTGTTAAGGGGTAAATTACTTATATGTTTTTATGTTGATCAGGTTAAGTGCTCTGTTTTTCCAGATAGATGAAAACAAAATTTAAATACCATACATTCTTCCAAGTAATTCTTAATTGATATTTTTTTTTCATTTGGAAATTATTTTAATTAAATTAACCGAAACACCTTAAACAAGATACCCCAACCAGTTTAAATCCTGGATGTTGGTTTTACCTTTATTGAAAGGATACATATATATACATATTATACAATGCCTAGGAGAAGTATTTACATTTGTCAGGATTAGAACTTTTTCTTTTTTCTCCACTGTTGGTTCCATGCGAGCATCAACAAATATTTATAAATTCAAAAACATAATTAAATGCAGTCACTGTGTGCATTTTAGTGATAAAAGTCAGCCAAGCCTATTTCAAAATGGGGATGTTTTTTAACAGCAGGATTTGTGTTTGTGGGGCTTTGGCTGCAGTGACATGCAGGCATAGCCATACAGTTGCCTAAAAAAGACTGCAAAGAGGTGGTACATAATGTTTTTTATCACCACTTTTGTTGTTATCACAATAGCAGTTCAATAGTTTATATTGCCCATAATATGATTTAGGTCTAGGTTTTGACTGGGCCATTCTAACACATGGATAGCTTTGATCCAAACCCCTTTGTAGCTCTAACAGTGTGTTCCATTAGGCTTCCCATCAACCCTGTCCCTGCTGAATAAAAGCGTCCCCACAGAATGACGCTGACACTACTGTATAAGCAATGTTATTTTTCTGCGAAACAAAACCTTAATAGCATTCAGTATTTGTATTATTTCTTCGTTTTCCTTCCACTTCGCAACTGGGCGCTACTTTGTGTTGATCTATCACAGTTTGTGGTTGTAACTTGACGGGGAAAAGTTCAACGGTATGGATACTTTTGCAAGGAAATGTTAAATAAATACTGTCTCCGTACAATGTTGCCAATGAGTTTGGTTTTACTGTAATACCAGCGATTACAGAGGAGGGTGGGAACCAGGTGTTCTTAAGGACAAAGCTCCGCCCACATTTACCTTAAAATGTCCATGACTCAGAAATATGATTGGTTGAAGAGTGGTTGCGGCTGCTTGTGCGGTGAGACATGGCGGAGTTTGTAGTCACAGACAGGGCTGTTGGGTAGTTTTCACAGTTTCCAAAATGCTGAAAGAACTTAACTTTGGCTTGATTTCCCTTCGTAACACGCCGTAGTCCAGCTTGAAGTAGCAGGGAGGTTTATTTGTTTATTTTTCTCTCGAGAAGGACGGAGCGGCGGGTGTCGGGGGGCGAAAAAATGTGTTGTCATCTTTGTTCAGTCAACAGCCTCAGGCAACAAATATGGCTTCTTCTTGTGTATCCTTCATTTCGGGTTGAAACCCGTCCCGAGTGGGTCAAGCGGGACAGTTTTCAGTAGCTTGTTCAAAGTGAGGTCGACTAACACGGAGAGAGACTTCGAAGCGGGGAGGAGGAGTAGGAGGAGGGGGAAGGAAGATGGAGCTCCAGCATAAAGAGTTGCTGGAGAAATGCTACCAGAACTTGGTGGAGTCCATAACAGACGCGGACCGAGTTGTGGACGTTTTGGCTCGCCGTGGGGCCCTCACTCAGACGGAGCTGCTGGAGCTGGGACACCACTGCGTCTCCGGTTGTGAGAAAGTGGACCTTCTTCTGAAGATACTGCTAAGCAAGGACAGGGACTGCTTCGCGGAGTTCTGCACGGCTCTGGAGGCGACGCACCCTCACCTGCACTCCCTGCTGCTGGAAGGCGTCGGACCAGTGGATCACACTACTGGTACGAAATACTCATAACGCTTATAAATAGTTTAATACGCTGCCTGAAAGAGTTAAACTTCACGATAACATTATATTAATGCAAAACAATGTCCAAACTTCTTAAAAAAGTAGAACAGATTTATTGACAAAATGAAAAAAGGCACATTTCCCTTTGGGGATCATGTGATATACACACACACACCCCTGCCAGCCTTTCTGTGAAAGCAACTTAATGGACCTAAAAGAACTAGAGTCAAACAATCAATACAGTGACAGGACTGGCTGAATTGTGTCTGTGTGAGAAAATCAATCACCCCACTGTCAAAGTCAAATGAATGAGCTAAGAATTAAATGTGTGTATGAATGAAGGACATCAGTTGGATTTGTGCTGCTGCAACACAGGCTTGCTTACATTGCCAGTTAATCTATGGATCACTTTATTTGCAATAAATTAAATGCAATAAATGAGCAGTTTGTGTCTGACACCCACATTGGTTTGTAAAAGTATTTATAACTCTTAAACTTTTCCACCTTTTGCCACATTACAACCCCAAACTTTAATGTATTTCATTGGAATTTTATTTAATGAACTAACAGTAGTCTGCATTTATAAAGTGGAAGTAAAATTCTACAAGTTTTTCAACATCATTTGCAAATTGAGCATTTGGATTCAGCCGTCTTACTCTTATACCCATAAATAAAATCCAGTGCAATCCATGTAGGGGACACATGTTGTGCTGATGGAGGATGGATGCAGCTAAAAACAGGGCAATCCTGTAAGAAAATCTGTTAGGGCTACAAAAGACTCAAAACATTACATTGAGGTTTATGGTTGCAAAATGTGAACGAGTGCACATGCTATGAATAGCTTTGCAAGCCACTGTATCTGTTCTAAAATTGACCAAGCTGCATCGAGAGATACATTTATTAATGACATGTGACAATATGCACTGAGATTTCTCGCAGGATTTATGCTGTAGTCTAAACCCAATGACATTTCAACAGCACTCAGCTTGCAGGACCTAAAATATCAAAACCTTTATCAGAATTTTCACAATTAGTTGTTAACAGTAAAAGTTATGCTCTGAGAGATGCACTGATCAGAGATTTTGTGGCCGATACCGATTTATGTTCCGATTCCTATTTAAGCCCATTCTGATTTCTTTTTAAATACCGTAAATCACGAATTTCAGAACAGATTTATTTTTATTCTACCTTCTGGACACAATGAAACTGTAACTGTTTTGACAAAGTGAGTGTGTATTGGAAAATAAAAGACTGATTTTTGTCTAACACTCCAAAGTTACAGAGCTCTCTCTCTCTTTAGTGGAAATCTACAGGTTGTGGGACAGCAGTATCTTTACAAATAAAACCCAACCAAAAAGAATTACAGCATACCTCATTTATACGATTACAGCACAGATCATGGCAGTTTTCGTACAGATATTGTGGGATTAGATGCCCTAAAGGGGGAAGACATGCAACAAAAATCTCAGGGTGGGAAATTATGCTCCAGCTGCTGCATCAAGGACCAATAGCGTTGGTGTATGGAATGCCTATTACACCGTGCTCCACCACTTAGCTGGTTTTGTTTTTCTTTTTTTGCACCCCTCAAAATTTAGAAGTTCAGGCATGCCTCCTTATGGTTTCCTTTCTTGAAGCCTCTACCTTCTTTTCTGCTTCCTTTTGATTTTGTTACTAAAATTATTGAGTTTTCTCCCCTCTGCAACAATTTACACGTTAAAGCGTTGTTGTTAACCCCTAACTGTTTGTTTTCAGGTGTTACGCATTCGCCAGTCAAGCATAAAATCATCTGATTCTAGTTATCAGACTGTTTCGGTGCATCTCTAGCAATGGCAAAATTTATTTTGTTCTTCTGTTGTCTTTTGCTCAAAAACCTAAAGATCTGATGAGATAGCACATCTTCCTAAATGTATTCTACTGGCCACTCTTAAATGTTTTAACTCTTTTTCTCTCACTCCACAATGACTATTTATGAAGGTCTTTCTCCTTAAACTGCAAATTCTTAAGTTTTGGAAATACCTCTGCATCTGTAAACTCTGTGTAAGCTAAAAATGCTTTGATTTATCTCCTATTTCTGTTGTATTCAGCAGCATAATTCACATTGGTACATGTTCCTTGCTCAGCAGTCTACCTCACTGCATCTTTGCAGGCCACAAGATAAAGTATTTCCACTGCTAGATGCCTAGTTCAGCCTTAGCTAGTGTTTCATGATTGGTGAACTCAACTGCAAAAATAATGTGTATGTTGTGTAATTACACATCTATGAAGTTGCATAAGAACTACTGTTGTCTTGTTTGGCTCATGGATGCTATGTTGATTCGCTATCTGATGAACTATGCAGTGATGCGTTGTGGGATCGTTAAAGGATCCCATAACGCATCACATGGAGCTCGTGCTTTAATGTGCATCTTCCTGTCTGTAGTCACATAAGTTGCAAATGTGCTAAGGTAACCTTTCCTACTGGGCAGACAGGTTACTCCACTTCACAGCCTTTCATTTGGAAACTCAAATTCTGTTACAATCAGTGTATCTAAAACATTTATATCTGTATGATTAAAAAAAAAATCCCCAAAATAAATAAATCTGGACCACTTTACTGGCAAACCCTGGGTGATTCTCAAATATCAACTCTTGAAATGTCCAGTGAGGTAGAAAAAGTCCCGAAATTGGAATATGATGTACATAAGTTTTTTTTTGTTTTTTTTTTAAAGGCCTACGTGTATTTAATAAACAAAGATATTTTCTGCTTTTATGTAACCATTGCTCTAGGGTTTGACAGTGGAACCCTTATTGTTTATGTATTGTTCCTACCTTTTCATCAGGAACAATACCATGATGGCAGCAGATTATCAGGGTGTGTATCGAGTATTAACTTGGTTTCAAACTACAAAATGAGAAACCTGGGATTATTTTCAACAGCACAAAGGTTGTTTTTGTGTTGGATATCACTTGTACTGTTATTTTCTCACTTTATCGTTGCTCTTCTAATAGCAACGACGTCAAGGCTCTGATTCTTGAAATGTACAGTATTTTTTTCCTAATATTCAGCTAAATGAGACTACAATATAGAAGACTTGTCTTTTTTTGAGTATCTCACAAAACAGTCTTTTTTATGGGAAAGTATTCACAACCCTTGGACTGCTTCACATTTCGTCTCTTACAACCACAATCTTAATGTATTTTGCCCCTTTTATATGATAGACCAACAAAAAGCAGTACACAACTGTGATATTAAATGAAAAAATAAATTTTTAAGTTTTTACTAAAAAAATCTGAAAAGTATGGTTACAATCGTTACAATTACGGCTGTAAGTCTTTTTTTTTTTTTTTTTTGGAGCATGTCTCTACAGGGAACTCTGGCCACCTTTCCTGTCCCCTCTGAAGAAAGCTATCCCCACAGCAATATGCTGCCACTGCCGTGTTTCACCATGAGGATTTTTGTGTTTGTTTCCTGCTGCACATAGTTTGGCCGATGCAAAAAAGTTCAGTTTTGGTCTCATCGGAAAAGAGCACCTGCTTTCACGTTTGCTTTGTTCCATACGTTGCTACCTTCAGACTTCATTTCTCATGGCTTTCTTCCAACAGTGGTTTTCCCCCTGCCCCCCCATCCATAAAAAGCTGATTTCTCTTTTTTTTTTTTTTGCATAGTGTACCTCTAATCACTGTAGATTCTCTTCACAAGCTATAGATCTCTGCAGCACCTCCAGAGTCACCATAGCTCTTTTATTTTATTTCAGTCGCCAAGAAGGCAGTAAGTTGCTTCCCTTTTACTTCACACTTGCAGTACTTGGTGTATGTCTGTCCAAATCCCAGTGAAATACACTGAAGCTGTGGTTGTGACAAAATGTAGGAAAAAAGTTCGAGCAACGGTGATACTTTGGCATTTAGAACTGGCAGAACACATCAATACGGTTCAGTGTTGTAATGCAGACATACATTTAGGTTTAGAACTCACTAAGTAGAACTTTTCTCAATGTTATCCTGTTTTTATTTGTGTAACGAAAATGCAGACTGCATCCTCCAACTAGTGATTCTATCCCACAAATGTAGCTAAGTAAAATAATTCATGCGGTGGATTGAGATACATTTGATGCTGAAAAGCACAGCTTGTATTTTTTTAACCCTCTATAAAACTATTTTTTTCAATTGCAATTCGTTTTGAAATAAAACTCACCTTATGTCTAACCTTTACTGTAAATATTTAATCTGGATGTTTTTGCCCCTATTTTCAGCCTTTGATCATTAATAATTTCTTTTTGTAAAAATCAGAATAGTGTGTGAGTGTGTTGAAGGGGGGTGGGGGTACACATTGCTTTTATCAATTTAACAAAAGCTGCTTCTGCTAAGTTGTTCAATGAAAGGTTCAGTTTTACTTATACTTCCTGATTATATCGTACATCCCAAATAGATGAGACTCCAGTCTGTGGTCAGGCAAGGAACATTTACTGCTGCTGTTTAATCAGTGATTAATAAATGTCCTTAAACAGTCATTGTGCTTAACAGTTTTCCTCTGGAAGGGTTGCTTTTTATTTCTCAGAAGAACACATCACTTTTTTTCGGTTGTACTTTTGCGCACTGGTATTTGTATTTTTGGCAACTGATTAACACTTGTCTAAGTTCTGCAAAAACAGGTTTAACTTTCTTGTAATATTGGGGAAAAGTGTTTAGCAATGGTTAATTTCTTTTAAAGTGGTCATCAGGCTCCCTAAGATTGAAGTTTTTCAGTGGATGCTGTTTTAAGCAGTAATGCACCACTTTCCCTTTTTTTTTACCAAGCCATCTTAACACCTGTTAGTCATACAACTATAAAAATAAGTTATATGATGAAACACTTGGCAAATAATCAACTGTCATTTGGATTGTGATGCACCTAATTATTTGCAGCTCTATAACAAAATAAACAACTTATTTCAGCTGATTCAGTTGCAAAAAAAATAAAGTGAATATGATATTTGACAGTAGGGCTGCACAATATTAGGAAATCAAACAAACGCCTTTGTTGTCTGTCATCACAAATTCCCCACCACATTCTGCAAGGGTAAGCATTTTGTCTACTTAAGTTGGTGCATCGAGGGCAGTGAAAGTCCGTCTACCTGGCCAGATAAATTATTTGCAACCGGAGTGCTACCGTATCTCCCATGAAATATAATAACCTATCAAATATTGCATTCATGAAGTCCTTAACATTTGCGATTATGTACACAATGGTACTGTAATGACGTTTGTGATTTGATATCGTGCAGCTTTATTTTACAGGCTTATATTTTAGTATATTTACACCAACAATGTCATTGGTGTTGCCTTGAATCTGTTCAATCTGCTTGCACTGTGTGGTGTTGTCTCATGAAAAATTGCTATATATAATTTCAATTACATTTAAGACGTGGTGGGGAATGGGTTCTAATATTAGACAGCTTGGAGGCTAAATAAAATACTACTAGCTGCTAAACAGTCTCTGAAATTCCTCAAGAGATTGTGATTGAGACAAGATCTCAGAGATGCACTTCCCATTAATCAGCTGAATCACCTTAAAAAAAAAAGTTTGTACCTTACAAACTAACATATAAACCAATGTTGTCTTTGCTACAGATTGCTATATATTGAAAAGCTGCAATTCAGAACGTTTTCTTCTTTTTGCTCTGTGTGTTAGGTGGCTTACAGTGCCTTGCAAAACTATTAATATGTAGGGATGGGTACTAAATTCTGTACTTTTTGTCAGAATCGACCAAATTCCGATTACCTATTCATATAAAATCAAACGATACCATGTTTCGGTACCTGAACGCATCATTGTGACACTAAGGTAGTGGAAGAGTGGGCGATTTTTCCATGCCGGATATGAACACAGCATTGAACACACAAGAGCGTAATGACGTCAGTAGCCGCTGGTACAGTCAACAAAGCAAGCGTGGCTGATAGAAAGCGCTCGAATCAGTGCACCTTCGTTGGCTGGCAAAAAACATCTATGCGTTCAAACCTCTTTCACTCCTTCAGAGCGAGTTTTTTCCACAGCAGAGGATACAGTCAGTGGGTTATTGTCAGTGTGGAGTAGGCTCGGCTCTTTCCGGAGAAAGTTGACATGTTGGTATTCTTGAAAAAGAACCGCACAAGGAACGAAGATAGACAGTTAACATTAACAGCAAAGAAGTTTTTCTTCACCTTCATTTATAGTTTATGATACTTCAATTTGTTAAATAGTATACCTTTTTATTTTTACTCCACCTGCATTTTTGCCCATTTGTTTTTAAACTTACTGGTCCTCCATGAACCCCCTTCACACAATTTTTCCAGAGGGGAAAGGGCAGAAATAAGAATACGTGGAGTTGGGTTTGAATTTGTGCATTATTAAGAAAAAGCACTGCGTAGTAAGGGTTTTCAAGTTTAGAAAATGTTTGAAACAACTGCGATGCTGCAGTACAAATAGCTGGATGTTTGTACAGAAGGCTTCAATTATAAAATACTAGACTGGCCAATAAAAGCATATCCTGAACTCCTGAAACAGTGGTGGCAGCATCATGCTGTGGATATGCTTTCATTCAACAGGGAAAGGGTATCTGACCTAAATTTAAATGAGAATCTGAATCAACATTTTTAAAATTGCACTAAAATTGAGGCGCTCTTCCAAGAAACCGTGGCTGAACCATTTGCTGCACTGCTGAAGGACATTAAACCTGCAAAAGCAGAAAACAGTTTTCTGTTTTCTGCTTTACTGTGCGAACATTTTAACACTGTCTGTGTCTTCATCAGTCATAACTGAACACAGCAACAAGGCAAGTAAATACAGACGACCTTAAACGGGTGTACAAAAATCATTCGAAAGCATAGTGATGTTAGGAGCCTGTTGGTCAAACAGAATAAGGGGGAGCTCACAAACAAAACAAAAAAATCTAGCAACAACACGTTAGAGAAAACATGACAGATTCAGTTCTTTATCAATACCAAAGGGTACCAATGTGTTGAGAGTATAAATTCAGAGTGGCTCTCTGTGAAGTAAAAGCTTAATTATACCTCCTCCTCTAGAGATGATACAACTTAGTATTCCCTGAAACATAAATAATGCTGCAGAGCCGTGTTTGGCACGGACATGATGCAGGGCGATTGCATATTGGGTGTGTATGGTGTTCAGCTTTTGCAAGTTTGTATCTCAATAGCAATTTTTCACTCATTCGGTTAAGCTATTTTGAAAAAAAAAAAAAAAGGGCAAAAATCTCTTTCAACCATGTATATTGTTTTCTTTGAATTATACGAAACGTTGTGTTGGTTTATCAATAAAATCCTAAGGAAAACATTTTGTGAGATACTGTATGTGTGAATATTAAAGGTCATAGTTGGATTGCTTGAAAACTGTAAAGTACTTGCCACACATGTAAAAAGAAATCTTTTTAAAAGGCTTGTGTGGCCAAAGTCAGGCGTTCCACTGTTCAGACACAGAACACCTTGTCAAAGTCATGGGGAAACTTGAGCTTGAATAAGAACAAAAAGAGCTTGATCCATGGGATGGTACAATTCCTGAGGCACATCAGTCTTTCCTCCTTTTCTTTTTTGTCATTCACTGGAAGAAAAAACAAGAGTGAAGCACGTTAGCTTGGCTCCACGTAGTCTCTGCTCATAGTATCCTTTAGTTAGAGGAAACCCAGCCAGCCAGGGATTTATTTGGAGTACTGAGACTTGGGTAAATAGAATCGTTTGTCATGGTCCTGGCTGCCCCAGATCTAGACTGCATGCTTTACATCATGGATGGAAGATGCTGATTTAACCAAACTATAAGCTGTTCATTCCTCCGCCAAGTAAGACGTCAGTAAATGTGTAGTGCTCGTTGTTTGATCAAGGCCAGCTTTCTAAACCTCTCAGCCACCAAGTTTAAAGCCTCCTGGAACACTTTAATACAATTTATTTGATCTACAGTTTGATGGAAACGGTTAAACTGTGCTGTAAAAACTCATTTGGTTAGATAATGGTGAAATAACAATTGCACTTAAGATATTTACATTTTTTTTATTATCAAGAATTAATAATAATAACAATAATTAAAAGTAGAGAACAAATTAACAAGGAAAATTTAAAACTTTAAACATTTGGAAGAAAAATACAATCTAAAATGAACCAATAGCCATGAATCAAATTTACTATTAATCAGCCTTTTACTCACTAGTGATGTTTTTATTGCTGTGAACGTAAGTAAATTTAAAAAAAAGTAATAAACAAATTCAATATGCTGCTCATTGAGAGAGGGTTATAAACTATAATGATGAATGTTGATTAGGAGTTTATTTGGACTTTCAGAAGCCTAAAAAGTTATCATATGGCATAATTTGGGTTTTTATTATCACTTCAATCTAAGAGAAAAGAAGAAAATGCCCAAAGCTTTAGATCCACCAAGATAACTGATCAGTATTCAACACCAGAACCACCACCACAGATAGAATTTAGTGCCTTACTGTGTGGTCTGGACTTGGGCTGTTGGCTTACTCAAACGACCAACTGAACCACTCCAGGTGTGCAGTTCTCACACTCCTGTATCTTGGCTTGGATGACGGGTAAACAAATGGCTGTTGGTTCTGGGTCAGTTTGTTGATCTTCTTCTGGTTTCTCAACCTCCCCTCTGTTGAAGCCGAGAGCACATGGGAAGAGGCTAGACCAGCCAATCAGAAGCCAGATATGATAATATTTGATAATATATTTCTTTTTCCCGATTAAGTAAGAGATCAGAGGAAACATCAGTCAAGATAACGGTGGTTTTTTTTTATACCAAGCAGCAGTTCGGAAGGTCAGGAAAACCAGCTTATTAGCTTTAGAGAGATGCTCTAACGGCTAAACTAAGGGTTCATTTTGGCCAAATCATATAATCCTGCTGGTCAGCTGAAGTGGGCAGCAGGGAAAAGAGTCTTTGTAGGTGAAAGGTCAAAATTGTGCATGTTCCTTCACTTTCATTGTTTCAGTTGAAGCTGCACAATATATTGAATGTCAGTCGCACTTTCAATGTGTGGTGTATTGCAAAATCAAAGTACTGCATGGTTGTAATATTTGGTACAATGTTCTATTTTAACTGCAATCCATTGAAACTCTCAAAGCCAACAATATATGTGGTTTGTTGGATAGACTTTCATTGACCTTGATGGCTACACTTGATGCAGGCTCATGCAGAGAGATGTCAATTTAAGAAGAGTCAAATTGTTGGTTAATCATAATAAATAACAATATTATCGTAATATTCAGCACTATTATTGCACTTACATGCTTTTTCTAAACATCCAGTGCTTTTTTTTTTTGTTAAATGAATGCTACAATTGCAAAAGAAAAGTTTTTCATAAAATTCTACATATATTAGGTTTAATCAAAGGATTGATAAAATGTGTAAGTTAATTACCAATAACTAATAAATAAACTGCCTGTTATAGTCAACCTGATTCTGTCCTACTATTACTCTTTCATCAGGTAGTCAAATTTCATGGTCTTCTTTATAATGTTAATTGTACTTCTTTCATTACAGTTAATTATAAATCCCTATAGTTTATAAAAGGGCTTTCACAGGGAGGATGGCGTGTTGTTGTCAGAGGAGATAAAAGAAGAAGCTTTAAGACTGCAGCCTCTCTGGGGCCCCGGCGAGTCTGTATTCAAGGTCCCTGCCCAACTGATAATTAGCTACACTCTGTTGTAAGCCCACTGGCTTGTCATCCATCGTTGGGGAAAGTCCCAGCTTTTATTCCTCCAGCTGGACTTTCTTCTCCCACTAAAGGTTCCTGATTGTAACCCAAGCTTTGGAGCCTTGATATGCCACACAATGCCAGAGATAATCATCGGTCCATAATGCAGCCACGGAGCTGACTTCACTGTTTTTGTTCACCCCACAGGGTCCACTTACAGCGTTCTGTCCACCATGCCGTCAGACTCTGAGAGCAGCAGCTCGCTCAGCAGCTTGGGTGAGTGTGGCACCCCTGGTGAGTTAAATGTTTAAAATCTATAAAGATTTGTGAAAGAAAACTTTCTCCCCTCTAGAGAAAAGCAGCCTGTTCTGAGGAACCGAGCAGAGTTTTATAAATAATACTCTGTGTCTGGTTGTTTGCTATTTAGACTGAGAGCACATCCAAGTGATTAGACAGATGTGAGAACAATTTAGAAACACTCTACCACCACACACACACACACACACACACACTCACACAGACACAGACACAGAGAGAGAGACACGCAGAGCTGGTTCATTTGGTCATTCTCTCAGGGACAGAGGATTTGAGCAGCACATGCTGCTGGGGGAAAAAGCCAAATCTTGGCTGTAACAACTATGTCATGAAGTGCAATACCTAATGGATGTTTGTTTTTTTCTTGAAAATTAGAAATCAGGAGATATTTCTCTCAACACTCTATATATCTCTATCTCTCTCTCTCTCTATCTCTATCTCTTGTACAGACCTCTTGAAGCTCATTAACTTAATGCCAAGAGTGTTCGTAGCAGTAATCAAAGCAAAAGGTGGCTACTTTGAAGAACCTAGAATATAAGACATATTTTCAGTTGTTTCACACTTTTTTGTTCAGTATATAATTCCACGTGTTAATTCTTAGTTTTGATGCTTTCAGTGTGAAGCTACAATATTCATAGTCATGAAAATAAAGAAAACTCTTTGAATGAGAAGGTGTGTCCAAACTTTTGGTCTGTACTGTATATAAGTTGAAAACAGATTACACACTGAAAGAAATTTGGAGTGACATTTATTTGAAAAAATCTAGGAAAGTTTTTTCACTCAGAAAATCCAAGTAAAATTCACAAAGGGAATTCTTAAGTAAATTTTAGTTGAATATTTGTTTTTCTAATGATATTTAATTGATGATTGCTAGTAAATGTCACTTAATTTATATTTCATTGAATTTTACTCTCTCTTTATTAGTATTCTTTACTAAAATAACTGTACTGAATTAAATTATAAATCTTACATAAAAATAATGGCTATTCACTTTTTTAAAAACCTTTTACTTACTTTCTTGTAAGAGGGATTTTAAAAGAAATTTTATACTATATTTTGTCTCTAATATTGTTTGTTTTTTTCCCTACTTTGTTTTTTCTAATAATAAACAGCAGTATGAGAATACATACAAATCAAAAAAGCAATTCTGTTTTAAAACACATTTGAATTTTTTTTTTTAAAAACCCCCGTGCAGTCTGCAAAAATACATTTTCCAAAAATTCTGCATGAAAAAAAGATTAAACTATTTGTCCCTGAGAGAACTACTTCAAGTAAGAGCATTTAACACAAACATGAAAAACGGGCCCCTTTACCCCAAAATCAGTTTTTGAACCATTTGTTTAAAAATTTTTTTAAACCAAAAAAAAAAAAATGACAACTTCAGTGCATTAAATTTTAAGTTCTATGCCTTTTTGTCCTAAACCAAAATAAGAATTTAAAAAAAAAACAAGTATGACAACAAATAATAGACACCTTTTTTTTGGGCCCAACAGCCTGTAACACTAATGTGGCCTAGATAGTTTAAAACTCCCCCAAAAGGCAGAAAATATAAACATCCATACACCCCAAGAGCCCTTTTTTTTTTTTCTAGGATTGCACTCTAGATGACACCAACAAAACCTAGTTGCAGTCTCTTCACCAAAAAATAAACCAAAACTAAAAAACTAAACCGCATTTAAATAAAAAATGACTCTCTCATGAACATGTTTCAGTTACACTGGAGTTTTTTCCGTAGGGACTGGACTTTAGGTGACAGTTTCAGGACATCTAGCTCAAGGAAGAGCTTCAAAAATACTTCAAACGTGTGCTTCAGTTTTGATGGGAAAACTTAAGTTCAGTGCGTAGATGATCCCCATAAGCAAGGGGGCTGGCCTTTGAAACACTTGGGGACAACTGTAAAAGTACCTCATTCCCTCGGAAAAAGGAAACTTCAGCATGTGATAGGCCTTCATCTCCCCCCTTACATGGAAGACACAGATCTTCATGACTTGCTCGACCTGGTCCCCTTTGGCTTCTTCCCCCAACATTCTGTAAGAGCATGTAAATCCATGGTTTATTGCATATTTTCCCGAATATGTGGGTTTTGTGGAATATATACCACACACAAATATATACACATACACAGAGAGAGGGAGACAGAGCCAGAGGGGGAGAGAGAGAAATAAAATCAATTTTGACAAAGGTAGAAAAAAAATAATTAGTTTGTGGTATGAACACCAAACACTTTGAAGTAACATCACTGTAAGTGTAAAGATTAAACTTTACAGTCTATCAACACCACTATTTATTTTGCAGGAAAAGTAAAGTATCTGTTCTGTTACATATCTATTTGACACGGTAGGGAACACAGTTTACCTTTACCAACCTAAATCAACATAAATTGTTCTTCATTATGATATTAGCGGAAAAAATTGGACTTTTTTTCCATTTACAAGTCTTTTTTGACCTGAATTTGAACACATCCTGATGTGACATTATTATTATTAGGCCAACTAGCATTTATCTACTGATTTTTAACAACATTTTAAAAAAACTGGATGTTGGAGATTGTTTTTTTTTATTTATCTAGAGAAAATCAAAAGTGCTGCTTTTCTTAAAAAGTTAATGTACAATGCTGAGGTGCCTTTGGCTTGCAAATGTTTTTTTACAGGATCGATAAAGGGTCTATAGCAGTTTTTAAAAAATCAAAAACTGTTGGAATTTACCATGTAGTCCTTTTTAAATAAGTTCCTCTGCAGACTCGCCAAAAAATTCCATCATGCAGCGAATTTTGCCCCCCCCTTAGTTTTCAAATTTGCTTTTGAAGACAAGAGTTGATGAAAGTAGGGATATAAAATCACACATGCATAATACCAAAAATAAAAAGTCTAAATTTAAATTATAAAAAGAGCCACAAGATATCCATGATGAGCTTTGAAAGATCAAAAAAACATTTTTTATTCTGTTAAATTAAATGATGATTCCCCTAAGGGGGCATTCTGTTTTTTTTTTTTTTTTTTAGTTAGCTGTGAATTCAGGGTACAGTAACAGCATGCAACACCTACCTGACTGGGTGAATTGAGCACTAATTTTTTTTTGTGCCAGGAAACCCGCCTTTTTTCCTAAAATTCTCTAGCAGTTTTTGGGGGGTAGAGATCCAGCTTAGTCAGAAAGGCTCTCCCAGAAATGTTGTAAATAGTCTGAACTCCCCTCTTTAATCTAAACAAAAAAGGGATAACAAGGCAAATAATGTGTTACAAAATATACTAAACATATAAACTAAACTTTATAAAAAGGGGCACTTCATAGTTATCAATATGGTACTAGAAAGGTTTTTTTGCATGGTCACTGTAGTAGGATTATCCTATTATTATTGGGCAATATTAAATACCCAAAACTTTTTTGCAGGATAACACAAAAGTCCATTAGTCAAGTAGGTGGGCCAAAAAACAGAAGTCTTTGTGATGTTCAAATCCCCGGGATCCAGGGTAAGTAGCATACCACCAAAAGGACAACCACATCCAACGGGGGAACTTGGGCGCAAGAGGAAACTGTTGAAAAGGGGGGTTTTTGGGGGCTAACCCGGATTGTATCCAAAAAAAAAAAACCACGGGTTCCCAAAATCACGGAGAATTAAATGTGCCCTCAAAATCTCCTGTTTCCACCAGAACGTCCCTCGGGAGCTCCACAGGGGCAAAATTTCACGGCCGGGTGCATAGCAAAACCTTTGGGCACTCATGCCCCAAAGCAAACGCGGGTTTTAAGGTGCAAGGGGCACAAATCTTGGGGTGGGGCAAAGTGAAACGTATTTTTTCTGATAGTCCCCCTTTTCGTTTTCCCCCCCATCCGGGGGAGTTTGGTGTGGGAACCCCAAGAAGCCCTCCCGCCCCCGACTGGCATGCCCCGATGAACAGGGGGTGGATCATGATGTTTGGGCTGCCATATCATGGGATTCCCTTGGGCCCAAACTTGTGCTAGTGGGGGCTTTTACTGCCAAGGACACCCCATTCTTTAGGACCCCTGTGCCCAAAGGTTTAAACATTGTTCCCGAAGGCGGTGCCCTGTTTAGATGACAATGCACAATACACACAGCAAGTGGGAAAAGATTGGTTTGAGAACATGAAAATGAAGTTGAACATCTCCCTGGCCCGCCAGTCACCGATCTACATATTTTTGAGCACTTTGGGATTTTTTGGAGGAGCGGTCAGGAAACGTTTTCCTCCCCATAAACACGTATGACCGGCCACTATCCTGCAAGAAAATGGCTTAAATCCCTCTGACCACGTGCAGGACTTCTATATGTTTTTCCCAAGACGAATTGATAAAGTATTGGCCGCAAAAAAGGGGGCCCTACACCATACATAAATTATTTGGTCTGAAACCGGTTTTCGTTTCATTTCCAAAACCCCCGTAGTGCTGCGAAAATTTTTTTCAGCCCCTTTTTCGTGTTGTTTTCTTCACTAAAGGCCCAAAAGCGCCAGGGTCCACTAAGACAGGATAGCGTAAAATTACCTGAAAGTAGCAAAAAGAGCGGAGATGCTGCTGCAGGTCCGTGATGCCCACCCTTTTATTTTGTAATACAGGGAAGTTTTTCGGCTCACCCCGCAGCTTCACACCAAAGGGCGGGGAGGGAGGGGGAGAAAAGTTTTTCGACACCCAAAAAGAGCGTATTTAAATAAAGAAGCGATCTCGGCCCACGACTACTACTGGTTCGCACATGTTTTCTGGGGTATAAAAAATATTTTAGATTAAAAACAACAACGCTTGCCGGGGGGGAAGCAGCTCGTTTTGCTAGCAATGAAAGCGCTAGCAGGTTTCAGATTTAAAAGGTTAAAAAACCTCCCAAAACTCAAGTTGCATGTTAAAAAGTAAACAAAAATTAGCAAAGACATAAAAAAACTTACATGGTTGTTTATGAAGAACTTTTATGGAAAATTTTTTAATGGGCGCGTTTTTTTTTTTTACTTATCAGATTTTTAAAGAGGTTTTAGGTTCTTTGTAACATTTACTTAATTGAACAGTTTTAAAACTACATGATTGACGAGAAATTCACCTGAAAAGCCGTTAAAAAGATACATTTAAATGTTAAAAAAAATTCAAGTAAATATGAGAGGCACAGTAAAAAAAAAATTTATTTTAAACTAAATGTAGAGAATTAAAAAACTATTATAAATATAGTTATGAAATCAGAGTATTATTTACAGGACCAAAAAAATCATTTTTATCAGTGCACAGTATATAAAGATTTAATTACATTTTTATTGTTCTGTTTGGATTATTTATTTTTCCTAAATGCCAGAATAATGAGTGGGAAAATGTATACAATTTTTGAAAGCCCAGATGATGTCATGGCTTTGTAAGCTTTCCTGATAGGTTAATTTACAACATCTGAGTTAATTGGAGGCAGATCAGGGGATGTTTTTTTTTTTAGGGCAACACACATTGCTTCCTTGTGTGACATCATGGAACAATCCCAAGAAATCTACCAAGACATTAGGAAAACTGTGGACTTTCACAAGTCTCTTTCATCCTGGGTACCCAGAACCCAAAAGCTACCACATTCATCTGTTAACCAGTTGTCTGTACCAGAAATTGATGCAAAGTGCACATATCAACCTTGGAACAAAAGCGAAATACTTTATGAAGATGCTGATTGAAACTGGTAAGAATGTGTTTTTACCCAGAGTGAAGCCAAAGTGCAAATGAACTTGAGAACAAATATCTTAATTTTTAGAGACGTGTCCTGTGATGAATCAAAAACCGAAGTGTTTGGCCATAACGACCATCGATACATTTGGAGGTAAGGGGTGGGCTTGGAAGCCTGCAATTTTGAGGTACGGGAGAGGCAGGATCATGCTGTGTGGGTGTTCTGCTGCAAGAGGAACTGAAGCATTTTTCAAAATAGGTGGCATCAGGAGGAAAGAACATTATGTGGAAATGTTCAAGCAAATGTTGAACCCAGGAAGTTAAAGCTTGGGTGGGACTTCCAAATGAGAAATGACCCTAAGCATCTCATCAGATTAGTTACAAAGTGGCTTAAGGATGACAAAGTCAAGGATTTTGGAGTTGCTATCATCCAGCTCTGATGTCTGACATTTGGGAAATTAGTGGGCAGAGCTGAAAGGTGTGTACCAGCAAAGCAGTCTTGGTTATCAAGTCTGAGCCTTGGGAACCAAAATAAATTGTCAATTTTCTGACTTTTTTTTTTCTTTTCATTTTAGTTCTCAATTGAAATAAACCGTTATCTATGCAGTTTTATCGGTAGCATAAATTGCTCCGTCATTTGCAGTTAGTGGATGGCGCTTTCCTTCAGTGACATGCTGACTCTCACAGGTACCTCTGGTCAAGCCTCTTCCCCTCTGCCTGCCCACGTCGACGTCCATCAGGCAAATGAGAAGATGGAGAAGGTGCTGTTCCAGCTGGGACAAGTGACTCGTGAGAGGGACGAACTGCTCAAACGTGTGGCCCTCCCTTCGCCTGGAAACGCTTTCGACGAATGCAGGTACATGTAACAAATCCACAGTAAAATAGCTCTAAATTATGTGTAAAAACTGCACCAATGCAGCATGGTGTGGATTTGCAAAGGTCTTAAGGAAGCCCAAGTTGCTTTAGTAGCGGCGTTCAGCTCTGCATTATTGGGTCTGGTGGACCTTGTCTTCTCTTAACAGTACCTCATAGATTCTCCTTGGGAGTTTAGGTCAGGTGAGTTTGTTGACTTATCATGCACAGTGATACCATTGTTCATAAGCCAAGTAATGATACTTCTGGCAATGTGGACAAGGCTGCTGGGAAATGATTGGCAGAGGAAAGCAGGAAATGCTCTAAAATTTCCTGGTGGACTCCAGCACTGACTTTGGACCTAATAAAGCACACTGTCCCTGTTGCTAGTCTAGCTTTTTTCTGCCACACATCTTCACAAATGATTGGCTGTTACCTAAATAGCTTCTTAAACAGTTTAAACCCACCCCCCTTCATCCCATATTATTATTATTATTATTATTTCAGGTTAATGAAATACAAGCGCAGGCCATTTACCATTTCATGATTGTTTGTGTAAAATGCTTTTTTTTAAATAACGTCTGTGGAATTTGTCATTTCTTTCATGAAATCTGGTAATGCTAATGTTGTAGCTAGCTTATTCTAAGTACATTTTGATTGCTAAAATGTGATATGTTTTCGTAAATGAATTTGTCATGTGTGGTGAACAGTTTTTCTAGTTTTCTTCTTTCTGTTCCTGTCGGCAGAAATGTTTGTTGTTTTCATGCTTTTCTTATTCTCACATGGGGATTCCTTAAACCTAACTGCAATTTTTTATTATTATTTTTTTTGCCGCTATTTTGCTTCCTGCTTCGCGCTCTGTTGCACAGACTAAACTCAAGATCAGGTCATGACTATGAGCGTCTAAAGCTGCAGTGCATGAAAGCAATGGCGGACCTGCAGTCCCTGCAGAACCAGCACAGCACCACCCTGAAGAGGTGCGAGGAGGCTGTGAAGAAGGCAGACTTTTATCGGTAAGTGGAAAACCTGCTATAAGGGGTGTTTTTTTTTGGGGGGTTGTACATTGTTACATTGTTTTACAGCCAGTTCTCTTGTGATGTATATATTCTTTCTCAGCCCAGCAGATTGGTTAGACTGATTTTAGTCTTTGTTTTTTAGGTCTGTAATAACTGATTTAGAGGGTAGGTTAGAAATCAGAGTTACAGCCATTGCTCATGCCCATATGAGCTCTGTATTTATTAATGAAACATTTTGTGTGGCAGTGCATCTGGGCCATGTGGTTAAAGCTAGGTCTGTGGAATAAGCTGTCCAGAGTTGACATGGTGGAAAGGCTGGTCCATTTGTGTGATTTAATGATGCCATACTCTTCCCCCAAAGTGTGCAACTGACATCTGGCCCCCAAAGCAAACGGATAGATGAAGGATTATTGCCATGTTTAAGCTGCTCCTTCTGGGCCTGTTTTTGCTTTTTAAAGAAAGTATCTATTTATTTTCTGTTTTAGCATTTATCTATGAAGCACCACACCAGGAAATCTGATTCATAGCTGATAGTGTTCTGTATTAAAATCAATAGGTGGTGTTGTGCATGAACAAGCATTAGCTGTCAGTAATGATTTGATTTTTTTTTTTTTAAGATTTTTTTTTTGGCTTTCTTATTTGTTTCTGTGGCTAAAGGGTAAAATGGTTAAACTTTACACGTTTAATTTACTTGTTTATATCAACCAGATTATTTTATTAGAGCTAACAAATAGAACATTGAAAGAGAATTTGAAATGTTACTTTTAGCATTCTATTCAGCAACACCT
Organism: Crenichthys baileyi; assembly: GCA_036173005.1. Taxonomy (NCBI): domain Eukaryota; kingdom Metazoa; phylum Chordata; class Actinopteri; order Cyprinodontiformes; family Goodeidae; genus Crenichthys; species Crenichthys baileyi. Next base: position 749,852 of record JAHHUM010002896.1, read on the forward strand.
GATTTCTGGCTAAAGGAGAGAGATTGTGTTTCTATTAAGTTATATTTACACAATCTGTTTAATGCAGGAAGTCTAGTTGGGAATAAGCAAAGTGCAGAAGTTTATTGTCTTCACATAAAGAAATGGTTTAGCTTAGCCAGGTTAAATATTTCAGTTCAGACTTGCTGTGATCTGATCACTGGAAAGCATTTAAATAAACTAAAAACACTGTCAAACTAGATGAAGACCCAGTCTACATTAACAAAGATGTTTTGGATAGCAGATTTTTTTTTCCCACTGTGTGAGCAACTTCCCTCCACATGCAGCATACATTTTATTTCAGTATTTTTCAGATCTGGATAAGTGTGAAAAAACAAAATAGTTTGTAAAAATGTTTGTATTTCCAAACAGTTCCCTATCCTATTATCTATATTTTATCCTTCCACCCATCTTTCTTTCCTTCCATCCCATACTTTCCAACACTTTTGTGACATCAGTACAGTTGGTTAAGCAGAAGATTACAGGCTGGCTACATCAGTAGGTTTCATACTGCCTTTAAGCTCTTGGCTTTTTGTATTTTACAGCCTTTTTTTTTTAACAAAACTTTGCATGTTTTATAATATGGTGGAATCTGGTACAGTGATTGCAAAACTATTCACACACCTTGTCTTCACACCACCATGTTTCACTGTGATTTTACGAGTGTCTTCTTATAGATTATTCTTAGCAATATTTTTCTTCTTACCACCCCTCTATAAATACCATATTTGTAGAGTGCATGACTAATACTTGCCCACTCTAATAAATTGTCCCACCTGACCTTGGGATCTTTAACAGTTCCTCCAGAAAAAGAAAAAGTTATTAGTTGTATTGTATTTGTTGCTGTGATGATTTCAAGTTTGTAGGTTTAAAAAGGGTCTTAATCAAGCTTGGTTTGCTAATAGTGTTGGTATTCTTTGCAGACGTCTAGCAAGTGACCACAACCAGCTAAAAGAAGAGCTTGAGGCTGTGCGGCAACACAACATCCAGCTGGTTAGAGAGCACAACCATATGAAGCAGACCTGCGAGGAGCTCAGGAGGCTGCATGAGGAAGACCAGAGGGAGGTGGCTGATATGAGGATGCTGCACCAGCAGGTATTTCAACATTTCTACTTGTACATACATGTACAGAACACAAAAAGCATGCCTAGAAAACAAAAAAGGCTTGTACACATCAGTACATGTTAGTGCACTCTTTTCCATCTCTGGATGCCCTTGACATGGAAGTAGCTGGATCTAGACATTTGAAACAGAATGGTAAATGAAGTCTTGCCTTCGGGTCCATTACTTTCAAGAAGACAACATTGTTTAGACAAATGGGGTCAGACAGGCCTGGACTTCCCATATCTCCATCAACCAAACAATTTGTAGAAATTAAAGATATGTTTGACCTACGTCTATTTTTTTGTTATTTTACTTGACATTTGGTATATTTAACCTCCTTTCAGACAAAATGTTGTATCATTAAATCTTTGCAATCTCTTACATAACTGCAGGGAAAGTCTTAGAGGAATTATTTAATTTGTAATTGCATTTCTTGTTCTCACCAGAGCTGAAGTCTTTATTGGGCATACTTTGGTCTCATTTAAATGTTAAGTTGTTTTTTTTTTGTTTAGGTTTTGCCATTTTATTACAGGTCAAAGTTATTATATGGTACTACAAAGATACTACATGAACAAAAAGGAACAAAGGTCACATGAAATGCAGCACCTTGCAAAAGAATTCACGTCCCTTGAACCTTTTCACATTTTGTCAAATTACATCCACAGACCTTAATGCAATTTATTTGAATATTATTTAATGGAGCAAGTAGTGCATAGTTGTGTGGCGGAAGGAAGATTTTCAAAATGTTTTACAAATAAAAATCTGAAAAGTTTGGTGTGCATTTGTATTCAGCCCCTGATACTCTGATCCATTGCAAGTACAAGCCTTTTTTTCAGCAGAGACAGGAAAGCTTGTTAGATGTGATGGGAAGTTAGATTGAGCTAAATACAGAGCACCCCTGTTGTAGACTGCAAAAGACTTGAGATTGGGGCAGAGGTTCACCTTCTAGCAGGACTGCGACCCTAAACATACAGTGGGGAGAACAAGTATTTGATACACTGCGGAATATGCAGGGTTTCCCACATGCACAGCATTTAGAAGTCTTTAATTTTTATGATAGGTACTCTTCAACTGTGAGTGACGGAATCTAAAAAAAATCCAGAAAATCACAGTGTGTAATTTTTCTGTAATTAATTAGCATTTTATTACATGACATAAGTATTTGATACATCAGAAAAACAAAACTTAACATTTGGCACAGAAACCTTTGTTTGCAATTACAGATATCAGATGTTTCCTGTAGTTCTTGACTAGGTTTGCATACACTGCAGCAGGGATTTTGGACCACTCCTCCAAACAGATCTTCTCCAGATCCTTAAGGTTTCGGGGCTGTTGCTGGGCAATATGGACTTTCAGCTCCCTCCAAAGATTTTCGATTAGGTTTAGGTCTGGAGACTGGGTAGGCCGCTCCAGGACTTTGGGATGCTTCCTATGGAGCCACTCCTTAGTTGCCCTGGCTGTGTGCTTCGGGTCATTGTCATGCTGGAAGACCCAGCCACGACCCATCTTCAATGCCCTGAGGGAAGGAGGTTGTTGACTAAGATCTCCCGATACATGGCCCCAGCTGTCCTCCCCTTAATGTGATGCAGTTGTCCTGTCCCCTCTGCAGAAAAAGCATCCTCAAAGAATGATGTTTCCACCTCAGTGCTTCACAGTAGGGACGGTGTTCTTGGTGTTGTACTCATTCTTCTTCTTCCTCCAAACACGGCGAGTGGAGTTTAGACCAAAAAAGCTCTATTTTTGTCTCATCAGACATATGACCTTCTCCCATTCCTCCTCTGGATCATCTAGATGGTCACTGGCAAACTTCAGACGGGCCTGGACATGCGCTGGCTTGAGCAGGCCGATCTTGTGTGTGCTGCAGGATTTTAATCCATGGCGCCGTCTTCTTTGACTGTGGTCCCAGCTCTCTTCAGGTCATTGAGTAGGTCCTGTTGTGTAGTTCTGGGCTGATCCCTCACCGTCCTCATGATCACTGATGCCCCACGAGATGAGATCTTGCATGAGGCACCCGACCGAGTGAGATTGACTGTCATGTTGAACTTCTTCCATTTTCTTATAATTGTGCCACGGATGTTGCCCTCTCACCAAACTGCTTGGCTATTTTCCTGTAGCCCATCCCAGCCTTGTGCAGGTCTACTATTTTATCCCTGATGTCCTTACACAGCTCTCTGGTCTTGGCCATTGTGGAGAGGTTGGAGTGTGCTTCATTGAGTGTGTGGACAGGTGTCTTTGATACAGAGAACGAGTTCAAACAGGTGCAGTTAATACAGGTAATGAGTGGAGAACAGGAGGGCTTCTTACAGGCCTGTGAGAGCCGGGATTCATACTGGTTGTTAGGTGATCAAATACTTATGCCATGCAATAAAATGCAAATTAATTACTTAAAAATCACACAATGTGATTTTCCTGGATTTTTGTTTTAGATTCTGTCACTCACAGTTGAAGAGTACCTATGAATAAAATCAAAGACTTGACAATTGATGTTAACTGATGGTCATCATCTAATTTCACTGAGCTTGGGCTATTTTGCAAAGCAGTATGAGGACAAATGTCAGTCTCCAGGTGTGCAAAGCTGTTAGTCTGCGCTCTGTAGAAATACCTTTAGCTGAAAATACAGTTGGAAGTCTTTAGGAGACTAAGGGGGGCTGAATACAAATGCATACCCCTTTTTGTAAGATTTTCGTTTGTAATGTTTCCTTTCACTTCTCAATTATGCACTACTTTCTGTTGGCTTGTCACATAAAGCATTGAATTTATAATGTGACAAAATGTGAATAAAAACCCAAGAATAATGAATATTCTTACCACTTCTAATTTCCAAACTGCAGGTGATGAGAGAAGGATCATCTGATGTTCTCAATAAGCTGTATGAAACAGTTGTGGATAAATTGGAGGCAATGAAGAGCGACTACGAAGCTCTGAGGAAGCGCTACAGTGAGAAGACAGCCAGTCACAACGCAGACTTGAGCCGTTTGGACCAATTTGAGGAGGAGAATCACCGACTGCAAAAGACCCTGGACATACTGTCGAAACAGAGGGATGCTGCCATCCACTATCAACAGCAGATCTCTACGTCTGTTCAAAGGTAGAGCTAAATATTTCAGGCACCAGCTAAAAAACGTATTTAAAAAAAAAAAGTGATTAATAAGCTTTGCGAGTAGTTCTGCTGCAGACAGAGAACTTAAGTTCAGTACCTGAGTGGAATTCTGCACTCTATACGTTGTACAAAAATGTGAATAGCTGTAAATCAATATTTGATTCAGGTTTGACAACACTCAGCATGAACTCTCCAAGGCCACAGTGCAGAATTTGGAGCTACAGCAGGAGCTAGAGCGGCTGCAGTCGGAGACGACCCGACTTAAGACCCAGCAGCTGAAGGCCGTGAAAGACAGCGAAAAGTACAAGGAGGAGCGGGACTCTGTGATCAGCGAGTACCGCCTGATCATGAGCGAGAGGGACCAGGTGATCAAAGAGGTGGACAGGCTCCAGACAGGGCTGGAGGTGGCGGAGGCAAAGCTCAAGAACAATTCCTCAGAGAGACAGGTGGCCTACGAGGAGTTGGAGGCTTTACAACAAGTAAGAGCGTAATGGGGGATTCTTCCAGGGTCCCTATGCAGTGTGAAAAAGTCTGGAATGTGTTTTCCAGGTCTGGATAACAATGGACAAAACTGAGAGTATGGGGGAATTGTCCAGAAGACATGTTCTTCCTTCCATCTTTCCTTTTTTTATTCCTTCCTTTTTTGTGTCCTCCCTCCCTCAGTTTCTTCCTTGAAGACGAAAGGGTTTCTTTCCTGCCTCCTCTTTCCTTACTCTCTTGTCTTTCTCCCTTTCTTCCTGTTTTTCTTTCTTGTGCCCCTGCCGTCATGTCTTTCCTTGCTTTCGTCTGTCCTTCCACCCTAGTGCCCTACCTCTCGTCTTTCTGGAATTCCTTCTGGGTCCTACTTCCCTTCCCTGATTTTATCCTTCTTTTCTTTCTTGACATTCCTTCTTTGTGTTTTTTTTTTCTTCCTAATTTGTGTCCTTCCTTCCTTCCTACTCCTTTACGTTTTCTGGCCTATCCAGGTTCAGTATGTAAAGCCTACCCGATTAGTATTTTTTATATTTTAAAATCATGTAAAGGACTAAGAACTTTTTTTACATAAAAAAAATGTGTAGGAACCCTGTTTTTCAGTGTAGTCTGTGAAGTTTGGATAGGTTATTAAAACTTCTACTTATGTTTTTGCAATTTAAAGGAACTGGCTTCTGCGCTGGTGGACAGGGACCGAGCTATCTGTGAAAAGAACGAGCTGCTGGAGAAATACTGCCATGAGGTAAAGGACAAGACGGAGGCCCAGAAGGAGCTGAACCAGGCCTGCAAGGACATCGAGACGGTGCGGGAGGAAAGGGATGTGGCCCGCAAGGAGAGAACAGAAGCCATCATACAGAGGGACCAGCTGCTGCGAGAGTATTACCAGGCCAGACAGGTACCCAGACAGCCAGAGGTGATTTATCAGTCCAAATAATAGGATTGATTTATTTCTCTGACAATAATCCTCTCGTCTGATCTCATGTTGTATTCAGAGTAGAGCTGGGCGGTTCCCACACATTGATCTTTTTCAGAAGTGCGTGCATCGCCCTTCAATCTGTATTCAGTAATTGTTGGATTATTTACAGTCTAACTCAGTTCTGCATTAGGAAAATTGCCATTCATTAAAATGACGAGCCTCAACCATTTGACTTTTTAAGTGCTCCAGGAAACTACACTGCATGAGAAATGAACAGCCCCGTGCAGTCTTATTTAGCAGTTCACTTAATTTATTCTCTCAATACACTTACCAGCCTTTCTACTGGAGATTTATTTAGAAAGGGACAAGGCTAGCATGCATAACTTCAGCAGACTCCGAGTGACCTTTACATTCCTTCTTTGTCTGACAAACCTCATACTGCTCTACTTAGTCCAATTTATGAGTTATTCTGTTGTAAATCACAAGAGCAGGCTTGTTGTTTGTTTGCTGATGTATATTTTGAGAAAGTATTAAAAAAGGTGCGTTTTCTTTTGGAAGCTCACAAAGGTCTTGAGCCCTCGGAATGAGTTAATAAGAGTTTTGTTGTTAAGGATTCCATAAATAATGCTGAATAAAACATTTAATTCAAAGATATGCTTGTAGCAGCATGTGGAGGCATAATCAAGCTTCCAATGCCTTGCAAAGCTTTTTATACTCTTAAGTTTTTCATATTTTGTTGCAACCACAAATATCTGGATATTTTTATTTAATTTTATGTTAGACCAACAGAAAGTAGTACATCATTGCCATGAGAATAGAGAGAAAAAAAGATGCACGTTCTTCAAATGTTACAAATAACAATTTGAAAAGTGCAGATTCCAAGACTTTGTAAAGGTAACTTTTGCTGCACTTACAGCTGCAAGACTTGAGGGCATGTCTCTTTCAGCTCTGCTCATCTAGGGACTGACATTTTTAAAGAGCATATGTAAATATATATTTTTTAAAGTCTTGCCACAGGGTCTGTTGGATTCTGGTCTGGACTTTAACTAGCATGAATCTGCTTATGAGTATAGCTTGAACTAAACCATCTAAACGAATCTCTGGCTGTAAGTTTAGCATCATTGTATTGTTGGAAGGGGAGCCTTTGCACCAGTCTTAAGACATTTAATACCAGTAACAGGTTTTCTTCCATCTTTCCATCAGATCTTACCAGCTTCCATGTCCCTACTGAATAAAAAGCATCCCCACATTATGATGCTGTCACTCAACTGTGTTTAAAAATTGTGTATGGTGTTTAGGGTGTTAGTTTTCCTTCAACAATTTGCATGTTGGCCAGAAAGGTGCACTTCGGTTTCATCTGATCAGAGTCAGTTTGCTTTATGGCCATGTCATGATAGGTCTGCAGTTGTACTATACTCTTTCCATTTTTAGATGATTGATTGAAGAGTACACAGTACAGCTGGATTTATGCTGAGATTAAATTACACACAGGTGGACTCTATTAACCTAATAGGTGAACACGTATGGTTAAACTGGATTTTATTAAGGCGTATTCTTTGCACACTTGGACAGGATCATCTACAGCCTAATGTTTTTGTCCTTGTCTCCAGAAACAAGACTCTGCCACTCTGGACATGGAGCGAGCCAACAAAGAGATCGAGATTCTCAGGAAGCAGTACGAGGCCATTTCTCAGGAGCTGAAAGAGGCTCTGCAAGAGGCAGAGGTTGCTAAATGTCGACGAGACTGGGCCTTCCAGGAAAGGGACAAGATCGTGGCAGAGAGGGAGAGCATCCGGTAAAGAATCAACTCAAAATGTGGAGATATTTAAATAAAAGGGTCTTTTGTGATATCTGATAACATTGTTTTCTATGCAGGACGTTGTGTGACAATCTGAGACGAGAGAGAGACAGGGCAGTAAGCGATCTGGCTGATGCTCTGAGGAATCTAGATGATACAAGGAAGCAGAAGAATGATGCTGCGCGTGAACTCAAAGAACTAAAGTGTGTCCTTTTTCCTCATCTTTAATTCTCTTCATGCAAACATGTGCTATTGTCGTAACACAACAGTACTATTGTCTTCACTGGGGATATTTTGGGCTACTAATGAATTGTTACCGTAATTTTTAAAGAGCAACACATTTCATGTTTTTTTTTTTTTAATCTTTGCAGAGAAAAGTTGGACGATCGGTTAGAGACAGAAGCCAGATATTGCCAACTAATGGCTCATAGTTCACATGACTCAGCCATAGATACAGACTCCATAGAGTGGGAAACAGAAGTTGTAGAGCTGGAAAAGCACAGAGTAAGAGCTGCTTTGTTTCTTAGAACTTGCTAAGCAGCAAGTTAACTAAATGCTCAGTAATTTGTTTAATCTTTTTTTCTAGGATATGGATTTGAAAGCGCTTGGTTTTGATATTGCTGAATGTGTAAATGATCCATATTTACCAGGAGATAGTGGAATATTTGTGTCCAAGGTGGACAAAGGAGGTATTGCAGAAGGAAGATTAAGGTAAATGTCAGTGTTACCACTTTGGAGTTTAGATATTATGCTAAACAACATTTTGATCATATCAAATAAAAGAAAAACAATCAAAAGCTGATCTCAGACTCTTCAATGTACAGGGTGAACGACTGGTTGTTGAAAATTAATGATGTGGATCTGACCAATAAGGACAGAAAACAGGTGATCAAAGCTGTGTTGAGCCGGGAGAGAGTGGTTAATATGGTGGTTCGAAGGAGGAAGTCACTTGGAGGACGGATCATCACTCCAGTCCAGATTAACCTGGCTGGACACAAAGGTTAGTTTCTTTTTCCAGTTTCAGAAGTCACCTGAAGTTAGAGTCCTTTTCAAAGTGCTTTGTGAGAGTATTCATTACCCTTGAACTTTTCCAAATTTAAAACCAAAATCTTGAGTGTATTTGTACATGGTAGACCAATGCAAAGTAATACATGAAAGACTGGCATTAAGAAAGAAGAGGAGGTCCTCTTTGCAGTTTGTAGCAACCAATGTAGGTGACATGGTAAACATGTAGAAGAAGGTGTTCAGTTCATTTTCTGGCCTACATGTAAAACCTGATGTGTGGAGGACAACTAACACTGCACATCATCTTGAACACATAGTTTCCACAGTGAAACATGGTGGTGGCAGCATCATGCTGTGGGGAGGGAGCCATTACTGCATATAACCCTGAACACTACATCTTCAGTGGGAACAGGGAAACTGCTCAGAGTTGGCTAGAAAATGGATGCAGCTAAAATCAGGGAAATCTTGGAAGAAAGGTTGGAGGCTCCAAAAGACTTGAAACTGAGGTGGAGGTTCACCGTCCAGCAGGACAACAACTCTAAATATACACCCAGAGCTACAGTGGTTTAGATGAAAGCTTATGTATATGGAAGAATGGCCCAGTCAAAGTCCAGACCCAGATAAAACTAAGAATCCTTGGCAAAACTTAAACATTGCTGTCCACAGATGGTCTCTATACAATCTGACAGAGCTCGACCTATTTTGCAAAGAACAATTTTTACAATTGGTAGGAACATGCTTCTTCTGTAAAGTTCAGATAGGTTATTAAAAATTCTACTTATTTTTTTGCAATTTAAAGGAACTAGCTTCTGCGCTGGTGGACAGGGACCGAGCTATCTGTAAAACTGAAAACCTTGTATCATTTTACTTCCACTTCACTATTATGCTCTATTTTAGTCTGTGTTGGTCTATCATGTGAAATCCTAATAAAATCCATTGAACTTTCTGGTTGTAATGTGACAAAATTGTGTCTGGCGTGGGTACTTTCCCAACGCTCTATGGACTGCTGTGCTACATATGTGATGTTGATTAACTTTAACACTATTTGGCAAGTATTACTACTATTTTGTTTGGTTCCAGTTCTTATTATGTCTAAACTTTTCCTGCTGTCTCAGACTGTGGAATCGGTTTGGAGAGTGGAGTGTTTGTTGCCACTTTGGCTGCAAGAAGTCCTGCTACCAGAGACTGTAATCTTGCTGTTGGTGACAGACTATTGGCTGTAAGTGTCCGTTTTAAAATGTAACTTTACTCAACACAAGAAACTTTAAACAAGTCACAGTTGTAGATCATTACCTCTGGCATGTAGTGCCCTCTACAGACCACAAGCATGAACAGCAGTTAGATCCAAAACCTGTTCTATTAAAAACTTGTTCTTTGGTTTATGATGCACATCAATTGGTAGTCTAAAGATTTTGCAAATGCTAAACAATGGACAAAACAATATGGCAAAAGTAAATATTCATTGATGAACTAAAAGTTTCTGAAAAGTGGGTATTCCTCAAAGTTGTCAGGTTTTTTTTAAGAAAACATTTTTGTGTAGATTTGTTGTAGCTATCAGCCTGTTTGTGACCAGCAAACTTTAAGATTATAATATGGAATAAAAAGAGCATTTTATTTATTTTTTTCCTGGATATAGATCAATGGAATTGAACTTCATGGCAGGTCTCTTTCTGAATGTGAGTCTCTGCTGAGGACCTGTGGCAACTCTCTCAGCATCTCCCTCATGAAGGTGAATATCCCATACCCTCAATGTTAATAGCAGCAGTAACAAAAAAGCAGCAAATTAATCTCTTCTTGTTAAGGTATTCTTTATGGTTGCCGGTAACTGGACCTCAAATCATCTTTTGGCCACATGCCTTCTTGTAAAATGTTTGTTAAACTGAAAAAGATGATTGTTTATTGCAGTATTAAGTCTAAAATAAGTAACTGGCTACTTTCTGTTTTTAACAGTTCCTTCCGCAGAGCTCTTCTGGACAGAATTTATTTGAAGCTTTAAGAGACTCGGAAAAGAGCATGCGCCTCCAGTCCAATGAGCTCGACCCCAGGGCCTGCAGGAACTCAAAGCACAATTGCTCAACTCAAACAGACATTTGCAGCTGCAAGTCAGGCAGCAGAGAGGAGGAAGTATGTAAGGGTACATGCGATTCCATGGAAAAAAGCAGAAACGGCAGCGCTCATACCCATCACAAATCCTTCTCTAACTGCTTCCAGCACTCCTGCTCTCTTTCCATCTCCCACAGTCTGTCAGAGCCTCATCCAGCACTCAGCTACCAGAGGCAGGACCTCAGTCCTCGTTCCCTTACCTTCATCCCTTTGGTATCTAACTGTAGCCCTGCTCAGCCGTCTGCGGACGGAGGGCAAAGCCCACCAATGAAGGCCGGTGGAGGAACATGGCCTAAAGTTATAGTCGGGACTTCTGTGACTGAGTGCACTCAGCTGTCTATCTTCAAAAAACCCAAAGAGAGGAAGTCCATCTTTGATATAAATGCTTTCAGGAGGCCAGAGACAACTCCTAAACTGGACTACATGTCTCTGTCTCAGATATCCAAGCATTCACCACAGAGTTCTGTATCTGAAACATCTCAGACACCTCCCATTCCACCGACAAGGAGCGACTCCTTTAGATTTAAGCATCGGCAGCAGAATAGCTCTGCATCCGACTCCACCATCACCACTAGCACGCCACCGGCCTCCATGGCCCTAGCTGCAAGCCCCCAGGATGAAGGGTTTGAGGGAAGCCAGGAATATTATACCAACATGCCTGCAGGAAAAAACAAAAAGAACCTAAAGAAGTCTAGAGAGAAGGAGGAGAGCCGACGCAGAGCAGAAGTACAGGAAAAGAGGAGGTACAGGCCAAAATCAGCACCAGCTCTACGACGAAACGTGACCCCATTACACATTCCTGTTCCCATGCAGGTAACTGATCACAACTGCAACATCCAGGAAGGTTGCTGATAGATTTTTGCACTTTTTTATGCCTATATTTACATAATAATAAATCTTGATGTTTTTCACCTTTTGTCACGTCACAACTGCAAACTAAAAGATTGAAGTTTCTCCACAGCACAGCATATCATAAATGAGGTGGAGAAATCCAACTGAGAATCAGTGGCAGCACTTGAACTGATTTTCACAGACCTTTACCATACAATCTGACAGAGCTTGAGCAATTTTTTTAATTATTTTTTTGAAGAATGTTTTTTTTGGACAGTGGTTTAGATTGAACTAATAATTTACCCATTTTATTTGCCATTTGCTTTCTTCTTGCAGACTCAGGCTTTCTCTAATGATGAACACTCCCCAGAGCCAGTGGACTTGTTACGCTTCTCTCCTTTGCGGACTAATCGGTACAGCGTGCCATTTGCCCAATCGAGCTACATCAGCTTGACAGCACGTAAGTGGTTCTGATTTGCATTCAAACAAGGGCTGGATAATATATTTGTGGAGTGATTCATTTTCTAATGCTTTTCACTCCTGATGAAATTTACAGCTGCCTTTGTGTGTTTTTTCAGACCCGCCACAGCGACGTGTGACACCATGTCCTGCAATGACTGCTGTGATGAGGAACCCAGTTTACACAGCCTGGAGCCATGAGATCCAGAACTGTCCGGCAGTTCCCAATTCAGGCCTCGATCAACATCCACAAAGGTCACCTCCCAGACAATTTATCAACTCATCTCAGATTCTTTACGTTTTTGTGTTAAAAAGTTTTCTTATAAGACTCCTAGTTTTGCATTCCCTGATACAAAATGAATTACTTTTTTGCATAAAAAAGCCCCAACTGTGTTGTGCTGCATGGAAAAAAAGAACTGTGTACACTCTGCCCCAGATCTCATAAACAGATGGCATGAGGCAAATTATATCTTGCTCTGGGTTGAATAATTGACTGCCAGGGGACTTAACATAGGCCTCTTTCTCCATTTTTAGCCCCCAGCATCAGGGTCCTCTCAGTTTGGACTTTTGCCACAAGCGCAATGGACACTTGAGTGAGACGAACTGCAGCCAACCACCACACAGCACCAAGTCTTTGCCCTCTGGAGCCAGGCTGAGTACGTATGCTGGCCTAGGTTTCATCTAATTCCAGTTTAAAATGTTGTCTAAGCAGTAAGCTGTATGTTGTCAACATAAAATAGTGAATTAATTTGCTGGTAATGTCTTTCAAAGTCAACAGATGGTAAATTGTTTATTTACAGGGTTCTAAACGCAGACTGGAACAGTACGGAAAAAGAAAACTGATTATGGGAAAATATATGCATTTGAAGACTTTATTGTATGAATGTTTTATGTCAAAAGTTTGATTCCGCCCCTGTTTTACTCCACTCTGAGGACTACTGTCTGAAAACAGCTCCAATCTCCAGTAACCTTCCTGTGTGAAACTTAACTCTGATAATGCAGCATGTAAAGTCTTTGTAGTCATAATAACTCTAAAAAGTGGTGTAAACTATACTAGATTAATGCTATAATAGTTTAGTTCAGTTGTTTCTCTGACTGGAAACACTTCATATATTCTCTTCACACAGGAAGATTATTAGTAACACTGCCTCTTCCCTAAATTTCCTGTGAAAAGATATCATAAGCTTCTTTGTAAATAACGGCCTCTGGGATATGGAGCTAAATTGGGGCCATAAAGTTTGTTCAAACGAAAAAAATTTGAAACTGAAAATTAAAAGTTTGTTCAAAAGAAAAAAAATTTGCATCTGGAAAAAAAAAAAAAAAAAACAGATGTGAAACTGGAAAAAAAAAAAGTTCAAAACGTGGGGGGCGGGGCCTCAGATCACGAGGGTTCGGAATCATGGCTGACGGCGGCTGAACAACATATTCCCAGCTGTTGCATTCAGGGACCGTGGGAACTGGAAATTATCTGTAATACATCATTGATATTCTATATATATATGTGATTGGTTTTGAAAGATAACATGCTTCACCGATAGAAGCAGCTTACGTGAATACATGACGCGCATCTCAGAGGAGAAAATATGATCTTGACAGATATGCACAGCATTTTAAGTCCGTGTTAGAGATTTCCCATGCTCTCAACATAAAGCAAAAGAACCGCTAGACTAAGCGGCGGTGATAAACCAGATGCAAAACGAGCCGGTATTTTCCGAATATCCTTGCATAATTAAGCCTGGACTTGTTTTCACATGGACTGGACTCGGGTTTCGGTTTCTGGTGCATTTTTGATTAAAACGTGTTTGGTCTTCATTTAGTGAAGTGACTCACAGCCAGGGGCAAACTGGCATACGGGGCAACGCCGCCCTGCAGCACATGTTCATGTGTTACAGATCAGCTGTTCGCGAGCGTGCAGCAGAGCTGATCTGCCTGACTGGGGCAAAGGAGAGGTTTGTCCGAGCTACCGCACCCTGTTGGCGGTCAGTCCTCTCGGAGTTTCTCCGGTCCTTGGTCCCCAGAAGCGATCACACTCTCTATCTAACACTGACTCTTAAAAGAACGACTCTCAGACAGTTTCTAACTTTCAGCTCCTTTAATCTAAATTAGGCAGAGGAATGATTTTCATTGCTGAATGCAACAGCTGGGAATATGTTGTTCCGCAGCTGTGATGAGCTGTCAGTCATGATTCCGCACCCCCGTGATCTGAGGCCCCGCCCCCCACGGCAAAACAGGGCCAGCTGAAAAAAAAATATGCAAGTTCGAAAAAAAAACTTGAATCTGAAAAGTAGTTTTGAACTTTTTTTTTTTTTTCCAGTTTCACATCTGTTTTTTTTTTCAGTTGCAAAACTTTTTCTTTGGGGGAGGTTCAAAATAATTTTTCAGGTTCAAATGTTTTTCCTTTGAACAAACTTTTTTTTTTCAGGTTCAAATTTTTTTCTTTTGAACATTAATTTTATTTTTCAGGTTTAAATTTTTTTCGTTTAAACAAACTTGGCCCCAATTTAGCTCCATACTGGGACGCACTGATCTGAATTCCTACTAAATAAAGACTGTTATATACTGCTTGGAATCCTTTAATAGAACCTTACTTCAAAAATCGTGAACTTCCCCTTTAAAGCCTGTTTGACCAAACTATATTCCAGGTCTGGATGAGCTTGGGAAAGAAATAAGAGTATGGAAAAATACACTGCTCAAAAATAAAGGAAACACTCAAATAAAACATCCTAGATCTGAATGAATGAAATATTCTCATTGAATACTTTGTTCTGTACAAAGTTGAATGTGCTGACAACAAAATCACACAAAAATCCTCAATGGAAATCAAATTTATTAACTAATGGAGGCCTGGATTTGGAGTCACACACAAAATGAAAGTGCCCCAAAAACACACCACAGGCTGATCCAACTTAGATGTAATGTCCTTAAAACAAGTCAAAATAGAGCCTCAGTATTGTGTTTGTGGCCTTCACGTGCCTGTATGACCTCCCTACAACGCCCTGGCCATGCCCCCCTGATGAGACGGCGGATGGTCCCTGAGGGATCTCCTCCCGACCCTGGACTAAAGCATCCACCAACCTCCTGGACAGTCTGTGGTGCAACGTGACGTTTTGGTGGATGGAAGCGAGACATGATGTGCCAGATGTCCTCAATGGAAAATTCAGGTCTGGAGAACCGGGGGCGGGCCAGTCCATAGCTTCAATTTCTTCATCTGGCAGGAAAAACTGGGGCAAAACTCCAGCCACATGAGGTCTAGCATTGCCCCTGCATTAGGAGAAACCCAGGGCCAACCGCACCAGCATATGGTCTCACAAGGGGGTCTGAGGTTTTCATCTCGGTACTATATGGCAGTCCGGCTACCTCTGGCGAGCACATGGAGGGGCCCTGCGGCCTCCCAAAGAAATGCCCCCCCAACCCATTACTGACCCAACTGCAAACCGGGTTTCCCCTGCAAGGATGTTGCAGGCCAGCAAATCACCTCCACGGTGTCTCCAGAATCTGTCACATCTGTCACATGTGCTCAGTGTAAACCTTGCTTTCATCTGTGAAGAGCACAGGGCGCCAGTGGCGAATTTGCCCCAAACCCTGGGTTCTCTGGGCAAATGTTTAAGCGTCCTGCACGGTGGTTTTGGGGGCTGTGAGCACAACCCCCATTTGTGGACGTCGGGGCCCCTCACACCATCCTCATGGAGTCGGTTTTTCCTAACCCTTTTGCAGACACATGCACATTTGTGTGCCCGGGGAGGTCATTTTGCAAGGGCTCTTGTAGTGCTCCTTCTGTTTCCCCCCCCCTTTCCCCAAAGGCGGAAAAGGGAGCGGTCCTGCTGCTTTGGGTTTGCCCTCCTACAGCCTCCCTCCACTTCTCCTGGTGTAACTGGCCTGTCCCCCTGGTAGGGCCCCCCAGGCCCTCTAGACACTACGCCCGACAGACACAGCAAACCTTTCTTGCCACAGCTTTTCCCTTGATGTGCCATCCCTGGATGAGCTGCACTACCTGAGCCACTTTGTGGGGTTTAAAAGTCCGTCTCATGCTACCAAGAGTGTGAAACCCCCACCCAAAAAAATCAAAAGTGACCAAAAATCAGCCCCGAAAGCATAGGTACTGGAAAAATGGTCTGTGGTCCCCACCTGCAGAACCACTCCTTTATTGAGTGTGTCTTGCTAATCGCCAAAGATTTCCCCCTGTTGTCTATTCCATTTGAACAACAGCATGTGAAATTGATTGTCAATCAGTGTTGCTTCCTAAGTGGACAGTTTGGTTTTACAGAAGTTTGATTTACTTGGAGTTATATTGTGTTGTTTAAGTGTTCCATTTATTTTTTTGAGCAGTGTATTTGTTTTTCTTCACATTGATAATATAAAGAAACAGGTTAGGGTCAGTCTTAACAGTGGACGTTGCCTGATTACCAAAAAAGTCTAAAATCCACATCATTAGATGCTTAGTTAAGGGAAAGAATATTTGCATCTTTTTTTGCATGAGTAAAATGAGTCATGAAAAAACTTTTTTCTTTTATTTAGGCTCTCCTGGTACTTTGCAGTTTAAGGCAGAACGCATAAAAATCCCTCCGGCTCGTTACTCTCGCTCCACTGGATCTGATAAAGGTACCTTATAGTGTGGGTCTTAAATCGCCTCTTAATAAATGCTACCGCTTTAAATCACATGCATTTTCCCCTCGACTGTCACTCCAGGCTCTCTTTCACATTCAGAGTGCAGCAGCCCAACGCCTCCGATGTCCCCTGTCAACCTGGACACATCGTCTTTCTCCAGCAGTCAATCGCAGAACTCAGTTTCTTCCCATCCCAGGATATCCGTTAGCCCCGCTCCAGTCGGTGACAAATTGAAAGATGGGTAAGCCATCATCTCACCTGCATCCTCGTCCTGTCATCATTCAGGAGAGCGTGACGTTTTCCTTTATATGTCTGGGTCGTTGTGATAAAGTGCTCAGATTGCTATGAACAAATCTGTCATCCTTCATCTCACACTGGCTCCCTTTCTAACCTTATTCCTCCCTTTGTCTCTTATTTGTTATTATAACCTGAAATCCTTTTTCTACAACTTTAAATTATTCTTTATGTATGTTTTCTCCATTCACTTTTCAGATTTCTCTCTTCCTGCACACCTTTTGTTGCACGTCCACCAGTAAAGCCTGAATCTCACTCTTTAAGAAGCTTGAGGTTTGTTCCAGCCCACTTGTAGCATGAACAGTGTATGCACAAGAGTGTCTGAACATAATCTTTGTGCATGCTGCAAATAAATGCAATTAACTGCCCTATTTAGCCGCAGTCATGCATGATTCATTAAAATTTTTTATGTAACCTAGAAATTAAATAGATTTGTTTCCCTTAAATAAAACGTGCTCTTAAATGTCGTACTTTTAGTTTGAATTGAAGCCCACGTGGGTGTGTGATATTGTTTAAAACTTTAATTTAAAACGACTATAAATGTTTTTAATTTAAGCAACATAAGACCTAAAATATATAGTACATTGCAAGTGTTCTCACTCCTTGATCTTTTTGACATTTTTTCCACTTACAACCATAAGCCTCGATTAATTTTTTCTTAATTTTGCATGTTGGATCAACAAAAATAGTCCATAACTGTTAATTGGAAGGAAAATATTTCATACTTTTCAAAAAAAAATGTAAGCCCTCTGAGTCTAAGAAAAGCATGCCCACAGCATGATGCTGCCTCCATTCTGCGTCACTATTGGAACGGCTTGTTCAGGGTGATCTGCAGCATTTTTTTCCTCAAAACTTGACATTTTGCATGTGCTTTGGCCCTCCTGTTTGTTCACTGATGTCTTCTAAAAGCAATATTATTTAGGGGTTTGCATGTAATGGGGACTGATTGCAAATGATTGTCATGCTGTATATTTGTAAACAATTTCAAAAAATTTGAATCATTTTCCTTTTACTTTAATTCAATTCAATTCAGTTTATTTATATAGCGCCAATTCACAACACATGTTGTCTCAAGGCACTTCACAAAAGTCAGGTACATACATTCCAATTAATCTTAATAATTGAACAGTGCAGCCAGATTCTGTTATTTATTCAAACTGGATAAAAAGTTTTTCTATCTAAGGAAAGGAAACCCAGCAGATTGCATCCAGTCAGTGACTTGCAGCATTCACTCCTCCTGGATGAGCATGTACAGACAGTGGACAGTCACTGGCGTTGACTTTGCAGCAATTCCTCCTACTGAGCATGCATGTAGCGACAGTGGAGAGGAAAAACTCCCTTTTAACAGGAAGAAACCTCCAGCAGAACCAGGCTCAGTGTGAGCGGCCATCTGCCACGAACGACTGGGGGTTAGAGAGAACAGAGCAGAGACACAAAGAGAACAAAGAAGCACTGATCCAGTACTTTCTATGGGAAGGAAAAGTAAATGTTAATGGATGTAGCTCCTTTAGTCGTTTCACCTAGAAAGAAGGAACAGATAAACTCTGAGCCAGTTTTCAAGTTTAGAGTCTGAAGAGAGCACAGAGAGTTAGTCACAGTAAAAGCTCAGTCAGTAGCTATGTCTAGGAGAGAGAAAGGGTTAAACACTGAAAGACAGGGCCATGTGGATCATCGGCAGAGGGTGAGCACCAAGCTGTTGCCAGCAGAAGCTTGGAGGATTCCCCTCTCCAGAAAGGTGTTACAGGTAGACACAGAGTCAGGCCAGGTGTAGCTTCTAGGAAGAGAAAAGAGAGAGAACAAAGTTAAAAGCTGAGATAACAGCAACTAATACAAAATTGAAGAGTAGTGTGAGAAAGTAGCGAAGAGGGTGAAAGTGGTCATTATGTCCTCCAGCAGCCTAAGCCTATAGCAGCATAACTACAGAGATAGCTCAGGATAACCTAAGCCACTCTAACTATAAGCTTTATCAAAAAGGCAAGTTTTAAACCTAGCCTTAAAAGTAGACAGTTTGTCCATCTAGAGCCCACTGATGGCCATTGTTATACTAAAAACCACAACGATTGGGATACCTCTCTCTGTCAGATTGACCATAACCATTGGAAAAGAGAGGGGGTCATACAGGTAGCAGAAATGGAGGGTGTGTTTGCACCTCAACCGTAACTGAGCCGGTTTAGGCTAAACCTGACTCCCCCTTACTCCATCCAACAAGGGGAGAAGAAGACGGAGCTAAAAAAAAGGAAGATAGCTCAGGATAACCTAAGCCACTCTAACTATAAGCTTTATCATAAAGGAAAGTTTAAGCCTAGCCTTAAAAGTAGACAGGGTGTCCGCCTCACGGACTAAAACTGGGAGCTGGTTCCACAGGAGAGGAACCTGATAACTAAAGGAACTGTTAAAACTGTTCCATACGTACTACATTAAATATCAGTAGAAACAGAAGTTTGAAAGTTTCTTGCAAAGTGGTATAGCACAGACCCTGGCAGTAGCACATAATGCAGTCAGTGTCACTTTTCCACTCTGTTGACTTCAAATTCGAGTTCATCACACAAACATAATCTACATATACAGAGGGCAATCTTCTGGATAACACTTTTGTAATGTTTTGAGACTGAACACTGAATGAGTTCACATGGCAATTATTCAGTTTGTAGTAAATGAAACATCAGTGACTAATAAGGTATTGTTACTCTGCTGGCTGTTGTATTATGAAATGATTATCATTAGTCTCTGCTTGCCCTTGTTTCTGCTTGCTCTCTGTCCTCATGCCATAGCCTGTCTTTGAGAGCATGACATACATTTAGCATTTAAACTATAGCCTGAAAACTCAAAACTTCCCTTGGTTTCCCAGCAATCAGCCTATGCACAATTTTGAGGTGATGTGTATGTGATTCTCCCAAAGGTAGAGCCCTTACCAAGGCTCACATGCATCATGCCATAATATGGGAGTAATGTGCATGCTCAAAACAGTCAAGTTCTTCCACACCCAATCGCATGGAATGGGGACCTTGAAAATCTTTTCAAGACCCAACAGATGCTTAAACAAGTATAGGTTATTGATTCCTCCCCTTTTTTAAGGCCTTTTTTAGGGGAGCCACGCAATGTGACAGTACAAAAAGGAGCAGAACCGCTTGGGATCTCTATTGTGAGTGGAGAAAATGGAGGGGTATTCGTCTCCAAAGTAACGCCAGGGAGCATCGCTCATCAGGCCCGTTTAGAGTACGGAGACCAGCTGCTGGAGGTAAAGCAACCACCACCCTTTAACTCCACATCAAGTTCATTTTTTTTCCACTCTGTTTCTAATAAATCAAAGCTGTTTGCAGTTTAATGGAATCAACCTGCGCAATGCCAACGAGCAGCAAGCCCGGCTGGTGATCGGACAACAGTGTGAAACAGTCACCATTTTGGCTCAATATAATCCTCACATGTTTCAGTTGGGGAATCACTCCCGATCAGGGTAAGCTGTTTTTTTTCGTTTTTTTTTTTAGATAAAACTGAGAAAATTATTTAACTGCCGCTGTTAACTTAAAAAAAACACTGTAACCGCCAGACAGATTATCAATAGTTCTCATATTTATTTCGGACTTTAATAATTCATTTTAATGTTGTTTTTCCCTGGGTTGACTGATCATACAACAAAATACTTAAATGATTTATAGTGGATTTTGTCTAATTCACACATGGTCATATATACATACAAACACACTAATATTTAGATAAATGTTCTTCAGAGAGCTGAAGAGTAAATGGCCTCTGGCATAATCTTGGCTGATTATTTATTATCACTTGTTCTCAGAAATGTCCAATTTTTTTTTAAATTGCTGGTTTTCTGACACTGACCCAGCTTTTAAGAATAGTTCAGAAATGTTCAACAGGGTTTAGGTCAGGGCCATGCCATAAGTTTAGAGGAAGCTTGCTTTATCCATTCCAAAAACAGTTTTGGTGTATTTTGGATCAGTGTAATCTTTGAACACACAATTGTGCCCAAATTGCACCCCTGTGGCCCAAACTGCCCCCCTCCAATGACAGAAAATTGGTGAGGATGTTCAAGAACACTCCAGAAACCAACAGGGCTCAAGCCTGAAATGGACTGGAAACTGCTGGAACACACTGAAGTGTGTTCAACATCAGCTTTAACTAAGAAGGTTTCAACCTAAAAATGAGACCCTGGTTCACATATGGACAATTCAGATGCCTTCTGGAGGAAAGTATTATGATCAAAGGTAATTTTACTGTGGTGGATACAGCATCATGCTGTTACGTTGTTCTACTGCCAGTGGCACTACAGCATTGTACAAAGTGGATAGAGTAATAAAAACTGAGGAATACTTTCAAGTTCTTCAACTTCAGGTCAACAGCTTAGATGGTTGAACTTCGACTGAACTTAGCTAGGATACAACAGCAATACCAGTTTCTACTTTAAAACAGATTTTACAATGGCTAAAGCAGATTAACATTAAGCTTCTGACATAGTCCTGACCTCAACCTTGAACCCTATTGAACAAGTTATGTGTAAAAGCTGGGTAAACCAGATAATCTAAATAAAGTACACCATTTCTGACAAGATAAGTAACCAAATACCCAACCAGAGTTGTGTGAAGCTTGTTGATGGCTACAACAAGGGTGTTGTTTCTTTGAACCTCTCCAAAAGACATTTGACTAAATATTATGGGTATCGATATGTATAGTTATATAATTTTGACCATGTCTAGGTTATAGAAATTGTCCAAATAAAAGCAAACTCATGAACTGAAAGGTTTTTTTTTGGAAATCATTTAAGTAATTTGTTGTATAATAGCACTGTTAAAAAAAGAACTATTCAAATGCAATATTGAAGGCCCAAAATTAATCATAATTTTGACAGACTTTATTCAGTCATAAAGGAATAATGTAGCTTCTCTCTTTTTAAGGCTTATGGTATCTCCTAATCTTATGTAACTTGGCAAAGTCAAAAAGATTTTCCTCCACTGACTTTTCTTAGTTCTCAAATGGAGTCTGCCAGCAACCATCTGACTCCCGGCGTAGCTGCCAGCCCAGACAGTCACTCCATGGTTGACACACAGAGTGAACAGGACGAGGGCACAATGACGCCTCCATCCAGGCAGACAACTCCTGCCACAAGTCCACACAACTCTTTCAGGTGTTGACCTCATTTCATTCACTGCATTATGTATGTATATTTCAGGATATAAATCTTCTTTTCAGCTGTGTTCGTGCTTGTAGCTCACAGTATTTCTATTAATTTCCATGTCTGATATTAAGAAAAATGTTGAGATGCTCAAGAAGGTAAAAAAAAGTGAGTGCAGGCCAGCTAAGAATGAGAGCGATGACGTCATGCACGGGACCCCAAGCTCGGTCCTCAATGCATATTACAATGTTCATCCAAGACAAAAGTAGTGATGGCAAAGTATGTAGCTAAAATTTGAGCTCATTTATACGATGATTTATCCAGTGAGAAGGAGAAATGTTTTCTGAGAGCAGTTGCTTGGAGACATTACTGACCAGGACCCTACCCAGGGATTTAAAACCACTCTATAGTGAGCCCAGGCTATGATCAAAGTGAGGAAACATTACAATTCTGCCTGCATTAAGATAAACATTCTAACTTCTGCTCTGGTTTTAGCCAGCATTGTTACTCTTGTGTGAATGGACGTCAGCCGCCTCCCATTGCTTGATATTCTTGGGCCATGCAGTGATTGTGCAAGTCTCACTTTTGTCCACATAGTCCCTGTTGTACTTTTTTACTGTACTGGTGCAATTTAGATTTAAAAATTTTATTTTGAGGAAACTATCCTCTTAAATTCCAAGTCGGTTTACAGTTGTTTTGTCATGGCACCTAAACCTAATGCTACCCGAATGGCGCATGGAAAAGAAGTTAAAATACTTGGTCAGCATCTGCAGTCAAATGTTCTGACCTTCATTTGGATCCACTTTGTAAACCAATGGAAATGGTGATTGTGATTTATATTTCATGTTTTTAAGACTTCCAGATTTTCTGGTGGTAAAATATTATGATATTTGCCTTTGGAGCATTTTCATTTGACCAGTATTACATTTGTAAAGCCAGTTAACCAGCAACTTTGGGTTAGAATTGATTTGCTGAGAGGTTTAAAAGGTGGTTTAATTTCAGGCTTCCAGGCTCACTTTTACTGCGGGCTGCAGATCCTCGCCTGGTGAGGCTGAAGAGGATTGATGCAGAACTGGGTGTTCAGATCTGTGGGGGAAACATTTGTGGCATCTTTGTGGAAATGCTGGATGATGAAAGCCCAGCAAAGA
Source organism: Crenichthys baileyi (assembly GCA_036173005.1). Taxonomy (NCBI): domain Eukaryota; kingdom Metazoa; phylum Chordata; class Actinopteri; order Cyprinodontiformes; family Goodeidae; genus Crenichthys; species Crenichthys baileyi. Next base: position 772,829 of record JAHHUM010002896.1, read on the forward strand.
GTCCTGATGGTCTGCTACCTGGAGACCTAATACTGGAGGTATCAACAGGGTTCATCAGTGTTTATGATGTGTATCCTGTAAAAACAGATACTTAGTGTAAGACATCATTGGATGCATTCAGCTATAAGCTTGTGTGTAGCTGAAAAAACATCCTGTGTTGCCTAGACATTTAAGTTCAACCTCTGTCATTGGTGTTGCTGTCTCTGTTCTGCACTATCTGATGGATTTTGCTGTAAATGGCATTTTTCTTGAACTGTGTCCCATTTGTCAGTTGTACAATTGTATTTCTTTCAGTACAATGGCGTCAGCATGAAGAATAAAACCAAAGAAGATGCTTACCTTGAAATGTTGAAACCAGCTGAAACAGTCATGTTCAAGGTCCAGAACTGTGTGGACAGCCTTGCTGAAATCAAAGAATCTCAAGGGGATGGATTTTTCATCAGGTGCTTTGAGTTTAAGAACTTTTTCATTGCTGTCGTTAAATAAATAATTACATGTTGAGCCTGGGAAATAAAAAAAATATTATGAGCCCTATTAGTGAAAGCAGTAGGATTATATAAATAAATTTAATCTAATAAACCATACAGATAAAACATTGTTTGTACTTGTCTTACACAGTCTGTTATTTAGACTCAGATGTTCTCTTGTGTTAAGACTTTGTTTGTTTTCCTTAAAGGCAATGAACACATTTTTAATACTGCTTTCATTTTGTCAGAGCGCTTTATGAGCGGGGTGCCGAAGCAGAGCAGGAGCTTAGCTTTAAGAAAGATGATATCCTGTATGTTGAAGACACCCTACCTAATGGTAACTTTGGCTTCTGGATGGCCTGGCAGCTTGATGAGAATGCACAGAGGCTGGAGAAGGGTCAGATCCCAAGCAAATACATGTAAGTCGAGCCAATGATGTATTTCCTTTTTATCGTGTTTATTATTAATTAAACCACTGTTGCTTCTGATTTAATTTGGTAAAAAAAAAAGAAACATTTCTAACTCAAACTACTTAGTTAAAAAGGGGACTTTTTAGGTAAATATGTAGACATAAAATATTATCTAATTCGGAAAAAAATATAACTTAAAAAAGTTTACCAGAGTTATAGGTTAGGAGTATTTGATGGCCTAGCATTCTGAGTCATATGACTTAATGTGGGGGAATTAAATAAGGAAGAAAAAGTCAAAGTTTCAGGACTAGACTTGGTCCAGTTTGCTTCAAACACCAGAAATGCCACTTGATAAATAATTGACTGCCTTACTGTGGTCTGGAAAGGACTTGGACTTCAGTTTATGTAGCTCCCACAGTCCTGTATCTTAGCTCGGATGATGGGGAAGTCTCATGACAATAGCTGAGGGGTTGTCTCAGTTCTTTAGTTTCTGAACCAGGTGACATGTTTAAAGAAAGTCACTGCTAGTGCTGAGCACATCCGAAGGGGTGAAGGAAAAACAAAACAACAATCTTGCAGGAACTGTACACAGATTAAACAGTCGTAGTAAAGTGAATGATGCAAATAAAAAAAAAATACTTTCGCAACTAAATCATGACAGCTTTCCTTTGAATTGGTCAGAGTAAACTTCTTGCCAGATGTGTTTATTTTTGTGTGAATTGAGGCACATCTGGAGGCAGAGTAGGAGTTGTCACTGGGTATTGTTTAACTAATTAGAGCCAGACCTGGGGTACTGTGCAAACTGCATCAAATTATGGACCAAACAGAAAAATGGATTCCTTTACCGCATTCTTTACACTAGAGACATTTAAAATGTCAGTAGCCTAGATGCACCTGAACCTTTTTTACATTCTGAGTTTACCCCATTAATCATTATTTAAAGTGATGACTGTTTCTGGATTGTTTTTACCTGAATTTCTAAATTTGCAACATAAGATTCATTAATGAGAAACTTTGACACATATACACTACCGGTCAAAAGTTTTAGAAACACTTTCTCATTTAATGGTTTTCTTTATTTTCATGACTAATTTACATGGTACATAGATTCTCACTGAAGGCATCAAAACTGTGAATAAACACATATGGAATTACGTAGCAAACAAAAAATTTTAAAAGAACTTGGAATATGTTTTATATTTTAGAGTCCTTAAAGTAGCCGCCCTTTGCTGTGATGACAGAAATATTAAACTTTGGCTGTCCTTCAATGAACCTCTGGGAAGTTCTTTCAAGAATCTTTGGAAAACCATTTCTGGTGACCACCACATGAAGCTCATTGAAGGGATGCTGAGAGAGCAAAGCAGTCATCAAAGCAAAGGGTGGAGAGTTATTGCTCCCTTTTTGTCTATTATATAATTCCATGTGTTTTCATTCTCAGTTTTGTTGCTTTTGGGTAAGAATCTACAATGTAAAGAGTCACGAAAATAAAGAGACCCATTAAGTGACAAAGTGTATCTAAAACTTTTGTCCGGACGTGTATATAGAAGCTTTCATATTTCAACGATTTGGGAAGAGGTTTGTGTTGCTAAATCTACATGATACATAATGACATTTTGCGGTGGTCTGGAGGAAAGCAGTTCTTATATGTGAAAGGTTGAGTCAGTGTTTTCACTGCATATTACTGAACATGTTTCTGGATACATTTCAGTTTATCTGCACATACTGATATGTCTCCTAGGATGGATCAGGAGTTTTACAGAAGAAGCGGCATGGCTGATATGAAAGATGAGAACGGAACCAGCAAGTCCTTGTCTGCTGCTGCTCGGAGGTCGTTCTTCCGTCGGAGGCTGAAGCACAAACGTAGCGGGTCTAAGGATGGGAAGGACCTGATGGCTCTCGACACCATAAGCACAGATTCTTTACCCATTCCAGAAGGTGAACATTTATTTTCCTGATACGCCTAATTTTAAATCTGGCCCTGACATTACCATTGACCAACTTAACCTGAGTTTTGTTACAGTACTTTGCAAAAGTGTTAATGCCACTTGAACTTTTTCACATTTTGCCTCATGACGGCCATAAACCTTAATGGAATTGTATGTTAGCACAAAATGGCTAATTAATGTAAAATTAGAAAATGATACATGCTTTTCAGAATTTGTTTTGAAATGAAAAATTTTGAAAAGTGTGGAGTGCATTTGTATTGATCCTTCCTATACTCTTATTCATCTAGATAAAATAAAGGGCAACCAACTGCATTCAGTGGTCATCATATTGGTGAATAAGGTCGATTTACATGCAACTTCATTACTACCATAAACAGAGCAGCCAGTGAAGCCCTTGGAAGTTTGTTAGAGAAAATTTCTGAGAGCATCATTTAGCACAAGACACACATCAAGCAGGTCAGGGATCAAGATGTTGAGATTTTTAAAGTTAAGTTATCAAACTATAGCTTCCTGTGCTTTAGAGATCTCACAGAGCACTTTTCAGTGGAAAGAGTACAAATCTACCAAGACATGGCTGTCCACCTAAACTGACTCGTGGAAGAAGGCTAGTCAGAGCTGATGTTAGTTAGAGCATATGAAGCAGGATAACATTAAAGAATTACATGTAACTCCACAAAATTCTTCCCAGGTAAAAATAATTCATCCTTGTGGTCATTACATGCAGCTGTGTCAGAGTCAAGTTCATTTTTGTACGTCCTGCTCAGATGGAATGAGCCTGATGTACCAGCGGGTTCAGAAGGTGGACTGCTCGTCCCCCAGGCCGGTGCTGATCTTGGGTCCGTTAGCAGAGGCCTGTAAAGACCTACTGGTGACAGAGGCTCCTGCTAACTTCTGTCGCTGCCTCCCTGGTGAGTGTGATTACCAGAGATAGTTCACATAGAGTTGAATAATTAAAAACATAAACATTCTAATAAAGCCAGAAAACCAATAGGTCAAAGCAATAAGTTGATGATTGTATTATTTATTTCTTTTTTTCAAATCCAGAAATCATGAAAGCATCTCAGCAGGCAATAGAGCGAGGAGTGAAGGACTGTGTGTTCATTGATTACAAACGGAGGAGCGGCCATTTTGACGTGACAACTGTTGCATCGATAAAGGAGATCATAGAGAAGGTAAATCATTCTGCTCCATGCCATTATGGGGTATCTTTGGATCAGACTGAAGTCAGTTGAAGGCTGTCCTATAACAGCAAAGTTTTGTATGGGGGTTTTTGTTGGTAACTGTGCTTGATTAATGGATGGTGATTGAAAAGGAACATACTTTATAGAAGCAGAATAACTTTAAAAGACACACTGATTTGGAATCACCTATTAATTACAGTGTTATTAAAATATGAAGAAACTGTCCAAATCACTTAATTTGTATTGAAAATGATGTTTTACTCAATGCCTTGCAGAAGTAGTCACACCACTTGGTCTTTTTCACCTTTTGTCATGTTGCAGCCGTAAACTTCATTTTATTGTAAATTTATGTCATAGACAAACCCAGTATTGTGCACATTTATATTGTGAAAAGAAAAGCATTGTCTTTAAAAGTTTTTACAAATAAAAATGTAAAAGTCAATTTGTATTCAGCCCTCTTGAGTCAGTAGAACTACTACTAAGTCCTTAAAGGTATTTCCCTGTCGGCTTTATGCATATAGAGATGGAAATGGTCTTATTTTTATTTACAAAAGATTGTCAGATTAGATAGATCAGCTTCTCTGTCCCTGATGAGAAAGTGCGCCAACAGCATGATGGTGGCACCACCCTGTTTCGCTGTAGGGATGATGTCTTCAGGGTGATGTGCAGTGTTGGCTTTTGTGCAACATGTAGTTTTTTGCAAGTAGGCCAAAAAGATTTATCTTTTTCGGTCTTGTGACCAGAGCTCCTTCTTCCACATGTTCTTACAGTTTTTTTTTCATGCAATTATTCCATAAAATGCTGATTTAGGGAGTGTTGTCCTGCAGGTCTTACCTGACCTGTTGGATTTTTGAAATCCCCCAGGAGTTACCATTAGCCTCTTGGCTGGTTCTCTGTTTAATGCTGTCCTTGCCCAGCTCCGTTTCAGTGGACGACCATTTCTTGGTAGGTTTGCAGTTATGCCATGCTCTTTTTTTTCACATATGTGAGATGATCAAAGCTTGAGGAGAACAAGTATTTGATTCACTGCCGATTGTCCAGGTTTTCCCACTTGCAAAGCATGTAGAAGTCTTTTAATTTTATCATAGGTTCTCTTCAACTGTGAGTGACGGAACGTCAAACAAAAATCTAGAAAATCACATTGTGTGATTTTTAAGTAATTAATTTGCATTTTATTGCATAAGTATTTGATACATCAGAAAAACAAAACTTAATATTAATAATATCTCCATCCCTACACAGCTCTCTGGTCTTGGCCATTGTGGAGTTTGTTTGATTGAGTGTGTACTGTGTGTACTGGTGTCTTTTATACAGATAACAAGTTCAAACAGGTGCAGTTAGTACAGGTAATTAGTGGAGAACAGGAGGGCTTCTTGAAGAAGAACTAACAGGGGTGTGAGAGTCAGGATTTCTATTGGCTGTTAGGTGATCAAATACTTCAGTCACAATACTAATTGCCCAGCGACAGCCCCAAAAAACTGAAGGATCTGGAGAAGATCTGTAAGGGGGAGTGGTCCAAAATCCCTGCTGCAGTGTGTACAAACCTTGTCAAGAATTACAGGAAACGTCTGATATCTGTAGATGCAAACAAAGGTTTCTGTACAGAAAATTAAATTCTGTTTTTCTGATGTATCAAATACTTCTACAATAAAATGCTAATTAATTTCTGACAAATCACATAATGTGATTTTTCTGGATTTTTGCTTTAGATTCAGTCACTCACAGTTGAAGAGTACCTATGATAAAAATTAAAGCCTTCTGCATGCTTTGCAAGTGGGAAAACCTGCAAAACCGGCAGTGTTTTAAATACTTGTTCTCCCCACTGTATAACCTAACCCTTCTTTAAATTTCTCCAAATCGTTATCTGTTACCTGACTGGTGCATTCCTGGGACTTTGGGATTTTGTTTGTTTACTAATGTTCTCTAATAAACCTTTGAGGCCTTCACAGAACAGCTGTATTTATGCTAGATTTTATTTAGGGGAATCGGTAAAAAGGGCTGAATACAAATGCATGTCAAAGGTTTCAGATTTTTTTTTTTCTTCTTTTTTTATGTTTGCAAACCCCTTTTCTTCCATTTAACTATCACATGCTGATTTTTGTTGGTCCATCTTAGAAAATCCTAATAAAATACTCTTCTAATTTTGGTGGTAACATGACAAAATGTGAAATAGTTTAAATGCTATATACTTTTGCAAGGCAGTATATGTTTAGTTTTTTTTTTCTATTCTAAGTTTTAAAAAAATATATACGTCTTGCTAAATCTTTACCAACATTTTACTTTGCACCATCCTCCATTCCTCATGCAGTTTTTTGCTGTCATTCTCTCATAGGACTGTCACTGTTTACTTGACATTGCTCCTTACGCCATCGAACGTCTTCACAGCGTTCACATCTACCCAATCGTCATATTCATTCGCTACAAAAATGCCAAGCAGATAAAGTGAGTAATCCCATGGCCTTGGAAGCATGTTTGTTTCACTTCACATTTTTTTGCCTGAAGATGTCAGGTCCTTATCCACATTAATTTGTGTTTGTCTTGCCGCTGCTGCTTACTGGTTGTAATTTAAGCTCCAATCTTGAATAATGTTCTTTATGAACTGTGTGTTGCTTTTTGTAATTTATGGTATAATGACTTGCCAGTTAATTGAGAGAGAAATCTGTCCTATTCCTACTTTTGGTTTAAATTGATATGACTTTGGGTATTCTCTTAGTTTTCTTTGGGCAGAGACGGCCAAAAGGAAAAGTTAGCACTGGCACAAGTCTTGCAGAATTTATTATATCCATACTGCATCAATAATTATGGTGCTTTGCAAAAATATTAATACCCCTGTAACTTTTTCATAATTATTCATAACCACAAACGTCCGTGTATTTATTAGTTGCCTGATTGTAAAGTGGAAGGAAACTGATGCATGGTTTTCAAAAACATGTAGTTTACCAGTCACTTCTGTGCATTGTATTGGGATTTTATGTGATAGACAAACACAAAGTGGCACATTATTTTCAAGTTTGTGGTTTTAATGTGATAAAGGTGGGAATGCATTTGCAAGTCACTGTATACCTAAGCTTTCTGTCTTCGACCACCAGCTTTGGGTTTGATCAGCTGGTGATGGTTTAGAAAAGCCTGTTTTTTCCATTTTTGTAATCGCATGGGAAGATTAAATCTGTTGAACGCTCAGCATGTTATTTTTATGCACAAGGACATAAGCACCAACGCAAATGAGGACAAGCTCAGGTCTGATGGGAACATGCTTTCGAGGCCTCGCGTACACACACATACACACACACACACACACACACACACACACAGACTGCTGCAAATTTATTAAACTGTGCAGCAGTCGAACATGGCCGAGATTGATTCCTGCTAAGCCTTCAATGTCATCAGCTGAGTGCCAGCTGTCCTGGGAGGGGCCTCCCGGGGCATGTGGCGTGGGTGGCTGTTATTTCCACAGGAGCGTGGCCCCACCTGGACTGTTGGAGCAGCTGAAAAAAGTTTGAGGTTTTTTATCTGACCTTATAGTCAGGGAGGCAGCAGCAGACCATCCTGGGAGCACAGTGTTCGACAGAAAAGCAGTTAGTCTAGATGAGGTCAAAATTTCATTGTTGAAATGAAAACCAGCATGGCCTCCTCTAGGGAGAATGAATAGATAGAAATAGAAAGGTTTTTACTATTGTTGACAAGATTCATGTCAATGAATTAGTTTTTTTTAAAATTTCGATTAAAAAAAATCCTTACTGTTCAGGAGGCGCATGGTATCTCTAGAGGAGCTGCAGAGATCCACAGCTCAGGTGGGAGAATATGTTAATAGGACAACAATTAGTGCGCACTTTATAAATCTGGGTTTTGTAGAAGAGAAAGCCATTGTTGAAAGAATGTCATAAGAATGTCTTTTTGCATTTTTCCACAAGCCATGTCGGATCACTGATCTCAGAAATCACTGTCGAAGAAGGTGCCCTTGACAGATGAGAACAAAATGTCACTTCTTGGCCTACATTCACCCCACCATAAACAAATCATGCACACTGTAGAACATGATGGTGGCAGCATCATGCTGTGTGGTTGCTTCTCTTCAGCACAGACAGGGAAGCGGGTGAGATTTGATGGCAAGATGGATGGAGCTAAATACAGTGATTTCTGCCCAGGCCCACCGACACTTCAATTAATGCACCGTACATTGACTAAACATTGAAGCAACCACTTACCCTTAATAAAAACTCTTACCTCTTTAAATCACAAATTCTCATGTAAACCGTGGCCAAATATACCATATAGTTACAACAGAAAAATAAATCTATAAATAAGAAAATCTATAAAACAAACGTGCCAAAATTTCACAAAAACATATGAAACCTGTGAGAAACATATGAAAAATGTACATTACATTCAGTAATGCTGAACATTAATTACTAAAAATGTAATTATTCAATGAAACTGGGACATCTGTCTTACTCAAGATTACTGTGCAGAAAACAGAGTATTGCTGAGATGTCAGGCTACTGCGGCTTTCTTCAAAAATGTGTGCACAGAAACCCATTGCTCTCTCTAATGGTGCGATGGACTCACACTCATAATGAACCTTGCAAGCATTGACGGTGCAGGAAAGCGTCCTTTTTGACAAATTTCTATTCCTGAAGCACCTCACTTGGGTTCGGGACTGGATTGTCGACTGTCGAACGCTGAGGTTCTCTTTTATTTCTTCATCAACGGACTTTGGGCTTGAATTGAAGGAGGATTTTAATTCATACAGAGATTTAAGTTGCTAGTTATGTTTTTTGATATCATTTTTTTTTCAATGTAATAATTATTTCATCAAGACCAGTCTCTGATTTTGATATAATTACCAACCTCAGCTGTACGCTCCATCCGCCAAAACATACGACTACTTTGTTGTGGTGACATTCAGTTAATCTAAATTTAGCAGTTAAAAGAATTTTTTGTGATTTTTAAAAAAGCACTGATCTATTGTTGCGGTGTTTCTGCAGCTGTTTATGAATCTGTTTTGGAGACGCTAACAGTTGTGGATATTTTCTTCTCAGGGAGCAGAAGGATCCTCTGTACCAGCGGGATAAACTCACACAGAAACATTCCAAGGAGCAGTTTGAGGCGGCACAGAAAATCGAGCAGGAGTACAGCCGGTTCTTCACAGGTTGGTGGAAATCATTTATTTTCACATTAATGTACTAACTGCTAGCTTTGATATAGGAAGCTCACAAACATTCGTTTTGAGTTGCGAGTGTGAAGATTACCTGAGGCGTACTTGTCTTCCTTATCAGATCAGGGTTAAAGATTTATTATGTGGAGCAGCAGACAGTCTGAAACACACAACTGTCCCGCTGATTAATGACTGTGAAAGGAGGCAACTCATGGCGAGGGGCTTTGGCAACAAGATCCTTTCAAAAAAGGATAGGTTGCTGGCTAACTTTCACAAAGATGAGAACAAAAAACACAGTTTTAAAATCTAGCAGGGACTGTTGAGTTAAACTGAGAGTAAACCTGTTCTTGTTAATGCCAAAGATTGTTGCTTAAATTATTTTGACTCCACAGAGGACGTCTTTAGGCAATCTTCATTCAAAATGAGATGGAGCATACAATTCAAGTACAATATGTTGAGCTTCATGAAGTTTATCAAGTTTGTCTTACTGGTCTTACCGAGCAGCTTGGTAAGGGAGGTGAAAAAAAAAAATCAAAGCTCATTGTTTGGCAACTGGATTTCTCTAAATGATCTACAATGAGCTTTTTCTATTTCAGTAAATTATAGATTTATATAACACCCAAATTTAAATGCAACATGAATTCTTTATATAAATGTCCATTTATAGGTTTATAAGTCATGAACCTTGCATTCATACCCAATGTAATAGATTAATATGCATGTGAATTTACTTTGGGGCTCTAAACAGATTTTTTAATTAAATAAATAAACCTTACATTTGAGTACATTTATTGACCTGGAGGGAAAAAAAATCTAAGTTAAAAAAATATTGTTTTTAACTACTTTATCATATTCAAGGCACAATTATCAGCAGCCCTTCTGCCAGTATCTTAATTGCCATTAGGACAACTCCTAGCTGTCTTCTGTAACATTTCACAAGGTTGGACATACAGAGTTGGGGAGCCTCAACTATTGCTCTTTGAACATCTAGAGTCCTGGATCCTCTCTTGTGCAGTCTTCTCTTCAGCTTACCCCACGGATTGTAAAGGTCCATGGAAAAAATGTTTTTTTTGGCGAACCATTGATTCCGTGTTACTCTGGCCATACATTTTGGATGATTTTCCTGTTGAAAGATCCAGTGTTGACCCATTTTCAGTTGTCTGGCAGAATCCACAAAATTTTTATTTAAAAAATTCTGGTTTTTCAAAGGGTTGATGATACAAACCTTGCCAGAATGCATAACAATGTTTCCAGGGATGTTTAAGAGAAACGTGCCCACAGCATCACAGGTCCACCACCATACTAACAAAGCGCATAAGATGCTTTTCCACAATCATCCTTTGTTTCACACCGAACAGTGTTTGTTGCAAGAAATGCTCAGTCTAAGCTTACTCTGACCAAAGCACATGTTCCAGATCAGGTCCCAGTAGTGTTTAGCCATCGCCATATGCATATTTGTGATGGCAGGACATAAAAGGCTGTCCGTATGCCACTCTTTGCAGCAGCTCTCCAACATTGGTGTTAGGACATATTTTTTGACCTCCCTCACCATCTTCGTCACTGTGCATGGTGGCAAGATAAACTAAGGTTAACGCCCACTCTAGGATCAAGTGGCTAAGAGAAATAGGCATCGGTGTAACAGTATATGTATACCCCAGTAAAACTGATGGGGGTATTAATAAGTTCCCAGAACCTTAGCTTAAACCATAAAACTTCATAATAAAGAGAAATTTCACATTTTTAGTGTTTTAATTATGATACTGCAATAAAAGATGTATTTATTTTAGACTTTTTGCACATCTTTACCCATCTTTAACAAGTTATGTTCTGTGTTAGTAATTTCAAAGTACTTCTTCTGAATTATGAACTTGCACTCCTACATGTTTACTCAGTCTCAGTATACTGTGATTTCTTACCGTCAACCAGAACATTTGAAGTTTACCAACTGTGGTTAGTTCTGACATTTCTAGAAAAAAATAAGAAAAATTAAACATGAAGATTCAGAAAGAACTTACCAACTCATTTTTTTGGCTTTACATTTTAGATTTTTTCTGGAAAATATGTTGACCTATTGTTTAGAAACTGTAATCTGGAGTAATCCATATTTGACTTGCATGTGCATTATGTGTTGCAGGCGTTGTCCGAGGAGGCAGCGTCTCGTCCATTTGCACTCAGATCATGACCATCGTGGAGCACGAGCAGAATAAAGTCCTCTGGATTCCAGATGGAGCACCATAGAAATTTCATCGCACTACATCCCACTCTCACACTTATGTAGCATTATTTTTATTTTGTTTTATCTTAGGGTACACAATAAATCAGACACTTCAATTAACATCCAAGGCTTACTCGCTTATACGAACATCAGCACTGATGATGATAATGTAATATTCCCACTACATACGTGATTTACTGAGCAGCAGCTAGATTTGTTTACACTAGTATTTGATACTTGAATGTTCTATTCTCCCTCGGATGTGGTAGTACTCCTTAAATTCATTTTTGTTGCCATAAACATGTTGGACAACAGTGAAGACATATTCCTGAAGTGATGATGGACTAGACTACAATGTTCTCTTCCTTCTCTATATTTATATGCATTTTCCTCTCATGTAATTTATCTAAACATTTTTTCTAATCATTAGGAAGAATATTTTTCATTTAATGTTCTTATTTATAGTGGAGAAAATTGTTCTTTGTTTTTTGTTTTGTGGTATGAAGGTTCCCTTTTCATTCCAGTTCTCATAAATAACTTTGTGCCAACCCCGGTTTTGTTCGTGTTGTTAAAATCATGCGGCAGTTTTCTAGTTTCAGCACTTTGTCCCTGGTTGTCTTTCCGTTTCTGCCAATATAGTTTTTCTTTGTCAAATGAAATATAAAGAAGGGACTATTTTTATTTGAAATTTGTGGATGGCTGTCAAATAAACACGTTCACAGATACCTTGTGATTCATGCTAGCACATTTTATCTTAGCGAAAACACTTGAGATAAGTTGAAGGTTAATATTTCCTTAAAAATATTAAAAACAAATTATAGTTGATAAATTGCAAGTATTCTGTGGTTTTGTTAAAATTTTGTTTGCTTTATTGCTCAGCTCAGAAAGGCCTTAGTTTGAATTTAAAGTGTTAACTTATTGTCCACCAGAGGGAGCTATTTACCATTTCAGACAAGTAAGATGTGTTTATTTTAACCACTTTATTATAGGTGTTTGTTCTACATAAATACAATACAGTTTCATTGTATATTGCAAAACAAGCGATTGTGCTATAAGGATATTTTATAGATTCATTAAACAAATTTCAGGCATTTATTTGTTATTTTGATGATTGTACCTAGCAGCTATTGAAAACTGATCATGCTGGTTCCCAGTAAAAAGATTTTTAATAGGGAAATATTTTGTTACAGCTTACAGAGTCATGTTGAGACTGATGCCTTTGCATTTGTCTAACAGATAGTTATTATGATCCTCCAGGAACGTAAGCCATAAAAGGGCACTGTTTAAAAAGCTGGGTGTTAATGTTGTATCCAAGCATATTAATGGAAAGATAAGTGGAAGAAAAAACATAAAAAAGTGCTTGTATATTTTGCTACAACACATGTTTAGATGTGATATTTGTTGGAAAAGGGGGCACCACCAGAAAGTTTTAGGTACCTATATACCCAAAAACAGCTGACATAAACATGCTGATGTAAAAGCTCCTGCAAAATTTGGTGTCCATGATTTTTAAATACTGTGACCTAATTTTCAACCAAGAGATGTGGACTTCGGTGGGGCCAAGAGTGAGTGAAATTTTAATGGGATGATGGACAAAAAAAACCTATATTGGCATAAATAAAAAATATGCATTTAGAGCTCCATCTTAATGACTTAGAAAATCAGAAAGTAATTTTAAGTTAACTGTAGATTCGTTAGTAATATATTTTAACTTTCTGTTAATTTTAATGATTATAACTTATAGGTAACTTGATTCTCGTTCTGGGCTTTTGCATGAATTACAGCATCAATACTGAGGTGTAATGGAAACCCAGGTTGCTTTGATAGCAGCTTTCAGCTTGTCTGCATTGCTGGGTGTGGCATCTTCCTCCTCAGAATACTCCAAAGATGCATTATGGGGTTTAGTTTATGTGGGTTTTCTGGCAAATCAAGGACAGTGATAACTACTGGGGTTGGACAATGAAACTGAAACTGTCATTTTAGTGTGGGAGGTTTCATGGCTAAATTGGACCAGCCTGGTAGCCAGTCTTCATTGATTGCACATTGCACCAGTAAGAGCAGAATGTGAAGGTTCAATTAGCAGGATAAGAGCAAAATATTGAAATGCACACAACATCATGGGTGACATACCAGAGTTCAAAAGAGGACAAATTGTTGCTGCGCGTCTTGCTGGCGCATTGGTGACCAAAACAGCAAGTCTTTGTGATGTATCAAGAGCCACGGTATCCAGGGTAATGTCAGCATACCACCAAGAAGGACGAACCACATCCAACAGGATTAACTGGACGCAAGAGGTAGCTGTCTGAAAGGGGCGTTCAGGTGCTAACCCAGATTTTATCCAAAAAACATAAAACCACGGCTGCCCAAATCACGGCAGAATTAAATGTGCACCTCAACTCTCCTGTTTCCACCAGAACTGTCCGTCAGGAGGTCCACAGGGTCAATTTACATGGCCGGGCTGCTATAGCCAAACCTTTGGTCACTCATGCCAATGCCAAATGTCGGTTTCAATGGTGCAAGGTGCGCAAATCTTGGGCTGTGGACAATGTGAAACATGTATTGTTCTCTGATAAGTCCACCTTTACTGTTTTCCTCACATCTGGGAGAGTTATGGTGTGGAGAAGCCCCAAAGAAGCGTACCACCCAGACTGTTGCATGCCCAGAGTGAAGCATGGGGGTGGATCAGTGATGGTTTGGGCTGCCATATCATGGCATTCCCTTGGCCCAATACTTGTGCTAGATGGGCGCGTCACTGCCAAGGACTACCCAACCATTCTTGAGGACCATGTGCATCCAGTGGTTCAAACATTGTATCCTGAAGGCGTGTATCAGGAAGACATTGCACCAATACAAACAGCAAGACTGGTGAAGGATTGGTTTGATGAACATGAAAGTGAAGTTGAACATCTCCCATGGCCTGCACAGTCACCAGATCTAAATATTATTGAGCCACTTTGGGGTGTTTTGGAGGAGCGAGTCAGGAAACGTTTTCCTCCACCATTATCACGTAGTGACCTGGCCACTATCCTGCAAGAAGAATGGCTTAAAATCCCTCTGACCACTGTGCAGGACTTGTATATGTCATTCTCAAGACGAATTGATGGTGTATTGGCCGCAAAAGGAGGCCCTACACCATACTAATAAATTATTGTGGTCTAAAACCAGGTGTTTCAGTTTCATTGTCCAACCCCTGTATGTTAATTAAACCAGGTATTGGTACTTTTGGCCGTGTGGACAGATGTCATTTCCTACTGGAAAATAAAATCAGCTTGTCAATAGAAGGAAGCATGAAGGGCTCTGAAACTTCATGGACGACAGCTATACTGACTTTGGACTTGATATAACACAATGGACCAACACCAGCAGATGACGTGGCCCCTCACTGAACCTCAAGCATCTTGGACTGTGCACCTCTCTGCTCTTTCTCTAGACCAGGGGGTTTGCAAACTTTACAAAACAAAGAGCCATTTTGCCTCCAATAACGCTAAATACAACTTTATCCACCAATTTAGGTGGATTATTTAGCTGAAATGTCAAATGAATAAAGAAAAAAAGAAAAGAATTAAAGAACCACAATTTTCTATTTTGAGATTTTAAAATAAAGAGCAAAAAGAGGATGAAAACATTTTCTTGTAAGAAACGTTTTGTTGAAATATTAGTTCAGTTATTCACTGAAGAAACTGAAAAACTGCTAAAATCTGCATTTGCTATTATATCTATATTTAAAAACATTGGTTGGTTCTTTATCATCGTTAGACCAAGTTATTAAGAGCCAATGTGGAAGGTCCAAAGAGCCACTAGCGGCTCCGGAGCCGTAGGTTACAGACACCCGCACTAGACTTTAGGACTTTCATTTAAAAATTAAATGCTAAATTTAATTTAATTTGAACAGAGGGCTGTGGAACATAGTATTTAGCCCAGGTAAGACCTTTTGACATCTTTGGTTCAAGAGTGATCTAAAAAAGAAATATGACTGTAGCCCTGAAAATATCTGTGGTTGGTGGTTCTGGAAGGCTTCAGCTGCAGTCACAACCCTCTCCAGGCTGTTATCCATGTTGTTTGTGCAACGTTTTTCTTTCCAAAGTTTATCCTTCCACTAAACTTTAAAGTAACATGCTTTGGTACAGCACTCGTTTTAGTCCATGAGGCGGACACCCTGTCTACTTTTAAGGCTAGGCTTAAAACTTTCCTTTATGATAAAGCTTATGGTTAGAGTGGCTTAGGTTAACCTGAGCTACCTTCCTTATTTTAGCTCCGTCTTCTTCTCCCCTTGTTGGATGGAGTAAGGGGGAGTCAGGTTTAGCCTAAACCGGCTCAGTTACGGTTGAGGTGCAAACACACCCTCCATTTCTGCTACCTGTATGACCCCCTCTCTTTTCCAATGGTTATGGTCAATCTGACAGAGAGAGGTATCCCAATCGTTGTGGTTTTTAGTATAACAATGACCATCAGTGGGCTCTAGATGGACAAACTATCTACTTTTAAGGCTAGGTTTAAAACTTTCCTTTTTGATAAAGCTTATAGTTAGAGTGGCTTAGGTTATCCTGAGCCATCTCTGTAGTTATGCTGCTATAGGCTTAGGCTGCTGGAGGACATAATGACCACTTTCACCCTCTTCGCTACTTTCTCACTCTACTCTTCAATTTTGTATTATTTGCTGTTATCTCAGCTTTTAACTTTGTTCTCTCTCTTTTCTCTTCCTAGAAGCTACACCTGGCCTGACTCTGTGTCTACCTGTAACACCTTTCTGGAGAGGGGAATCCTCCAAGCTTCTGCTGGCAACAACTTAATGCTCACCCTCTGCCGATGATCCACATGGCCCTGTCTTTCAGTGTTTAACCCTTTCTCTCTCCTAGACATAGTGATTGACTGAGCTTTTACTGTAACTAACTCTATGTGCTCTCTTCAGACTCTAACCTTGAAAACTGGCTCAGAGTTTATCTGTTCCTTCTTTCTAGGTGAAACGACTAAAGGAGCTACATCCATTAACATTTACTTTTCCTTCCCATAGAAAGTACTCCTGGATCAATGCTTCTTTGTTCTCTTTGTGTCTCTGCTCTGTTCTCTCTAACCCCCAGTCGGTCGTGGCAGATGGCCGCTCACACTGAGCCTGGTTCTGCTGGAGGTTTCTTCCTGTTAAAAGGGAGTTTTTCCTCTCCACTGTAGAAGTTTTTCCTCTCCACTACATGCATGCTCAGTATGAGGGATTGCTGCAAAGTCAACGCCAGTGACTGTCCACTGTCTCTACATGCATATCCAGGAGGAGGGAATGCTGCAAGTCACTGACTGGATGCAATCTGCTGGGTTTCCTTTCCTTAGATAGAAAAAGCTTTTTATCCAATTTGAATAAATAACAGAATCTGGCTGCACTATTCAATGATTAAGAATAATTGGAATGTATGTACCTGACTTTTGTGAAGTGCCTTGAGACATGTGTTGTGAATTGGCGCTATATAAATAAACTGAATTGAATTGAATTTGTCGTTTGCATTGGACTTGAGTAATCTACTTATCAAAGTAATTTTGTTACCCAAAAAAACGTGAAATAAACGCTTCAAATGCGTGTGAACAGGCAACAGATTAAGTTTCATACTGGTGGCATTGCCCCACATGTTGGTAACACCGTCAACGAAAAATCATTTTAAAAGCATATTTTAAGGTTTTAATATGCGTTTAACATTTTTTTTTTTAAGAAAGACAGTGGTTGGAAATGTGTTGAAGCTACAGGTGATGAAGACGTTTCCATTGAGTTGCTGTCTGTAGGCACCAAAGTTGGCCGTAAAACATTGATGAATCGGTCCCTATAAATAACTCGTAGCTTCTACGTCTGCTGTTGATGGCTCCTCCCCCTTTTTGCTACCTGTAAATCTGCGATGCCATCTTCCAATAAATGGATGAGACAGTCGGCCGCGGAGCTGGAGGACAGAAAATCACAAAAAACGACATCTTTTATCCTATTTATATTGAATATTTTAGATTTTCACCGTGAGGAGCGCATTCAACAGTGCGCAGAATAAGATGAGCTGCTGAAAGCTGCGCCGTCAAACAAGGTGGAGGAGTGAGTGAATCATCGGCTGACGAGCACGGCGCTGCATTTCTCTGTTTATCAGAGATAATAATAATAAGCAAACTGATTAGAAATATAGGGAACAATGTACGTTTTTTGGAGCTTGTATATAATGTGATTTTTACGCACAGATCAAACGGATGACGCGCAACTCCAGCCGCGGACGCGCATCGTAAGGCGCACCTTAATTTCAGAAGTTTTTTTTTTAAATTATTATTCTCCTTCTCTCTGCTGTCCACCCAACTTTGAACAACACTTCCCTTTTCGTGAATGCAGACGAGAGGTCGCGACACAAGGAGAGAAAGGCGCGGTGATTGAACATGCCTGAGCCGATGTGGCATCAGGGGGCGCTGGCTGGAGCTCCCCGAAGCGCCTGAATCTCTCACTCTCTCTGTCCGAGTTGGTTTGTTTGATCCGAGGTGACCCGACAGGTGACCAGAAGTCCGCGATGGCGAAGAAAGGAGAGAAATTCAGCCAGGATCCCTCGATCCACATATCCAAGATGAATGTGGTCATCCCGTTCTCGCCCGACGTGCTCTGTGACAGCAGCGGCCAGCGAATGTGGTGGGCTTTCCTCGCTTCCTCCATGGTTACTTTCTTTGGGGGGCTCTTCATTATTCTCCTGTGGAGGACCCTAAAGTACCTGTGGACCGTGTGTTGTCACTGTAACGCCAAGAAGAAGGTAAGTTTGTTATGGCACGGCTCCCACGGTGGGGCGGGGGAAGGAGGGGATTTATCACGGGTTTTATCCCTGGTGAGTCCAGCAGTGCGTGACAACAGCGCGTCCTGTCAGTTTGATGTATAAAACGGGCTTGTAAATAAATCAGTGCCGAGGCCCCCATCAACAGAGAATACGGGGCATGACTGAATAATGAAGTCGTCTATTCTTGGCTTAATGTGACACTCTGTAACGGTGCTAAAAAGATTTTGCTCTCAACACTGAGGAGTCTTTTCACACTTGTCGGATCAACTTCTGTTTACTGTAGGTTGATCTGAAATATGATCCAAGATTGCATGATCCCCCTTAACAAAGCGTTAGGTGAAGTTTTGCTGATAATTCTGGTTTTATTTCACCAGGTTGGGATATTTCTGACTGTATTATAGCTATATCTTTACATTGCCTTGCAAAAGTATTCATTATTCATAAACATCTGTAGATTTTGTCACGTTACAGCTAAAACGTCAGTGAATTTTAACCCAAAGTATTTCTTAATTGGGAATGATTGAAGGAAAACAAATTTCAAAAATCTGAAAAGTGTGATGTGCATTTTTATTCAATTTGTTCACGACTGTTCTTTAACAAACTTCTGAGGCCTTCACAGAACAGCTAGATATGCAACTTCTGTAGATATTAAACCTCTCTGAGGTGGACTCTATTAACTTATTAGCCGACTTTTCAGGGCAATTAGTTGACCTGGATTGTATTTATTTGTTGTTTACTTAAACAAAAGTTTTCCAATTAGTGTATGTAATTTATTGAAAACCATACCTTCTATTCCTTTCAATTCACAATTATTATTTTCCGCGTGAGGTTTCTGTTACATAAAATCCATCTTTTCCCCATTTATTGTACATATTAAAGTGCACTAAATGTGACAAGCTGTTAGCGGGTGTGTAGTTACAGTGGTAGGAAACAAAATATTGATTTGTGAATGAAAATGTCCTCATGGGATCAATGAAGGCCAGTTAACCTGAGAGTACAAAGTGTGACGGCATGAATCTTGAGGTTCCATGATAAACAGCATCCAAATGTGTTAAAGTTCACCTGTGCTGCTGAATATGACTTGGGGCAAGAATGCAAATACTCATTTCTATTTATTATGCATAGCCCCACAGGTTTACTTATACATATTTTGTTTTGAGGCTTTTCTCACAAAAAAATTAATGTCTTGAATTGCCCAGAGTTGTGATGAAAAACAACTTGTGATCTTTTTTGTATGCCTTTTTTATATTAAACCTGAAAATGCATTCAGATAAGAAAACCCTTAACCTCATGTGCCGTTTGGGATATTCAGCTGAGACATTGTTGATCATAGTTGCATCTCTCTGTACTGAGTGAAAGTCATTGTGTAATCTTGAGAAATGTTCTCAATACTTAAATCATTGGTAATTAACTGAGCTGATGTAGTGTTTCTATTGTAGATGTCTCACATTCAATTAAATGTAACTTTAGTATCCCCAAAGGGACATTTTATTGCATAGCGACTCTTATTTTGCAAGTTATATAGGCATCACATACTGTATGTTAATCATTCGTCATTATCTATATGTTCCAGTTTTAGCTATTTTGCATTTTAGTTCTCTGTGTCCCAGAAATAAAGTGAAATCATCCCAGTGATCACTTTGTGGGATTTGGGATGTCAGTAGAGCTGATGGGGACTGATGGGTGGTGCCTGTTTAGGACAGTGGAGTGGACTATGTACTTTGTACGTTGCTTTTTCCCAGTAAACATAAATGCTTAAATACTGTTCAACTGGAAGATAGAGACAACAGCTCAGATTTGACTGAAATGATGTTTGTAGGCTTGCACCTGAATTTCTGAAAATGATTGTTCACTATTTCTTTATTTAGCTATAATTGTGCTTGTAGTTATACAGCGTGTGGTCTACTTAAAAAAAAAAAAAGTTTAAGTTTTACTTTTTCCTTTGATACTGAAGTACAAAGATGGACTGGCTGATAAATAAGCCAGAGAAGGAGTATTTAGTCTCTGTGGTTGATCATCATTTTATCAGACAGAAAAATAAGGAAAAATGCAATGGGCTGCTGGCAGGGTGGCGCTGACCTTTGGAGGAAGCCATCTATATTATTTCTGTGCTGCAGCGGCCAATTTATTTTTCTGTATTCTCTACAGCATATTTTAACATCAGTTAATCTTCTAAAGTACAGAAAATACATTCTAAGGTGCAGATTTATTGAAAATTAAAGCAGTGTGTTTGAAAAAGCGACTGGAGCTCAAAACCCCTACAGTAGCCCATATTTCCATGGATGCAAATGCATTGAAACACATTCTATTACAAACCATAACATGAAAAATATATAAAACTTGTTCTCGCAAAGAACTGAAGAGACATATTTTCATTTATTCAAACTGATCCATGATCCAATAGAACAATATGAGAAATATCCTCACATCATAATGCCTCAGCCACCATGCTTCATAGTGTACTTTGCTTAAATTCAATCTTTAGGGGTCATCTGACAATCTGTCTGCAGCCTTTAGACCATAAAAGAACAAGCTTCCTTCCATTAGTCCACAAAATGTTCCACCTTTTCTCAGTTTGCTGTTTAGCAACGTCTCCAACCCAAGTTTTGTTTTCAATAATAGGACTTTTTGCTGACACCTTTGTTTTCACATAGGCATCTTCAAATTGTCACAGTTCTCGCATGTAACTGTAGGCTTTCATTGAGCACCCTTGAGTTGATTACTGGCTGAATCTTTGCTTATTTGGATTTACTTAGGTTCTTTTCCATTTTATTTCCACATCTCTCTGGGTTTTGTTTCAATTTTAAATCATTTGAGGTGATTTTAGCTCAGAAGCCAATTATTTTCTGCACCTCTTCTTATGCTTTCCCCTCTCCAAACAGCTTTGCAATTAAAGTATGATGTACTTCTGAACAATTTGTGGAACATTCAAGTTTACTTAGATGTTCAGAGAGGAATGTATTATAACCAGCATGTAAAACATCTGCTGCCCTCATCCTTAAAAAGGACCCCCTATTTGATATATGTTTATTTCCGGAATGAATGACATCACTATTGAACTCCACCTGGCTATTATTTTAGACACGCCCCTTTTAGCTGATGGTTTAAGAACAGAGAATCAGCAGCATGCATGCCATGATTGTTTGGTCTGTTGGTTTTCTATTACTCTATTACATTTACAGTTAAACTATTTGGGATGTACAAATACAATTTATGTCAAAAAGTGACGGATTTGTTTAGTGACAACTTGCAAAACTACAAGCAGCATAAGCAGCCCCTTGCAGACTTGCTACCTGAGCAGATAGCCATTTATTTACTGCAGTTAGTTAATGTTATTATTGTAAAAATAAGAACATCAGTCAACCGAAATTAAGCAATTGTAGAAGTTAATGCAAAATAAAAAAATGGGCAGATGTTAAATATTTTCAAGCATAACAACTAAAATTCAATTTATTACCAATTGATAGCAAAATAAAGCAATTAAATGTTTCTGTCAGAGCAGTTTT
Organism: Crenichthys baileyi; assembly: GCA_036173005.1. NCBI lineage: Eukaryota > Metazoa > Chordata > Actinopteri > Cyprinodontiformes > Goodeidae > Crenichthys > Crenichthys baileyi. The sequence continues at coordinate 794,482 of JAHHUM010002896.1, forward strand.
AAGATAATTATAGAGGCAGGAGAGTGGCTGAGGACTGATTATATTTTGAAGATTTGAAACAAAAAGGAAAAAGGCAGTTTTACCTCCTTCTGTTTTCACTTTGGGAGCATTTCATAGTATTTTTGAGTTGCACCTAGTATCACAAACAATAGTATGACATGACAAAGGTTTCGAAATATAAGTAGGTAAGTTGCAATAAATAGCAACGTGTTTTTTCAGATTAAAGAGAGTCTGCATGTGTTTAAGGCACATGAAAGCATGATTTGAGTTCAGTCTTATTGATAAAGGACTAACATGCATTTTTTCTGTGTGCAAAGTGAAAACACCTTTTCAAACAAAAATTCAGTTTAGGTATAAAAAAAATTATATTGTATATAGCCAGTTTCTAAGTACTTATATGAAGTTTGTTTTTAGTCTTGTTTGAGGTCAGAACCACTTCAGTTATAGCAGTGATTGCTGCAGAGGCTTAAAGCTTCCTGTAAAATGTCTGCAGCTTGATTGAAGGACGGTCCTGTAGTATAAACAACTGTGTCATCAACATATACAGTAAATGTATTTCGGCTGCTGGTGTTCCTTGTTCCAACTCATTTATAAACTCAGACTGTCTGCGTTACTCTATAAAGAGCAGAATGGCAAAAAGTTAGAACATTCTTCGCAACAAACACTTGAAACCTTTTGAGAGCCAATCCGATAAACACTTGCTTGAATATTGAAATATGTGGTAATGTAAATAGAATTGTACTAAATACATTCAAGTAATAAATAATATAGCCATGGTGCTTTGAATTCATCAATAATAAGGTAAATACACAAATGGGTAAATGTCAAAGATGTGAATCATTTTTTCAAATTTATGTACGACAATTTTTACAATCGTGAAATAAATGAAAATAATGTTATAATAATAATATCCCTGTAAAGTCAATATTATATTATTTTAGCAGCTGTAGAATTAATTGTTGCTTTCTTGTAAATAAAAGCAGTTAGACCACATTTTTGTTTCTGTAAATACAGTGAAATAGTTGTATTGTTAGTAAAAGTATGTGTTTCACGTCCAGGGGTAAAATTACGGAATATTCTAACAGATGAATACAACCATAAAATGATTTAAAAAAAAAGTTAAAATATGCATTTTAAAAAAATATCAAGATGAAGAGCAGCTGTTTAATCGAGGATGGTAATTGTACTGTAAAAATACAGAAATGTTGTAATTGGACTGAAATTTGCTTATTATTTTGTGGGTTTTGTTTTGCTGTTTTTAATTCAGAAAAATAAATATTGATTTGGAATTTTGAATAATGTAAATATTAAAAAAAATTGTCTTCCATCCACTTCATTTGAAACAAATTAGAAGAAATGTAACACATTGTAAATTTTAACATTCTGCATGTTTGAATGTAAAATTATAAAGTGATAATGTCTCACTGGCCAATGTCTATTTCCAAGTGTATTTAGTATTCAAACATAACTGCAAGTTATCTCTTTTAAGTAGCATGTAAATTTTTAACAAATCTAATTTTTAAATAATACAAAAAGTAAGCGAAGTCTGTTTCCTGAATTTTTACATTTTCTCACAAAAATAATACTTCACATAAATGCCAAAATGCAGGAGAAAAACTAAGAGAAAAATAGTTGTATGAGTTCTTTTATTTCCACAGTTCAGCAGTGCTCCCCATGTGATTTAAAAGAGAGCAGTCAGATTTTGTTTTCCTGCTCTGATTTCTGCCAAGTGGAGCGAGCGAGCGAGCTCTACCAACCTGTTGTGCCACTCTGTGGGAGTCAGCCACAGATGGATCATCCTTTCACTCTAATCTTCCCATTTTCTTTGCCTTTTACTTTCTTTTATGCTCTTGGGATTCATTTCCAACCTTTCCTCCTGGTCTTCTAAAAATCCTCTGCTCCTTGTCTAAGAACCAGTCTCCCTGCAAAAAGTCAGAAATGCAGTGTCAGGTGCTTACAGTATGCACCATATGAATAAGTGTTTTGGTTGCTAAGCAACTAGGAAGCAATGGATTTCATTATAAGAGTAAATGTCCGTGTGTTATGCAGTTGTCGAGGCTGTGGGATGTGGCAGATTGTGTTGGAGGAACAATCCACTCCCCTCCAGTCTGTGAATGTCATTAACAGGTCAAAATTCAAGATTTTAGAGAATTGTTCATAGAAATGAGTTGATTATCTATTTTATCCTTTACTAGATTCAAGCTCACTTGTCTCTAATGCATATGCCACTGACAGGTCTGACACTGAGGCACTGGAACTGTTCCCAGTCTAATGGTAATCAATAAACCCCATTATTTGTGGGGTTCTGATACATCACTGCTATTGTGGGATGGGGGTGGGGAATGAAAATACATTCTTTCTAAATGGCGTAGTACACAGAGCCGAATAAAAAGAAGTAGTGGCATTTCTTTAGTCACTTCATTAGCATTGAGAGTGCCCCCCTCACCCTTCTTTGCGGTGGCTGAATTATATAGCAACTTAACTTTAATTAAGCTGCTGTCACAGTGTTTCTTAACTTGCCAAGTCTGCTGGTGTCTAAAAACGCAACTTACACAGGTCCAAATTTGAGGAAATTGAGTGCATTTTGTTTACCTAAAGTCCTTTCTAGTACATGTTTCACTTTTGATGTGCCTCTATTTTGTATATTACGTTTTGCTGACATGTCACTGTTTTGCTTTATTGTTTTTACAGTGAAAAGTATTTGCTATGCTAAACAGTTCTTGTTTTTGGTACACTTAAATGTTACAAAACCTCAAACTCATTTTCATATCACTGGTTTTGCCTACCTTGGAAGCAACAACTGCTATCGATGCATTTGTTATAACTGGCAATGAGTCATTTACATCACTGTGGAGGAATGTTGTCTCATTCGTCGTTGCGAACATTCTGTGGTTCAGCCAAATTGGGTTGGTGGTGGGGCAGAGCATGGACTTGTTTAATAAGGTCATGCCACAGCACCTTAATTAGATGTAAGCCCAGACTCTGACAAAATCACTCCAAAATCTTCATTTTGTTTTGAGTCATTCAGTGGTTGACTTCCTGTTAAGTGTTGGATTATTGTGTTGCTGCCCAACCCAAGTGGGCTTGAACTTAATGCTGCAGTAGTTCACTTTTGTAAAAATTAATTGTTTACATATTTGTTAAAACTGTCACTATGCCATTTGCGGAAATACACCGTTCCCGGTCAGAAACAACCAATTAGAGCTGAGACCAATGTCTTAGAGTGTCAATCACGCTCGTGTAAGTGCTGCTCACAACCCTTCCCCTGCACAGCGCCGTTAAAGCTCAAGGTTCCCGGTGTGCTAATAGCGTTGCCCTAACGATTTGAGGACTAGGTTTGTTGGAAAAGAATGGGCACGTCATAGTCAATGCAAGACATAGTGATATTTCATCCCTACCAGTGAATCAGTGAATGTGCCATAGCTGTTTATCCGCCATCATTGGTGGCCCTTCTTACTAGCCCTCGCGTTCACTGCAGGCTCAGCTGTGGAGAAGGAGCTGTGGAGGGAGGGATGTAGCACAGAAGAGAGCGGGGGGACCTGTAAGGTGTGCTTGTTCAAACTTTCAGGCTAAGTCCATAGTTTTGAAGCAGCAAACCAAGCCCCTGACCATCACACTACCAACAACAGATGCCTTACAGAAAGTTCCACTTTTCTCCCATCAGCCCATAGAATATTTTCATAGAAGTCTTGCAGATCATCAAGATGTTTTCTGGAAATATAAGATGGGCGTTTGTGTTCTTGTCGGACAGCAGTGATTTTCAACCTAAAACTCTTACAAGGATGCCATTTTTACCCAGGCTCTATTCTATTGTTAAATCTTTTGTGGAGAATGGCTCTTACTATGGCTCTCAGGAGTCATAGAGCATTAGAAATGACTTTGTAACCTTTTCCAGACTGATGGATATCAATGACATTCTTTCTCATCTGTTATTTATTTATTTTTTTTAGATCAGGGCATGAGGTGTTTTTATGCTGTCTGTAAGGTTCTATTTAAGTGTTTGTCTTGATTCTACATTTCAGGTAATAATCAGACCTGAGGGTGGCAAGTGAATTTGGATCAAATAAATCTCAGTTCATTTATGATTTAACAAGGCGGGTAACTACTTTTTCACATAGGGCCAGAATGGTTTAAGTAGCATTTTTCATTGTTAAATCAGATTATCATTCGAAAACTGTTATTTGTATTTAGTGCTCAGGTAATCCTTGTTTGATATTAAATTTAGCTTGATGATCTAAAAGATTTAACTTACTAATAAAACCGGAGGAAATCTATAAAAGGGCTGAATGCTTTTTCATCGCACTGTTTGGACTAACTAAAGAGGATTTAAGCTCACTGCTTTGTGAGTGCCCCCAACAAATTATTTGCTAAATTATTGAGAAATTAGGTCTGGCAGCCATTCAATCAAGTATTTGGCTTGTGAAGGTGCAAAAATCTTCATCAGTGTAAACAAAGCATCTGCACAGTTTAGCACGATGTAGTCAACTTGGTACTACACTTGGGACACAACACTCTGACCAACCAGGGATGTACGCCAGGATCGTGTTTGTAGACTTCACCTCGGCCTTCAACACCATCAACCCAGACATCATCCAACAGAAGCTCATCCAGCTCAAACTCCCGGCCTCCACCTGTCAGTGGATCACCAGTTTCCTGAAGGACCGGCAGCAGCAGGTGAGGCTGGGGAGCATCTTCTCCCGCACAAGAACCATCAGCACCGGGGCCCCCCAGGGGTGTGTTCTCTCCCCAATCCCTTCTCCCTCTACACAAATGACTGCACCTCAGCGGATCTGTGAAACTCCTGAAGTTTGCAGATGACACCACTGTATTTGGTCCAGGACAGTGATGAGTCTGCATACAGACAGGAGGTGGATCGGCTGCTACACTGGTGTGGTCAGAACCACCTGGAACTTAACGCACTCAACACTGAGGAGATGATGGTGGACTATCAGAGAACACCAACTCCACACACCCCCCTCACCCTCCTCAACAACACTGTCTGCTGTGGACCACTTCCGGTTCCTAGGAACCACCATTTCTCGAAACCTGAGATGGTCCTCATACATAGACAATGTTCGGAAGAAGGCCCAGCAGAAACTGTACTTCCTGAGACAACTCAAGAAGTACAACCTGTCTTCGTCCATCTCAGATCATCCACAAAACAGGACAGGTCCAGACTGCAATGAACAATCAGGGCCGTAGAGAGAATCGTCAGGGCTGACCTTCCCTCTATCGAGGACTTATACAGGTCTAGGGTCAGGAAAAGGGCAGCTAAAATCTCTGCAGATCCCACACATCCTGCACACAAAATGTTTAGGTTTTTACCTCCAGGCTGCGCTACAGAGCGCTGTTTGCTAAAACCAGCCGCCACAGAGACAGTTTCTTCCCCCAGGCTGTTTCTCTGAGGAACACTTGACAGTTAGAGTTCCAGAACAGCACCATGCATACTTGGACTGATCTCACGTTATGTTCCATTGTGAAGTCAGGTGTGTATATATGCACATTTAAAAAAGATTCTTTATTATTAAGAGAAAAGTGTACCAACGTCAAATTCCTTTTTTGTCTGTACAAACTTGGCAATAAAGCTGATTCTGATAAGATTAAGTAACATTATGATTGGCCCACTGCTGTGATACCTGCCTAGCACATAAATCTCTTAGCAGTGGCCCAGATGTGCGGTATATGGCAATCAAACTGTGTATATTGCAGTATGAAATGTGTAGGATGGCAATCCTGGAGCTTTATTTAATTATTTGTATCTTTTTACAGCATTGAAGCACAAGGCTGATATGCAATTGTATGGAGATATTACACAAGCAACAAAGATTATCATGTTTTTGAAAAATGGAAAATGCAAACCAAAATGTTTTTAGCTGTAGCCGTGTTATAAGAAATGATGAAAGGTAACCGTTAAAACTGACAGTTTAATGGTTTACGCACAAGCTAGTATTGCAGCAAAGCCTGCTACTACAGGAAGCTAGAAAAGTAGCAGCATAAAGTCCCTATTATCAGTATATATTTATTGAAATGTCAGGTGAATGTTTACTTTGTGTAAATTGATTTGTGTCATTTTACCAGATAATTATTGAAGTGTATTTTAGTTTTCAATGTAACTGTTGCTGATAGTTGTGATGAAGCTCCATTTATATCGCTCTTCTATTGCTTTTTATAAAATAACAGTGTCCACATTATGTTTCAGTCTCTCAGTGTTTGTGGAAACTCAGAACAATGAAATTTCATTCAAGGATGCCAATATATAATTGGCATGCAAGAGTGTTAATGCATTGAACTTCATATAATATTAAATATAATAGCCTATGAAATATTGCATTCAAGCAAACCTTTGCTTTTGAGATATTGAATCAATGAGTGTGATTCAGTGTATAGTGTTTCTCTTCTAGACACTAGTCAAAAATACTTTGAGCTTTGTATTTAATCATGCATATTGTTTATGAGTTTATTTAAAAAAAAAAACACAGGACAAGTCATGCACAGATAACATGTACCTTATGTCAGTGACTCAGACATTTCAGTGGCATCAGGTGGTGATTGGAGGATTCAGTTTGAGAGCTGCTCTCCTGGTGCTTTTAAGTGCCGTCTGAAATATTGCAATGACGACGCTCCGGGGTCATGATTTTGTAAGTTCAAACAGCTGAGAGCCACTTTGCTGTTGTTTCTGTCATGTGCTTAAAGATGAGCGCAAATACAAACGGAGAACACCAGCATGTCAAGCAGGTTTTATGTTGATGCAGCTCACTGTAAGCTTTTCCCTTCTCTCTTCTGCTAAATTGAAAAAGGATTGATTTATAGCAATAAATAAAGAGATCGGATATTTTGTGTTTGAATATAATGCAGAAAGATAAATATTAGTTTTCTGTTTTAGTCATTTAAAAAGAATTAACAGAATCACTTCAGTCCATCTGCAGTCCCAGACAGGCTGGTACTATAAAACAATATTAAAACATTAAATCACTTGATTTGTTTACTCACAAAAAAATTAATTAAAAAATATGTAATAAAATTAAAAAGCATAGTTTTAATGCAACAGCCAATAGATACTACAATTAGTTATGTCATATAATGCTGAGTTTGGGTTGGACCAATGTGCAGACGAGCACAGATGGGACATGGTGATTAGAATCTTTGTTTAATTAAATAAAGGTAAACTTACAGCACAGCAGGGGGTGGAACAGAGGCAATGACATGGAGCGGGTAGAAGCCAGGGTAGTGTACAGGGTTGACATGGGGTAGGAAGCAGGAGGAACCAGTGGCAAACAATGAAAACCAGAGGATAAATACTGAGGGAAATGGAGCATGGACCAATGAACTGAGGAGGCTAATCGGAGAGAGAATCAGGAGCAGCTGGTGGAAGGGAGCCTAAAGAATACTGAGGGAGAGTGACTAATTAACACAAATAAGCAGAGAGTGCAGGAAGGTAACAGAAAAAAAAAACATCTAAATGAACTGAAGCAAGTAAACAATAAGTCTAACTGAAGAACATTAACAAGGGGGAACCAGATCTATAAGGAAAATATAAACTAATACATTTAACCAGGAAAGTAACAAACACCTAAACAACAGAATAGAAAGAGAAAAAATGATTTTGAGTGTGCCTCAAAGCACTTACAGTCTCCTCTGGTTATTGCTCACCTGCTAAGTTTTGATTTTGCTTAATGTAATGATTTGGCCAAGCAGTGGCCAAACAATGCAAAGCTTCACACACTTATAAGGTATATGAACACTGTACCTGGCAGAGAGGTGGTTTTTAGTATACCAATGGCCATCAGTGGGCTCTAGATGGACAAACTGTCTACTTTTAAGGCTAGGCTTAAAACTTTCCTTTTTGATAAAGCCTATAGTTAGAGTGGCTTAGGTTATCCTGAGCTATCTGTGTAGTTATGCTGCTATAGGCTTAGGCTGCTGGAGGACATAATGACCACTTTCACCCTCTTTGCTATATTCTCACACTACTCTCCAATTTTGCATTATTTGCTGTTATTTCAGCTTTTAACTTTGTTCTCTCTCTTTTCTCTTCCTAGAAGCTACACCTGGCCTGACTCTGTGTCTACCTGTGACACCTTTCTGGAGAGGGGCATCGTCCGAGCTTCTGCTGGCAACAACTTAACGCTCACCCTCTACCGATGATCCACATGGTCTTTCAGTGTTTAACCCTTTCTCTCTCCTAGACATGGCAATTGACTGAGCTTTTGCTATAACTAACTCCAAATGCTCTCTTTCAGACTCTAACCTTGAAAACTGGCTCAGAGTTTATCAGTTCTTTCTTTCTAGGTGAAACGACTAAAGGAGCTACATCCATTAACATTTACTTTTCCTTCCCATAGAAAGTACTCCTGGATCAGTGCTTCTTTGTTCTCTTTGTGTCTCTGCTCTGTTCTCTCAAACCCCCAGTCCGTCGTGGCAGATGGCCGCTCACACTGAGCCTGCTTCTGCTGGAGGTTTCTTCCTGTTAAAAGGGAGTTTTTCCTCTCCACTGTCACTACATGCATGCTCAGTATGAGGGATTGCTGCAAAGTCAAAGCCAGTGACTGTCCACTGTCTGTACATGCTCATCCGGGAGGAGTGACTGCTACAAATCTCTGACTCGATGCAATCTGTTGGGTTTCCTTAGATAGAAAAACTTTTTATCCAATTTGAATAAATAACTGAATCTGACTGCACTGTTCAATGATTAGGATTAATTGAAATGTATGTACCTGAGTTTTGTGAAGTGCCTTGAGACGACGTGTTGTGAATTGGTGCTATATGAATAAACTGAACTGAACTGAAACTGAAGTATGTTGTTTTCCAGGGGTAATTAAGTATGTTCAGTTAAAATCTTGTAATGAATGTATGAGTTTGACATTTTATTCAGTATTTTTAAAGCTTGTTCATATAGTGTTTCTATTGATTATAGGGTAGTCATTCCTGTTTGTGTCCAACTGGTCAGACAGTAATCCATATGTGACTGAACCATGGTGTTCATTTACATCTTTTATTTATCTGTCTAAAATTCATCGCAAGTAATTTAAATCTTTTTGTGATTTTTAACCAGTTTTAAAAGTAAGTTGTGAAAACATTTTTACACCTAAATCTTTAGAGTCCTGTACTAATGATGGGTTTCAACCAATTTAACATTGAATGTCTAATATTTCTAAAACCAAAATTGCATGGAATTTAATGAAAAAGGAGCAATAATTCTGCCTTGATAATTTTTTTGTGATTGTTCTGAAATTGATTTATCCAAAACTTTTGATTCCACTGGAAAAATACTGATAGGTTTCTTATCATGTGAGGAAATGATTATTAATGTTTCTGAAATTGTTTTCAAAATTATCTCCAAAATGCAAAACAAGAGGAAGCACTTAATGAGAGGCACACAGAAAATATACATCAACCTATTAGTTATTTTCCACACTTTTTTAATATTTAAAGCTAGTTAGATTGTCACTAGTTAACAACAAATTCCCCTCATGTTCATTTTATTGGCTGTGGAAGTAGTATCTACTTATTAGTTAATAGATTGCATAATATAAGCAGCATTGTGCAGATTGGCCATCATTGCTCCACCTGTGGTCTAAGAGGTCTGTGATTAACACAGATGTTTAATGCTGTGTCATATCCTGCCTTTCTTGAAAAAGATTGACTTAATGAAATTTTTCCATGTTGTAGAAACTGCTGGTATGTTACATATATATATAGGAAACTTGTGTGTCATTTTATTACATTTCTTGTCACATTTCCTTTATATGAACATAAAAACTTTTAGTTTGTGAATAGTGGATGTTTAAAAATGTATTTTCTGTATCTGAGGTCTGTTTTTCTCCCTTATTGATATTTATACGCAAATTCCATTGTATTTTATTGCGATTTTAAAGAAGGGCGTTGTTGTAAAGTGGAAAGAAAATTATACGTGGTTTGTAGCATTTTTACAAATAAAAATCTTAAAATTCAGAAGTGCATTTGTATTCAGCCCCTCTAAGTCAGTATTTTGTACAGCAACCCTTTGTTACAATTACAGCTGCAAATCTTCTGGGCTATGTCTTTGCAAGCTTTGCACATCCAGAGACTGAATTTTTGCTTGAGCTCAGTCAGATTGGATGGATAGTCTCCCAGAACATCAAATGTCCAGTTTTGTCAGAAATTCTCAATTGGTTTTAGGTCTGGACTTTGACCGGGTCATTTTAGCATGTGAATAAGCTTTAATCTAAACTATTGCATTCTAGCTCTGTCTGTATGTTTAGGGTTGTTGTCCTGTTGGAAAGTAAACCTCCACCACAGTCTTAAGACTTTTGCAGCCTTTAACAGGATTTCATCCAAGACCATTGTGCCATGCATTTAGCTCTGTCCTTCCCATTAACCCATACCAGCCTTTCTAACATGTGCCAGTGTGAGGATGTTGTATAAAAGATGATGCCAATTGTTGGTTGTCCTCCACTCAAAGCATTTTGCATGTAGGCTGGAAAGTTTAGTTTTTCTCTCATCTGATTAGAGCACATTTTTCTTATGACTTGAGGTAAATTGTAAACTTGACTTCCTGTGCCTTTATTTCAGCAATAGGTTTTTATTCCTGAAGTTTTTCCATGAAGGCCCAATACATGAAGCCTACAACCAACAGTTGACCTGTTAACAGATTATCCCTCCTGAGCTGTGGATTTCTGCAGCTCATCCAGAGTTACCATGGCTTTTCTGGCTACTTGTCTGAATAATGCTCTTCTTTCCCAGTCTGTCTGTATAGGTAGATGGCCATGTCTTGGAAGGTTTGCATTTCCATATGCTTTCCTTTGGTAGATGATTGATTGATTCAAAGCTTGGGATATTGTTTTATAACCCAATCCGGATTTTAAATTATACACAGCGTTGTCTCTGCCCTGTCTGGTGTGTGGTTTTGTGATGCTGTTTGTTCACTATTCACTTATGTGTTGAAGTCTGAAAACAACTACTTGAGCTGGATTTTATTTAGTTTCAGAGTGAAGGTCGCTGAATACAAATACAAGGTAAAAACTTTAGAAAACAATGTAAAATTTTCCATCCACTTTACAGTTAAACACTATTGTGTGTTGGTCTATCACATAAAATCCCATTAATAATAAAAATACATATAAGTTTTTAGTTGTAATGTGATAAACTAAAACAGTTCACAAAGTGATTCAGTCAGTTTAATTACTCAGTCATTAAAACATTCATTGGTAGATCTCCTGTCAGGTCAGATTAGTTGGAAGATATTTGATGACCTTTCTTTCTTCATCCTGGGTTATTAATAATCTGATTTATATTAATATGGTTTTAAATAATTTATTCATTTTGAAGAAACTATTTTAAGCTACATGTTATATTCAAATTTAATGTGTTGGCCCTTTAACAAATGATCATGGTGATTTCTGAGAATAGGCTCGCTGTACTGATCAATGACCTCCTGTGTCAGGAGGACTTGATTTAGGTGAGGTTGTGAGACCTAAATTTGGAGGCAGAGAATACTGATCAAAGTGACTCAGAGGAGACCAAGTGCCTGTAATGACTTTTCCGGCTGATTAAAATCGCATCACTTTTAAGAAACACTGCAGCAGAAGAGGATTTAAATGTCTATCTGTTGTTAGCGGAGTGAAATTAAGATACACACCGGCAACGTGTGCATTCTGAAATATAAATGTCAAAAACGCAGCACTTCACTGTTCTGAAGGCATTTTCCTGTGTGTGACCTCAAGATAAAATCTGCCACCATATCCTTTAAAAGAATAATTAGACTGTGTCATGAGTCATAGATCATTAATTTTTTAACCCTGCTTTTAGTGGCATCATGGCCGATGTGTTTTTCAGCTTACATTTATAAACTCATTAAAATGCTGAGGGATAATAGTGTGATGCCAATTAGGCCTACTAAATGGCTATCGCTTCCCACAGCTCTGCTTGTGTTACTTTATTCATTAGTACAGAGAAAGTCCGGAGACAAACTTGTACATCAGCCAAATTGTTCATGATATCGTTAGTTAGATATTAAAACAAAATAGAATAGAAATTGGTGCAAAGAAATTAAGGAACATTTTTCAAGTATTTAAGAGAAATGAACCATCACTGATACAATTCTAGGGCTTAACTGAACATCGGCTTTATAAGAAAAGACATGTACTGAGCTGCCGTTTACTCCAAGCCTGACATAAAGATGAAGCAAATGTGTAATTTGATGAAAGAAATATAATTTAAAAATTAGTAAATAAAGGTGTATGTTTCAGGGTGGAATGATAACGCAATATACAACTGTAATGATAACAAGAGCTGAGTGCACAAGTTTTAATTTATGGTGGAATTTCTGTAATCCTTATGGGTCAAAATTTTACAAACATCCTCATATATATCCATACACTCACACTAATATTTGGTTAAATGTCCATTAGCAAGTTACAGAGAAACTATCTGCTTTCTACAGCCATCAATAAGGTCCTGCGTTTAGGTGTAGTCCACACATTTTCAATAGATTTGACCTTTTCAGAAGCTTAATGTTAGTCTGTTTTAGGTGGTTGGGATCAATAACCTGTGAGGACATCAAACTGTGTCCAAGTTTCAACCATCAAGCTGTTAATTTAAGATGAAGTTAAGAATCTTTCTTCCATCTTCATTGGTCAACCAGTGCCAATGGCAGCAAAACAAAACTATCACCACCATGCTTGACAACTGGAAAAGAGTTTTTATGTTTGAAAGTCTTGCATGCATAGGTAGCAGTTTGCTAAAGATTCAGGCTCAGACAGAAAAACCTTTACACTGCATGTGACATCCCATCAAAAGCAGTTCAAACCACATGAATATTATGATTTCAGTATTTTAGGGAAGTACACCTACTGGATATTGTATCTCTGAAATAATGACTGGATTAACTCAAACACCCTTGCAACATTGCTGTTGCTATTACTTTACTTATCAAGTTACCTTATATAAAGAAAGAAGCTCAAACAAACATTTTCTGCAAATATTGAATAGATATACTTTTACTTTTGTGTGTAATTTTTAAACTTAATAATAAATTCGATTATATCATATTACTTTTGGTGTGTTTTGAGGTTGTATCTAACGTGTCGGAATAATTTTTGTTAGTGTTATTGTGATAAAATAGTCATTGATGGTTTTATACATCATTTGTGTTTGGACGTTTATGGAACACATACAACTATTTTATTTAGTTCTATTGTCAAACAATGGACAACACAGTCAGACACTGGCCTTTCTTAGCCTACAGTTCTCTTAGTGTGTTTTCTCTGTGAGTTCTTCAGATAACCAGACAGATACATTGTCACTGCTGCCAGGTTATTACCAAGAAGCTGGAGGCCTTTGTATCAAGTTTCATGTCATAAATACAAAAGGCAACAGACGGATGAGTCAAATGGCACGCTTGTCACACACACTTTGTCCTCGATCTGCTTTTGTGGATTCAGCTTTATTTCTCTTGAGGCTATGATTTAAGGCTGTCCGGTAAGACTATTTTAAAAAACAAGTGATATAACCTGGGTAAGCCTCAGTTGTCTGGGTCACAGTATAAAATAACCATCTCCTCACAATGAAACTTAACTCTCCTTTTTGCATTTCTAGTTTTTTTTTTTTTTGCTTGTTGCTTGATATCCCTGAACTGCATTAGCGGAAAATTTCACTCCCTGGATCTTGTAGGCTGTATTTGCTCCTAAGTGAACAGGACGTGTTATTAGGTTAGCTGCTGAGCTCTGGACAGGCTGTAAGAAGTGAAACAATGCCTGATACAGTTCTGCTTCTCTGTGACAAATGGTTCTGAACATGATTGTATTTCTCTGTGCATTTATATATTGAGTAATCCTTCCGAGGATAACTAAACCAGGTAGGTTTGGGTTGGTGGAAAAAACATTTACTTTATTCAATACACTTTTTTAATTACATTGTAAATAATTTAGCTTTCCTACCTTTGAATATATTCTTTTACCACTTTGCAAGCTCATCATACTGTATAAACACTATTATGCACTATTATGCCGGATAAAAATACTAAACATTGGGAAATCATCTGCCTTGACGAAACTCTGCAGCATTTTAAGGGAAAAAATTTACCAATGTTTCCAGGTGCTCTGTTTGGCTTGGTTATGTGTAAATGAGCCTACCAGCTCATGACAATGAGACTAGATGGGACTTTAAAAGCATGTTTACCAACAAAAAATGGTTCATAAAGAACACTTACAGAATCTTTAATCCATGTAAAATAATTCAGTCTAATTTTGACCTAAGGGCTGCAGTGTTCAAGCTGGACCTCTTCTAAGTTGAATAGATCTGAAATCATCGTTCTTTATGTTTGACCAGTCTAAATGAAGTTTAGATTTTGAAATAGAGATGATCAAATGAGATCTGGATTCCTCAGTGAAATAGTCCCTACTTTTTAAATTTCTTTTTCACGTGTCCTGTTGTGGCGTATCATGCATGCTACATGGAGAAGCTGGATGTGTAAATCCGCCAGGGCATCTTTGCTCTACAAACAGGGTCTCCGGAGATGGTATCCTAATTGCTTGATTGGCTTTATTAAATCAGTGTTGTATAAGTCATCAAGGTAGACTGCCTCCATAAATATGAACCTGTGTTTGTATAACCTTCAACCTTTTTGATTATTTGTATGGTTGCATGATTGTAAAGTGTGTGTATGTGTGTGGTAGGTGTGTGGGCTAGTTTGTCACCTGGATTTGCCAAGACGTTGCAATAAATACCCAACCACATGGGAGGAGGATATAGAAATGTCATCCTTTACCACCCGCAATGCGATTTTCAAAGCCTGAAATGGTTTGCGGGCACAATTTTTGTTTGTGGATTTAGCACGTTTAAAATACAGGTGGTAACGGGGACGCAAAAATGTCTGCTGTCACTTTGGCCAGAAAGAGACATAGATAGAATGAGAGATGACAGGGAGAGAGACTCTTCTGTACATGTGCCAACAGATTTGGGTTGTCAAAAATAAAAATATCAAAAATAGATGAGAATAGAAGTTTCTATGTAGGATTATCTAAGCTCTGATTTAGCCCCAATCACAAATAAAAGCCATGATATTTCTCCTATGGTAAAACTCCTTGCAACACTTCATTCAACATGATTCCAGGGTAACATCGTTGTCAGTGATTATCTGCAGAACGCGCACAAACCTGATCATTGCATCACTGATCAAGGGCGCACAGCCTGTAATCGCACATCATGCAAAAGACCTACTGTGCTTTGATAATATAATTAATAGGAAAGAACTAAAGACATTATAAGGCAGATTAAATCCTTCATTTGCAAACTGGATGCTAAAATCACTTATCAGGTGAAAAATCACCATTTTAAGGCAGCATTATTGACAGTAACATTATGTCATTGTAGGGCAATCGGAGCTTCAGAACTGCCTTAATCCTTCGTGGCATAGATTCAACAAGGTACTGGAAATATTCCTTAGAGAGTTTGGTCCATATTGACATGATAGCATCACACGGATGCTGTAGATTTTTCGGCTGCACATCCACGATGCCATGATGACATCCCCTTCCACCACATCCCAAAGGTGCTGTATTGGATTGAGATCTGGTGACTGTGGAGGCCATTTGAGTACAGTGAACTCATTGTCATGTTCACGAAACCAGTCTGAGATGATTCATGCTTTATGACATGACGCGCTATCCTGCTGGAAGTAACCATCAGAAGATGGGTACACTGTGGTCATAAAGGGATGGACATGGTCAGCAACAATACTGAGGTAGGCTGTGGCATTGACACGATGCTCAATTGGTACTAAGGGGCCCAAAGTGTGCCAAGAAAATATCCCCCACAACATTACACCACCACCACCAGCCTGAACCGTAGATACAAGGCAGGATGGATCCATGCTTTCATGTTGTTGACGCCAAACTGTGACCCTACCATCCGAATGTCGCAGCAGACATCGAGACTCATCAGACCAGGCCACGTTTTTCCAATGTTCTATTGTCCCATTTTGGTGAGCCTGTGCGAATTGTAGCCTCAGTTTCCTGTACTCGGCTGACAGGAGTGGCACCCGGTGTGGTCTTCTGCTGCTGTAGCCCATCCGCCTCAAGGTTCGACGTATTGTGCGTTCAGAGATGCTCCTCTACATGCCTTGGTTGTAACGAGTGGTTATTTGAGTTACTGTTGCCTTTCTATCAGCTCGAACCAGTCTGGCCATTCTCCTCTGACCTCTGGCATCAAGAAGGCATTTGAACTGCAGCAGATCATGTTGACCATGTCTACATGCCTAAATGCATTGAGTTGCTGCCATGTGATTGGCTGATTAGAAATTTGCGTTAACGAGCAGTTGGACAGGGGTACCTAATAAAGTGGCCGGTGAGTGTATGCCAGGGGAGGGTTTTGTTTATGCAGTAAAACATTATTTTGTGTCACCAAAAAACAATTTAAACAATCAAACATGTTATATATTGTTAAAGTATTGGCAAAACGAATTTAGTAAAATCATTGGATAATTAATTTATTTTTACGTACATAAATGTTCGATTTAACTTTTTTGCATAACAGTTATGTTATGAAGCTATGTTTTAAAATGAGCAAAACTATAACATACAGATTGCCAAGTCCTACAACAATCTATTTTTTTTGCTAATATTACGTTCAGACTTAAATATTGTGGCTGTTTATGATAAACTCCGAACTCTTCAAACATATACTCTCAAAAAAATAATAGAACCCGGTGAGTCTCCGAAAAGAATTAAAAGATTAAGGGAGACAGATTAATTAACAGAAATATATGTCTTTTATACTGTTAATATTGATTGGCCAATATGTTACGAGTTACAGGGGTTGGACAATAAAACTGAAACACCTGTCATTTTAGTGTGGGAGGTTTCATGGCTAACTTGGACCAGCCTGGTAGCCAGTCTTCATTGATCGCACATTGCACCAGTAAGAGCAGAATGTGAAGGTTCAATTAGCAGGGTAAGAGCCCAGTTTTGCTCAAAATATTGAAATGCACACAACATTATGGGTGACATACCAGAGTTCAAAAGAGGACAAATTGTTGGTGCACGTCTTGCTGGCGCATCTGTGACCAAGACAGCAAGTCTGATGTATCGAGCCACGGTATCCAGGGTAATGTCAGCATACCACCAAGAAGGACGAACCGCATCGAACAGGATTAACTGTGGACGCAAGAGGAAGCTGTCTGAAAGGGATGTTCGGGTGCTAACCCGGATTGTATCCAAAAAACATAAAACCACGGCTGCCCAAATCACGGCAGAATTAAATGTGCACCTCAACTCTCCTGTTTCCACCAGAACTGTCCGTCGGGAGCTCCACAGGGTCAATATACACGGCCGGGCTGCTATAGCCAAACCTTTGGTCACTCATGCCAATGCCAAACGTCGGTTTCAATGGTGCAAGGAGCTCAAATCTTGGGCTGTGGACAATGTGAAACATGTATTGTTCTCTGATGAGTCCATCTTTACTGTTTTCCCCACATCCGGGAGAGTTACGGTGTGGAGAAGCCCCAAAGAAGCGTACCACCCAAACTGTTGCATGCCCAGAGTGAAGCATGGGGGTAGATCAGTGATGGTTTGAGCTGCCATATCATGGCATTCCCTTGGCCCAATACTTGTGCTTCATGGGCGCGTCACTGCCAAGGACTACCGAACCATTCTTGAGGACCATGTGCATCCAATGGTTCAAACATTGTATCCTGAAGGCGGTGCCGTGTATCAGGATGACAATGCACCAATGGTGAAAGATTGGTTTGATGAACATGAAAGTGAAGTTGAACTTCTCCCTTGGCCTGCACAGTCACCAGATCTAAATATTATTGAGCCACCTTGGGGTGTTTTGGAGGAGCGAGTCAGGAAACGTTTTCCTCCACCAGTATCACGTAGTGACCTGGCCACTAATCTGCAAGAAGAATGGCTTAAAATCCCTCTGACCACTGTGCAGGACTTGTATATGTCATTCCCAAGACAAATTGATGCTGTATTGGCCGCAAAAGGAGGCCCTATACTAAGGCCCATACTAATAAATGATTGTGGTCTAAAACCAGGTGTTTCAGTTTCATTGTCCAAACCCTGTATGTCGAGCAACATAAGAGAAATAATCTCGTCAGGGTAGATGAGAAACCTGCTGTGAGTAGCACAACAAAAGTTAACTAACTGCAACAGTCTAGAAAAGCAAGAGCTGAAGGGAACAGAAAGAAAAAATCAGCAATTGGATCATTTATAATGATGCAGGGTAACAATCCCTGCATATTTCTACCAACACAGCAGAGCACATTCAATTTCCTCATTTAAATAGGGCGGTCTGCACCTATTTTGCACCTGTTATCCATGGCACGTGCAATCTTTGAAAACCGCACACCACGCGCCCATTTATTGCATGTGCTTTTTTTAAAATAGTATACGCAAATTAGCACCCGCTATTTGGGATCTTTGAAGATCAGGCCCTTAGATTCTTAGCTATGAATGTGAAGCTGGCAGTTCAGCATCATTACCCAACTGGGCTGTACAGCAATATTCTTACAATGTTTAGAAAACCTTGTCACTCCGCATGATTTCATTTTTCTACACACTTCTAACAGACGAATATTGTCTCCTTTTGAAACGAGACTAGACAATACATGCTTTGGGTTTACTGGGTGATACGACTTTTTGTATTTGTGTTTTTTAAAGCACCTCTTCTCAGTCTTGTACAACCCAAATGCGAACTTCTCAGTCATTAGCTAGTCACAATGCATGGCAATGTTTTAGTGCTTAGAGAGCCTTATATATTCCTGTCTCTGAAACCATTTACCTTTTCTAACAGGTATCCAGAATAGTGCCACAAACAATTTAAAATTGTGGGTTTTTCTTCTTTTCTTGGTTTTGAGCCAGGTAAAGCAATGCTTACAGCCACTGGTTTACGCTTGATGACATATATTTACTGTAAAGAAGAACTATTGACTCCTTTCTGTGTTGTGAGCTCTCATATCTAGGTTAGACCCCTTGTCTCTAGTGGGGTGATTTACCTTGGAGTATAATAAATACAGTACATATGAGAATACACTCAAGATGGATTAAGGACAGCTTCACTCAGGAGTCCTTCAAAGAAGGGTTAGAGACACTTTCATCTATCTCATATTCTATGATGTAAGGACAGTTAAAAGGGGATCTGATCATTCAGATTCCATTGGTGTGAACATAATTAAAGCTGTGTAATTGTAACTGAATGAACCAGATCTAAACAGGGCCTAAATACCCTTTTTCCCTACTTGTTGAAAAAACAGCTTTAGTACACATTCAGTGATGTGGGGATGGATTCTATTTTTAACTCAACAAATTCAATGAAAGATAAAACTAACAATCAATCTTATTTATCAAGGACTGTCTCCATTGTACCCCCATTCTTATACAGAATAATCCCTACAATCTTTCAAAACCAAAGTAAATATTTATGTCTTCAATAAATCCCATACGATAACTCATCCATCAGTGCTGTTATTCCACATCTTAGCACTGTTTGACACCGTCTAGCTGCCTTCAGACTCAACACGATTGATTTCTCAAGATGTAAATCTTCAAATATGCATTTCAATTTTGTAGAGAGGGTTCGGTCATTTTCTAAAGCAGCTGGGGACTTACACCAGTGAACATTACTCAAACAGAAGTAACAGAATTTACAATATGGGCTCCAGTGGAAATTGCCACAACAACTGTGTTGAAGAAAAACATCAAACTTTATATTAGTCTTTAAACTGAAGCAGTATGTTACTATTTAGGATACTTCTTTGGTATTTATGGACAATATAAAGTCATATTTATAGATTTTAAATAAATGTATAATAGAGACTTCAGTTTATTTTTAGTCAATTGATTTAGCAGTAAAATGTGGTAAATCCATCCATTGTTATTCACTTTAAGCATTATCATCAGAAATCATTATTTCTCATTCTTCACACATCCAAACTGCAGAAAAACAAATAGATTTATTTTTCTAATCATAACTGTTTAGCCCATATTTATGTGTTGCAAACTACTTTCATTCACCCCTTTATTTAATTCAGTAATGCTGTATCCTATCAAGCTTCACAAAGATTTATGGTAGAGTGGGGACACAACACATGCTGCATGCCAGGAGTTCTTTGAAGCTAGTTGCCCTTATGACAGGGACACACTGTTGTCTGCTCTGCATCTGGGAAATGTAGCATGCTAAAATCCCAGGTATGAATGCTGCAACTCAGAAAAGAAGCTGCAACAGATACCACACGTTAATAGTGACCACGTGAATGGTCAGTCTCCCCTTTGACAGTTAAACAAGAGGAGTGTCGACAGATGAGTGAGGCCTTGGAGTGAGTGATGTGAGGAGGGTACCACAGAGAAGGCTGGTGGCTGCAGGGTGTTTCATCAAGGAACATGGCTAACCTCTGCATCCTGTCTTGAATCGTCACAGTCCCACCAGACAGATGGAAAAGCAGTATGAAAGACAGTTAGAGAGGCAGGCAGGCGTGCAGGCAGCCCACTCAGTGAAGCAGAAACACCAGGAGCTCAGTGGCTGCCATGGATACACTCCTGGAGTGTCTTTGCTGCTCTCTCTGTGACTGTTTACCAAATGCATGTGTGCAAACATGTGCGTAGGTTTGTTTTGGAGGCCTTGAACTTCGTTGTTAAATATAACATAATATTTTTACATTTCAGATTTTATTTTCATGCTGTTTTGCACAATCCTTACCCAGCAAACATCCACAATTATTCTAGCTAATAATTTTATTATTTCTTTAGGTGTTGTTTTGAAGTAGAAGCTATTCAAAAAGTAATACCAATATATTATTTAAAAGACATTATTCTCCATTAAAAACAAGTCAAAATTATGCAAATTTATTTCATCCCAGCATCCTTGTTGTGCATGTTAACAAACCATTTTGGACCTTGTATTTAACTACTTTAACTACTTTTAGTAGTTAAGGATTATGAAATAATCAAAAAAAGATCAAATCTAGCATGTAATTCAATAACATTTTTAGATATTATATTTTACCTTTTTCCTTTGATTTTGATTGGAATCCTCATTATGATCAGTTGATTCTCTTTAACTTTAACAGATTAAGACCCCTGATCAAACCAAGGATCTTTGAGAAACTGGGTTTAGATGTTATTGGAGTCTTATAACCACATTTCCATGAAGTACATTATAGAAAATTTTTTATCAGTGGGTAAATTTGGATATGGAAAACATCATGTAGGATTGGTATGAAATGTCCCCAAATAACCATGTTATTTAATTCAAACTGCAGAAGTTTACCTTTTTATGGGATTGCCTAAAAGAGCTGCATAAAAGGTGGTATGAGATAGCGCATAAGGGATCAGTTCAAAGTTACAAAACAGGAAATTGTGTTGCCTTGAGATTACTTCTTAAAACATGTCTTTGTACATGTCAAATTTAGTCATGAAGTCTTTACTGTGCATCTTCTTTCAGGATGTCCACCGGATCACCACAGGTGATGGCATTAAGCGTGTGGACAAAGAGGACGCTGTGGTGAGCGAGGTGGGCTGGATGACATCAGTGAAAGACTGGGCTGGAGTCATGATATCCGCTCAGACGCTAACGGGAAGAGTCCTGGTGAGTTCACACTCTTCCAGCATCTTTTGTTACATCAGGCACAGATTATTGCTTGGTTATTCAGATGATTCTTGACAGAAAATCACTATTACCCCTAAATTGTGTTGTGACAACCTGCTGCTGTTAGGTTCCCCACTGTGTTTTTGACTTATTAGATAAAGTGATAATTAGAAGTTGTGATGCATCTGGGCCTATATGAGCATCGGACTAGCCTCAAACTATGCATGCTTTTATTTTGTCATGCCATAAACTGTTGACTTGCATATCTTGGTTTATCTCTCAACAAAGCAGGAAAGAAGAGATTAAGGGAGCATATTAAGGTCATATCCTTAATAACTTCTGCAGACAGCTGAGATAAACAAATATAAAGGCAGGGATGTACAGTTTAGAAATTGAATCTTTGATGTGATGCTGTCTGGTTTGTCTAACAAACCTGTATGACATCATCTTATTACCTTTTATAATGTATTGGGAGAATCTCTTCTCATTTAAATGTTGGCTGGAATAAGCCTTTGCGGTGACATCTAGCTAAGAAGTTGGATGCCATTTTTTAATCTTGCAAAAGGTGTTTGATGATTTTTGGTCATAAATGCTTGGCACTGGAAGAACTAAGACTCATGAATGAAATGAAATGGCATGAGTGGCAGCACCATGCCAAGGCTTGCTGCAGTCCTTCAGGCTTGAACCCAATTTCTCTCTTTTAAATGTGGTGCAGCATTTCTTTTTTGCTGTGTATGCAGAACGTAATATTCATGAATGTTGAGTGAGAAGTAGTCTTATAGAATATTTTAGTTTAAAAACCTCAAAGTTAAAAGTAAATTCTGTAATTATGAGGTAAGGATGTTCATTCCTTTTCAACTTATATAATTTGAAATATATACTGTATGAATATTTTTTATTGAACATGATTTTGAGACCTTTTAGGTAATCTAAAAAAAGGTGTTTTTGATAGTTCCTACTACAACTGAAACCCACAGTGAGATGCCATTATCTTATTACAGTGCACACTTGTGCAACTGTTCTCTAAGGCAAGTAACATCTAAATTTATTTACTTCTTTTTTTTATGTTCATTATATTCATCTTTTTTTCCTAAATGTAAATGGTTTGGGTATTCTGGCAGAAAATGGGACAGCTCTCTCCCAAAAGATAAAAAATAAAATAAAAATTAGTTTATTTAAATTTTATTATTTAAATTTTACAGTCTTTTTCGGTCTGTAGATGTGTGCCTCTGGACCACTACGCATAAAAAAGTCAGCTTTTCCTTACCATTGGACCCACTACTTTCCACCAATGAGTAGCAGAGATCAGTAACTGGATGCTTTTCAATTTTCTCCAGTTAAATCATTAAAAAAACAGATGTTCTCATTTTTGCCCCTACAGAAATGCCAACTGTTCAATGATTTGGATTAATTTTAATGCATGTACCTGACTTTTGTGAAGTGCCTTGAGACGACATGTGTTGTGAATTGGCGCTATATAAATAAACTGAATTGAATTGAATTGAATTGAAATAATATTGTCCAAGCTCTTGGAATCTTTGTTATGAACATCAAATTATTTGCAAAAAATGTAGGTGTAATCTCTGACAAAGAACTCATTTAATATGTAATAATGTAATAACACACAAACAACCAAGTTTCCTTTTTCCAATGAAGGGAAATGTTTAGGATATTTTCTATACTTTAGCAAGGATACACAGCTGACTGACGGCTTGAAAGAAAAGGTGGGGGGTGGGGAGCTATACTATTTTTTCCAAAGAAAAAGACCAGATTAAACACTGCAGGGTCCAGGCATATTAGTAAAAGAAGGTTAAACTGAAGAAATTATTTAATGAGCTGCACAGTGGTGCAGTTGTTAGCTCTGTTTCGTTAAAGCAAGAAGGTCCTGGATTTCTGTATGGATTTAGCGTGTTCCCCCTGTGCATGCATGGGTTCTGTCTTGGTACTCCAGCTTCCTCCCAAAATCCACAAATATGAATGTTATGTGAACTGGTCACTGTAAATTACCCTGAGGAGTGAGTTTGTGTGTGTGTGTTGGTGTGCATTGTTGTTGGGCCTTGTGATGGACCTGTCCAGTGACTGCTAGGGATAGGCACCAGCCCCTCTGCGACCTTGCAAGGATACGTGGGCTGAAAATGGATGAATGGAATGGTATGACAGAAAATTTGAGTTGTTACGTGAAATACATGAGTTTTTAGAATTGTAGTATACCTTGCAAATGGACCATGCGCTTTGATTCTGGCTGCTTGAATTTGTCCTGTTTTTATGAATGGCTATTGTGATTTCAATGATATAAAGTGAAATGTTTTTTTTTCTTGTAGTTTTCTTGTAGTGTTCTCAGGTTGTCCCTTCGGCATCCTTACTTCCCGATTCAAAGCACAGACGCGATTCAGGTTATTTTTGATGGCAATTTTAGGCAAATATGATGTCAGCTTCTGTTCCTTATTACATGTATTTTTTCTTTTTAAACACCAAAGCTTATCTCAATTTGGGCCTTTTTGTTTGTGGAAATGGGTGTATGCGCAGCTTTAAGCGCTCAGGCTCAATGATGGCTTGACACACAACTGTTTAGCGAGTGCTTATCTGTAACCATAGCAACTGCAGCTTACCTAAACACAGCAGATGTGTGTTTTCTCTTTCTGCCTTTTTAGGGCACACATTAAAGCCTGTTTTCAGGCCATCTGAGAGGCAGTTGTGCTGGGAAGTACGAGCAAGCGATGGCTTGAGTTAAAGGGGGAATGGTGTAATATGGTTGTGTCGTATGTGTGCATTTTTCTGTGTGTTTATTATTCTGCTATTACAGCATCTCCCAATGCATTTTCTTTTCAGATGTGTGCAAGCAACCTAAACCATCTTTTGCCTGTTTGTTATAATAACAATGTCGAGAAAAGTTCTAGTGGTGTTTATCAGTTCACGTTTAATGGGTGCACAGTCATTAATGCCTAACCTGATTCCTACACCATCTCAGACAGTCTGCAAATGTCTGGAATTTGATTTAATTTTTTTCCAGGTCTGAATAAGTATCGAAAAATATTTACAGGCTTTATTCCCTATCCTGCTGTCAATGCTGTGTCCCTTCCTTCTTCCTAGTATAGTTATATCCGCCCCTCTTGTGTTCTTTCTTTCTTTCCCTCTTGTGTTCTACCTTCTTTTCTTCCTTGTGTCCTTTCTTCCTTCCTTTCGCTCTCCCTCCTTACTTCATTGCATTCTTACTACTCTTTTACCTTACTTTCTTTTCCTTTCTTGTTTCTTCTTTTTTCTCATATATAGATCTATTACAGACAGAGAGGTGTTTCATTTGTTTATATCTGTTATTTCAGCTTACAGCTGATAAAAACAGTGGTGGTCTACCAAAAAGAATGTCAATGTACTGTGCAGTATATGATGGACAAATTCATGAATTAATGCATTAATGCATTGTGACATGGAGGCAATCAGCCTATGGCTCTGCTGAGGTTAAGGGAACCACAGTGATGCCATGGTTATTAAGCCTTGGAGGGTTCCTATGCACTCTGGAAAAGTCTGGAATTTGACCAAACTATATTCCAGGTCTGGATGAGCTTGGGAAAGAGATAAGAGTATGGAAAAATACACTGCTCAAAAAAAAAAGGGAACACTCAAATAACACATCCTAGATCTGAATGAATGAAATATTCTCATTGAATACTTTGTTCTGTACAAAGTTGAATGTGCTGACAACAAAATCACACTAAAATCCTCAATTGAAATCAAATTTATTAACTAATGGAGGCCTGGATTTGGAGTCACACACAAAATTTAAGTGGAAAAACACACTACAGGCTGATCCAACTTTGATGTAATGTCCTTAAAACAAGTCAAAATGAGGCTCAGTATTGTGTGTGGCCTCAATGTGCCTATATGACCTCCCTACAATGCCTGGGCATGCTCCTGATGAGACGGTGGATGGTCTCCTGAGGGATCTCCTCCCAGACCTGGACTAAAGCATCCGCCAACTCCTGGACAGTCTGTGGTGCAACGTGACGTTGGTGGATGGAGCGAGACATGATGTCCCAGATGTGCTCAATCAGATTCAGGTCTGGGGAACAGGCGGGCCAGTCCATAGCTTCAATGTCTTCATCTGGCAGGAACTGCTGACACACTCCAGCCACATGAGGTCTAGCGTTGTCCTGCATTAGGAGGAACCCAGGCCAACCGCACCAGCATATGGTCTCACAAGGGGTCTGAGGATCTCATCTCGGTACCTAATGGCAGTCCGGCTACCTCTGGTGAGCAGATGGAGGGCCGTGCGGCCCTCCA
Organism: Crenichthys baileyi; assembly: GCA_036173005.1. Taxonomy (NCBI): domain Eukaryota; kingdom Metazoa; phylum Chordata; class Actinopteri; order Cyprinodontiformes; family Goodeidae; genus Crenichthys; species Crenichthys baileyi. The sequence goes on from JAHHUM010002896.1 coordinate 820,324, forward strand.
AAGAAATGCCACCCCACACCATTACTTACCCATTACCAAACCGGTCATGCTGAAGGATGTTGCAGGCAGCAGATTGCTCTCCACGGCGTCTCCAGACTCTGTCACATGTGCTCAGTGTGAACCTGCTTTCATCTGTGAAGAGTACAGGGCGCCATTGGCGAATTTGCCAATCCTGGTGTTCTCTGGCAAATGCCAAGCAGTCCTGCACGGTGTTGGGCTGTGAGCACAACTCCCATTTGTGGACGTCGGGCCCTCATACCATCCTCATGGAGTCGGTTTCTAACCGTTTGTGCAGACACATGAACATTTGTGGCCTGCTGGAGGTCATTTTGCAGGGGCCTGGCAGTGCTCCTTCTGTTCCTCCTTGCACAAAGGCGGAGGTAGCGGTCCTGCTCCTGGGTTGTTGCCCTTCTACGGCCTCCTCCACATCTCCTGGTGTACTGGCCTGTCTCCTGGTAGCGCCTCCAGGCTCTGGACACTACGCTGACAGACACAGCAAACCTTCTTGCCACAGCAGCATTGATGTGCCATCCTGGATGAGCTGCACTACCTGAGCCACTTGTGTGGGTTGTAGAGTCCGTCTCATGCTACCACGAGTGTGAAAGCACCACCAACATTCAAAAATGACCAAAACATCAGCCAGAAAGCATAGGTACTGAGAAGTGGTCTGTGGTCCCCACCTGCAGAACCACTCCTTTATTGAGTGTGTCTTGCTAATCGCCAAAGATTTCCCCCTGTTGTCTATTCCATTTGTACAACAGCATGTGAAATTGATTGTCAATCAGTGTTGCTTCCTAAGTGGACAGTTTGATTTCACAGAAGTTTGATTTACTTGGAGTTATATTGTGTTGTTTAAGTGTTCCCTTTATTTTTTGAGCAGTGTATTACATTTTTTTCAGACTTCATGTCTTTCTTTTCTTCTGTTCTTTTGTCCTTCCTTTGTGTTTTCTTCTGTGTCCTTCCTTCCTCCCTGCCCTGCCTTTCTCCCCTCCCTGCCCTCCTTATATCCTTCCTTCCACCCTTTTGTATTTCCTTTCTTCATTCCTTGTGTCCTTTCTTTATTTTCTTTTAGAGTCCTTCCTTTTTCCTTTCAAGGATGGAATTCCTTGTGTCTTTCCTTCTTTCCCTCTGACCTTGGACTTGATAAACAACCAATCACAATGTTGATGACAACTTTCAAGTAATCCATTTTCCCTGTTGTTGTGTGGACTTTAGCAATCCTTTTTTATTATTCTGATGTAATATTCTAATTTAATAGGAATCTGAATTTCGGCTTTTCATTTACTCTAACAGACATAAAGAATTGAGTTATGTCGCTCTGAGTGTGATGAGTTTTCTAATATATGAGCTTCACCTTTGGAATTGAAATATTGAAATAAATAAACTTTTTCTCATACTTGTAGTCATCGTCTTCCACTTTACCCGGCAAAGGATCGATGGGGCAGCAGACTCTGTAGAGATGCCCACACTCCCCTCTCTCCAGACACCTCCTCCAGCTCCTCTGTGGGGAGCCCATGGGATTCCCAGGCCAGCGGAGAGACATAGTTTCTCCAGCGTGTCCTGGGTCGCCTGGAACACCTCTCGAGGGAGGCGTCCAGGGACATTCCACGTCCCTAGAACCAGTTTAAGCATCCAGAGATCGGGTAGTGGAGGTCTCCACCTTCTTCCGCTGCCCGATCCTATCTGCACTGATCCCTTATGGTTCCCTCTGAAGGTGGTGGGCCCACTGGGGGATGGCCTCGCGTCTCTTGTTCGGGCTTGGAGTAGCCCGGCCACCAGGCACTCGCCAACGAGTCCTGACCCCAGGCCTGGCTTCAGGGTATACCGGTGTCACGTGCCTCGTTCTAGTGGTCCTCATGAAGGCGTCTGAACCACTCTTTGTCTGACCCGTCACCCAGAGCCTGTTTGCTCTATGAGGAAGTGTTTTTTGTTCCTCTTACGAGAGACCCTACCAGGGGCATTTAAGCCCTGGACAACGTAGCCTCTTGGATTGTTCGAGCAGTCAAACCCCTCCACCACGTTAAGATGGCAGTTCAAGGAGAGGAAATGTGTGTGTGTGTGTGTGTATGTGTGGGTGTGTGTGTGTGTGTTGACAGTACACATTGAGTACTAGGTAGAGTGGTCAGATGCTTACTGAATTATTTGCAAAGCATTGTATTAGGTTAAAAGGTTTATTGTACAACAAAACATAGCTTTATTGTGTTTTTTTTTCATTTTCCCAAAATCCCCTAATTTGATTTTACTATTGTAATATCATAAACACATGTGACTCTGCCAAAGAAATGAACTGACTGATTAATGTAAAACAGAAAACTGATGTGCTTAAAATCAATGTTCTTGAGTTTGCAATGGTTAAAAATATTGCTTTTGTTGCTTTTCAAAATGCGCCTGGTTGGAAAGAAACATGCACTAAAGGTAATCCTTCAGAAAAGCTAGTTTTCTGGATCATTGAGAACTTAAGTGTGAGAAGTTTGCAGTGAAGAAGAGCTCAGGATGGTAAGGAGTCTCCGGCAGAAATCAGGACAGTATTTCCTTGGTGGAGAACTGTGCTGCAAAATTATGTGTGCGAATTAATTTGTGCACTGTATAAAACCCAAGCGCAGTGGATAATGAGATGTACAGTATGACACAGTAACACTGTGTGTGTAGTCTACTTTCTGCAGAGACAATAGCTACAGTCCTCCAAACCTCATGCAGACTTCATGGAACGGCCAGGCAGCTGCAACCAAACCAAGATTGATGCAAAACGTTGGATGCAGTAGTGTAAAGCACACTGCCACTAAACTCCACAGAGGTGGAGACGTGTTCACTGGAGAGACTAATCACTCTTCTCTGTCTGAGAATCTGATAGGCAGCAGTTGCCAGCATGCAATGTGGCAAGTGTAAAGTTCATTGCAGTTGGGTTGTTTTTCAGGGTTTGGACATGGCAAATAAGTTCCAGAGAAATAAACTCTTAATGCAGCAGCATACAATGACATTTACAAAAATAGTGTGAAAATGGCCCCTTTCAACTTCCAACATGAGTGAGCACCAGTGCTCAAAGCAAGGTCCAGCGCCACATGGATGGGTGAGTTTGTTGTGGAGAACCTGTGGGATTAATATGACCAGAGACTGTGAGCCAGCTGTTCTTGTCTAGCATTACTGCCTGACCTCATAGAGCCAAATATTCAAGAGTGGTAACATATGCACTGCTATAGCTACGAAATGAAGGGTTTATTTAAGCCTATGTAAGAAGGGAATGCCATTGAATTTCATGTGTGTGTAAAGGCCAGTGTCTCAATCATTTTGGCATTATGGTATTCATTTTCTCTCCATTTTATGGTTCAATGAGGTACAAGCCGTCAAGATGCTTATAAGTAGTTTATAATGGCACCTTTCTCTAAATTTTGTATGGAGCCAGCTGCTCGGTTATCTTCCGATTTCCCAGTCACATTTCTGACTTTAGTGGGTGCGCTACGATTTACAGACCTACTCAATAAATTAGAAAAATACTAAAAACTTCATTTATTTCACTGACTCATCACTAAGTGAAACACATTTTCTTAATTAATTACACACTGACTGATGTTTTCAAGCCTTTATTCCTGTTAATAATAATTTTCCACTTACAGCTAACAACAGAAAACAACTTTTGAGACTAGAACCTTACATTAGACCAATAAAAACACATTTTAAATACAGAAATGTGGGTTTAAGTGTGTTTCATATCTGCTTAAATTTTTAAAAGGTACATTTAATCTGAAAAATCAGCCTCATTGGAATCCTTATCCTAATTTACTGGATATGACAGAATTTTTGACTGGGAACTCTTTTGAGTGCAAATAGACCATTAAGTCCAGCACATTGTGAACAACCCTGAGTACTAATAAGATGAGAAGGGATGATGGTGACATAATTCAGGATTTGGTCTTGAAATTGATATTCAGCATGCCAGAGAAAATAAAGAGGCTGTAATAAGTAAGGGTCATACCTAGATAGGCTGACTGAAGACATAAATTTGATGTCTTTACAAATAACATTGTTTAAAAGTCAGTATAATGTACAAAACATGTTAAAACCACAAAACAGAAATCTGTCACTGCGGAAACGTTTAGCAATGTATTTAATTTTTTAGTCTGTCCCAGGATTTTATAAAGTTTTTAAAAAGATTATTTTTAAATCAAGCTGAAACAACTGCAGCATGAGTCATTACAACCAAATGTGATTGCACATTGTGCCACAGATAAATGACTATTATCAACTCAGGTGTTTACCTCTGACAGTAAATGCTGAGTGACAGACAGGTGCAAGCTGCCCTGTGAAAGTCCCAGAGGCCTGATGTTCATTTGCCCAGCCGACCTTACATCTTAGTCGACTATAAAAGATCAGACCCTCCCTTCAGGTCTATTTGATTAGCCGAGACAACACTTCCTGATGACCTTTTAGTTCTGTGACGTCTATCTGCAGGAGATCAGAGCTCTGTTTCCCAAGCACTCAAATGAAATTGGAGGACCAAGGGCTATATTTTAAATCGGCAACATGCTGGAAGTAAGACCGTAGTTTACCCGAGATTGGGGACACAGAAGGATCCCATCTGTCAGTTTATGTATTATTGCGTTTTCCCCTCCCCCTGCCACATTTTCATAATGGAAGACCACCCTTCCTATTTATCACCAACCTCATCACACTGCTGTTTGCTCAGCTCACAAGCTCTCTTTATGTTGCTTGAACATGTGATTGTACTTTTCATCTGTACCAAAAACACAACTTACAGGTCTGCTTTAGTTTCATACATCTGTTTAATTTGCAGCTGAGAATCTGATTTTAGGAATCCACAAACCTGATGTATAGTACAGTAGTACAGTAAAGTATGTGTGGCTGAGGTTGGTAGATTCTGCAAGAAAATCCTGCTGAGTGACATTTTGTCCACGTGTGCTTGCCTCTGGACGTCTGCAGGGGGGCTGGGATGCCATTATGCTATTATGCTATTATTCTGGTCAAAGGACGAGTTTCTATTCGTGGAAATGCAGAGATCTACATTCTGGGTTTTTTAGTCTTTGCCCATAAACTTAGGATCAGGGGATTTTTTTACCTCCTTTTAGAAATATATTCTTCCACAGTAATCACTTTTCCCAGCCAGGTGTGATCTTTTCATTCTCTTGGTTTGTAATATTAAAATAAATCAATCAGCTTTATTTAGACAAACAGTGAAACATTAGTACAGAACTGTCTGTTGTTGCCAACTCTACTGAGACTCCATGAATGTTACTCTGATTCCCACTTGACCTAAATCCTAGATTGAAATCTGGTCACTGGTTTTTGAGATGCTTAGGTAAAATAGCCTAATCAGCACTTTTGTTTGTGTTCTCATAATTGAGAGTAATATAATATGAGAGTTTTACATTGCTCAGGTGTTTTCATGTGTGTCCCATTACAATCACAATGTTAATGTATTTTTTGGGGAAGATTTTCTGTGATAGATTAATACAAAGAAACACAACATTTAAAGGGAAAGTAAAAAAAAAACACAATTTTTTTTAATTTTAAAAATCAGAGAAGTGCATCATGTATTTGAATACAGCCTTCTGTACTCTGACACCCATAAATAAAATCCAGTAAAACAAATTACAAAATTATTAGGGAAGCTGGTCAGAGTTGACAGCAATTGTGTATGTAATATTAATCCTGTTAGCCAGGAAGCAAACATGAGCAGCAATGTAGTAGTTTAATGGGGATCAGCTAGAGACTGTGCTTGACTAATGGCTATGTTGCCCCAGGTTCTGTCTTGCCTGGTTCTGTGGGTCCTCACTTGGTCAGCTGAGTCTCTTGGTTTCCTCGTAAACAATTGATCATGCGGCTCATTCTCTCTTCGGTACATTATCAAAAGTTACTCTAATCTCCACTGAAAACTGTAAAACCTTTGCTTCATAGGGCAAAATTAATAGACTTTCCCTGGAGCAAGAGAAGCTGCTGCAAGTTGCACTCCAATTTTCTTAAACCAGAAGAAGCTCCAATATATGTGTTTTCTACCATACGTTTGGAGAAAAATTAGATCATTAATACAGATATCTATAGATTGAGTTCAAAGCATACAGAAGGGAAAGGTAATTGTAACTAAATTTACACCAGCAGTCACCACTGGCGTATGGAAAACCACATGAATGTCTTCAACATGTAGCTTTTGTACAAACGTAAGTTTTGAAGTGGATGAGATGATGGTGTTGACCATCCTATTTCAGTCGGCTTGGCTTACTGAACAAGCCAACATCTGCCTTGACCTCTGTCAGCAGGACATAATGGCACTTTTGATCAGTCACAGACACAGAAAGTATAGAGGGGGCCAGAAAGTGCTTTCCAACAGACGGACAGAGGACTTTTGAGGAACAGACAGTGAGCATGCAAAAGCTTTTAAAGTTAAAAAAAGAAAAAGAAAAATTGTAAACACTATGCTGCTTCTTTGAATAATAGTTTAGTGTTATTTGGAATTAATTTGGGCACTTCATTGTTATTTCTTCACTATTCCAGCTTTTCCACCATGTGAAGCAGTATTTTCTGTTTATTTTTGTTGACATTTAGCTTCAGATTATGATGTTAAATGTTGTTGTACATAACTGATATTCTGTTAATCCGCCTGTTTCCATGTCAGAGAGAAGGCCTAGTGTTTGCCACCCATGGGCTCTGTTGCCAAAACAACTGTGTGTAAAACTACCACCCCTTACAACAGAATGAACAACAGGGCAGCATTTTGCTGCTATGTCTGCTGCTATTTTCAGAAGACAGCAGCTGTCAGGTCTGTTTTGTCATGGCCTTACAGAAAAAAATGAGATGTAAAGCTGAAGTTATTTGGCTGTCTGTTGTTCTTTCTAGAGTCAAAACCAAAGAATTTTGTTTAACTCATTCATCACTTCATTTAAAGCAAACTTAGAAGTTGTCTTCCATTGAACTCTGTTTCTCTAAAAAAAGACGCAAACAAGACTTAACATGACTAAAAGACATTAACTATTTCTTTCAGAATCAAAAGGAAATGCTTTTTCCCCAATATCAGTCATATACCTGGGTTCAAGGTTGCTACACGTTCTGAGAATGTTTGGAATTTGATATTTTCCAGGTCTGCATGAACATAGAAGCTAACTTTCTTCCTTCTGTCCTTCCTTGCTTCCTTCTTATCTTCATTCCTTGCTTCATTGTGCTTGTATGTACTTCTGCCTTTCCTTATTGAGTCTTTGTTTGTTTATTTCTTCCTTCTTTCTTTCTTTCTTCCTTCCTTCCTTACTTCCTTTCCTTTCCTCTATTCTGTATTGCATAAACAAGAACCAAAGAGCAAAGTGTACCGGAGTCAAATTCCTTGTTTGTATGTACAAACTTGGCAATAAAGCTGATTCTGATTCTGATTCTATCAGTCTCTGGCTTTTCTTGCTTTTTGTTATTGTTGGGTGAGTCCATTTTTGGGACAGTATTTACTGAAGTTAAGAAGAAGCTCTTGGAGCCTGATGCAAATTACATTCTTTGGACATTACCAGAAAACTCAAACCTCAGTCTTTACACAGGAATTAGAGCACACGTTCCTACAGGACCCAGCACAGACTTTGACTTAGTTTTAAATCCACAAAGCACAGTTGTAGTAGAATGAACTTGCACCCTGTTTCAGCTCTATGGTTTAAATGTAGAAATAATACACTTAGTCTACTAAACTCCCACTTTAAAGATGCTCTCAAACCATGAGAACTAAAAGGAAAAACAACAAATCTTGTCTTTTGAGAAAAATTCTATTTAAAGAGATGGGACAGCTGACTATGTTGGCAATGAACTTTTTGATTAATGATCTGGTCTTTGCAAGGTTCTTAAAGTATTTAAAGCTAACCCAAACTGTTTAAAAGTGCACACCATAGATTTGGCCATCTCAGTATTTATTAAACAAAGATGAAGCAAAAATGGAAATATTTGCGAAAAACTAATACACCTCTCTGGAAACTACATAAATAAAACATAAGCTTAGAATTTAAAGTGGTTGTGTTATTTTACTATGATCGTGTATCACTTTAGATGACTTTTCTTAACCGTGCCACATAAGTTTGGGAAATTATTAGTTGAATATACATCAAAATGTTTCCATAGACTTTTAAGCTAAAGTTAAGCAAAAATAGGATTGAAAGTGAATGATTTCATGTCTAGATTTTGTGAAGATTAGCAAAAATGATTAAATGGTTACAGGGCCTAGAAAATTGTTGAAAAGGAAACATTTTGTTTCTCAGAGATGTTGATCTACTGATAAGTATGTCCATATACTGCACAACATATGCAAAGCATATGGCTAATCCACTGACTCCAGCTGCAGTTTGCGTGTTTTGAAACTTTTGAATGGCCTTGTTCACCCTGAACAGCAAGTTTCTTTAGGAATGACCATTTGTGGCATACCTACGTTGTGCAGGATATCCATGACTGTCTGCTGGACTCGTGCCAAGCTTGAAGACTTCTGCATAATTGCAAAACAACTATCTAAATCAGGGGTCCCCAATTAAAACAGGAGGTCCACTCCCTCCCTCATCCAAAAATTTTGGGGTCCGAACATTTTGAATCAAGAGACAAAAATATTTTCTTTCATCTTTATTTAACATTTTATTAACACTTGTTTTTTTTTTAACTACTGATCAATTATTTGTATACCCATGGGATCATATGCTGAACAGAAAATAGCAATCCCATTTAAGTACCAATATTAAACACACTTCTAATGGCACAGTCGAGCTGGGTCTATGCAACTTGGTATAAGTCTGCTCTCCTTGTTGTCCTTTTGGAAGGCATGGCAATTTATTTCACCTTTTCCTTGAGTTGTCCTTCTTTTCCATCTTAAAGTGTTTCTGCCACAGCTTCCATGCACTCTGTGATCATTTCCCAGTCAGTGAAAGGCTTTTTGTGTTTTCCCAAAATCCACTGTACTCACTCGTATGCTCACTGTTGTGCTGTAAGAGACCATATGCTTCTGTCCATTCATCTTTAAATGTGTGATTTTGATAGTCCACTTTATGTATTTTTGATGAAGCCATCTCCTTTTACTCACTCATCTGTGCACCACCAAGTCATTGTACTATCAGCAAGCGTGAGCTCCCAAGCTAGTAACTTAGCAACCCATGTTGAAGGACCCGCATAGCTTCTTCTTTGTCAAGAGCCACCAAACACAGACGCATCAAGGATATCGCCTCCAATTCTTTCCTGCCTTGTGGTACGTGTGGGCTACTGCAAAGAACACCTAGACTGTTGCTCAAAATTCTCCTCTCAGTGGAAAGTAAATTTTGTATTTAATTTGGAAATCAAGATCTTTATATAGGCCATATATGTTTGTACATAAAGGCACAAAAGGTACTTAATAGAAGATGTTTTACAGAATTTGAACCAGGTGAAGCTAAAGCTATGCCACTTGAGGGGTTCGGGATAGAGCATATTTACAGATAAAGAAGGTTTTTCATCTTAAATGGAAAATGTAGATATTTCTTATACAGTTTTGGCCTAATTACTGCCCTGAGTGGGTTGTTCCTTCTGCAAATGGCATGTTTTAGAGTCTGTATAGACCAGTTAACAATTATTCTTTTACTAAATTATTTAATGGTTATTTCAATAATCGATTAATCAGCGGTTAATTATTGCCGCCCTATATATATATATATATATATATTATATATATATATATATATATATATATCTATATATATATAGATATATCTATATATATCTATATATATATAGATATATATCTACACTTCATCCTGCAACACCTCGAGCACCCAGGGACCTACGCCAGGATCCTGTTTGTAGACTTCAGCTCGGCCTTCAACACCATCATACCAGACATCCTCCACCAGAAGCTCACTCAGCTCAACGTCCCAGCCTCCACCTGTCAGTGGATCAACAGCTTCCTGACGGACCGACAGCAGCAGGTGAGACTGGGGAGCATCTTCTCCCGAACCAGATCAATAAGTACTGGTGCCCCCCAGGGGTGTGTTCTATCCCACTCCTCTTCTCCCTGTACACAAATGACTGCACCTCAGCAGACTCGTCCGTGAAACTTCTGAAGTTTGCAGATGACACCACTGTCATTGGACTGATCCAGGACGGTGATGAGTCTGCATACAGACTGGAGGTGGATCGGCTGGTACACTGGTGTAGTCAGAACTGCCTGGAACTAAACCCACTCAAGACTGTGGAGATGGTGGTGGACTTTCGGAAAACACCACCTCCATACACCCCCCTCACCATCCTCAACAACACCGTGTCGGCTGTGGATCACTTCAGGTTCTTAGGAACCACCATCTCTGAGGACCTGAGATGGTCTTCACACATAGACACTGTTCGAAAGAAGGCCCAGCAGAGACTGTACTTCCTGAGGCAACTTAAGAAGTACAACCTTCCACAGGAGCTGCTGGTCATCTTCTACACTGCCATCATTCAGTCTGTCCTGTCTTCATCCATCTCCGTGTGGTTCGGTTCATCCACAAAACAGACAGGTCCAGACTGCAACGAATAATCAGGACTGCAGAGAGAATCATCAGGGCTGACCTTCCCTCCATCCAGGACTTATACAGGTCTAGGGTCAGGAAAAGAGCTGCTAAAATCTCTGCAGACCCCACACACCCTGCACATAAACTGTTTAGAGTTCTGCCTTCAGGGCGACGCTACAGAGCGCTGTTCACTAAAACCAGCCGCCACAGAGACAGTTTCTTCCCCCAGGCTGTTTCTCTGTTGAACATTCAATAAAATACAAACAACAGCATACAGTTGTTGCAAATGCACCTTTTTATTTATATATGTGTATATTGTACATTGTAAATATGTATATTCTGTAGTGCAAAAACAAAAACCAAAGAGCAAAGTGTACCGGCGTCAAATTCCTTGTTTGTATGTACAAACTTGGCAATAAAGCTGATTCTGATTCTGATTCTGATTCTGATATATATAGATATATTTATAGATTCCACTTTCTGAATTTTATCACTGAATTAATCTTTGTACAGAGGACCCCTGATTCAACACAAAAGGCCTCTTAGGTGAGACATATTTTGTTCTCCACATTGTTTTCTCTCAAATATCATAGACAAAAATATAAGTTATATTTAATTTTTTATTTATGTCTGTCATTTTTGTTAAGTCAGCTGCATTCTGATAATTCAGCAGGGAGCTGTTGTGGGTGGAAACATCCTTCCCCTCCTATCCTACAGTAAGCTCTTTACGCCTTGCTGTGAGAGTTTTTGGGATGCTTCCAGGGTTGGCTTTAATTACGGCTAAGCCATTGATGGATTTGAAGCTCTGCTCTGATTGTGAAGCATTTTAATATCTGAATAATAATGAAAGCTGTTGTAAAAAAAGTTTAAGTCTCTTATTTAGTAAGAAGGGCAAAACATGCAGCTTTGGTCCAATGAGAATAGTTTTATTGCGGCACATGAAGGAGTCTGCAAAAACGCAGAGAGAATCTCAAATCAACTGAGGGCTGGAGCTGCATGAGGATCTAGTGGTCTTGACCTGAAAAATTCAAGGATAGCAATATTGTTTTCACATCGGCAAGAACGTCAACGGCACTCATAGATCAGATCGCCCACAGTGTACAAAGGTCGTTGTAAAACAAACAAAGGATCCTGTTTCAGGCTGTAGGTAGTTACAGTGAGACCCATACAACATGAAACACAAACTGAGCACACGTGTGTGGCCACCAAAGGTTTAGTGGAGGATCTGGTTTCTGAGTGCTTCAACCACCATGCTTATTTTAATATCTGAGCATTATGGCCAACAGTCAAAAGACAAACATCAAACTGGTTTCTGGTCTATTTATATTTGCTTTTTGCAACTTAGAACAAAGAAAAATTGAAATAATAAATAGTAATAGTAGGAAAATTATATCACAAAATAATATAAAAGTAAGAGAGCTGCAGTACCTTGCTAAAGTATTCATATCCCTTCACCTTTTTTCACATTTTGTCTCATTACAACCACAAAACTCTGTGTTTATTAGGATTTATGTGACAAACCAACGCAAAGCATCACATAATTGTGATGTGGAAGGAAAAGAATACATGCACACAGAATCCAGGCTTTTATTTTTACAGAAGAAAATCTTAAAAATGTGACATGCATTTGCATTTAGTCCTCCTTTGCTTAAATACTACTAAATGAAAGACAGTGCAATGAGTTGCCTTCAGAATAAACAACACTAATAAACCCATAAAAATAGTGGAGGTAGCACCATGCTGTGGAGAAGATAGATAAAGCTAAAATACAGGACCAACCTGAAAGAAAAAGTGTGAGAGGGTGCAAAAGACTTGAACATATGGAAAATAATTCAGATATTTATTTGTAAAAACTATGACTTAAACTAACAGTTCATTTGACTTTTTCTACAAACTTTCATTTTACAGATTTAATGCATTTTTTCTTGCCTTTATAGACCTGGAACCCCGGATAAAGGACAGCTGCAGACCTAAAATTCCAGTACAGGACACAGTAACTCAGAAATAGTTACTAAATTTGTGAGGCAAATAAGAAAAATGGGATTCATGTGAGATGACTTAGAACATATTAGGATCAGCTAAATATAACAGAATTAAAAGAAATAGCATTATACATAATAACCTTCTGTTCAACAACATGTCATAAAAATGTAACATGAAAGAGGTGCTGACATTTAATTTGACTGAAGTGTCTTTTTGTACTTCTGGTACCTGCAAAACTTTACGGGTATTACTGTTTTTTTATTGCAATAATCCACTTTGAGTAGTTTAAAATGTTCTGAATACAACTGATATTAACTCTAATCTTTTAAATGAATGATGATTTGAGGAGCTTACTAGCAAATATGCCTTTGGGTTAAATATATAATTTTATAGTTGTTCTGGCTCCCACTTAAAGAACTAAAACATTAAAACACAATTTTATGGCACAATTACAGAGATTTACACAGCTCTTTTAGATCTCCATTCAGTCAAACATTTTCAACATTTAGAGTACTTTGCAGAGGCACTTAAAATATCCATCAGCCAGTTGTCCTTTGAATCTTTAAAACAGGGCTGGAGCAGTTTTCAAGTCTTGCTTGTAAAGACTGGGCTCAGGTTTCTGGGTCAATAGCCTCGTCCGTAAAAGTCAAATCAACTATTCCTTTTCTCATTTAGAAGCTAAATGAAGCAAAATGAAAAAAACACATTCAGAGCTTAAACATGTTGTTAGTATACCTCTCTTTTCAAAGCTTAGTTATTACTGTCAAGCATGTCAATCTAGAGTTGATTTGAGTGACGGGGTTTCTCAGTTATTTGTGAAATGACCTCTTAACATTTTGCCTGTTGTGGTGGGCACACAACTGTCCAAGAGCTCTTGTTGTTGAACCGTTTCGTGTCAGGTGCCTTCGAACTTTGATGTTTTGTTGATAACTAACATGCGTTTCCACCAGTTTTGAGAACCAAGCATGCATTCAGCATAAAGTAGCAAGATGGCAGAGCTTGATGTGACCTGCAAGTGTTTCTTCTGTGTTTACAGATGTTCCTTATAATGCAAAAAGACAGCATTCTAATACAGCAGTTTATATGGAAATCAATTTTACGCCGCCTTTCTTATTGTCGCTATGCACATTTTTCCTCCTCCTCCTCCAGCCAACACCTCCCCCCCACTTCATTTCAAAATATGATTGCAGGACTACATGTGATCGGCTGCCAGAAAAAAAATCAGTTTCTTCCAGCCTCCCAGCATCCCGTCATTGCCGCAGTTTGGAGGTGTTCTCCCCTGCTGGTAGTGTGAACATGGTTCCTGTTTTTTTTTTTTTTTTTTTTTTTTTTGGGAGAACATGCATTATTCGATTTAGCTTCTAGTGGAATTCCTTTTTTATTAAAGCCATATCCGTGTCAGGAAACCATGTGGGTAGAAACTGTGTTGCCAAAAGCCTTGGAGTAAATTACTTGGAGCATTGTCAGTCCTTTGTAGGCAGGATGAGCTCTCTGTAGCCTTGCAATGAGGTCAGTGTGGCCAGTACCTTAACAATTTTTTCTGATGACCAAGATGTGCAGGTGTGCACAGACCGAACATCATGAATGAGCTACCACTGATGCTACCAGGTTCTTCCACACTGCATCCACAACCCAAAGTATGCTGAACCACCCTAACCTCATTATGAACGTTTTTTGCATGCTCCATGAAGTTTGAGAACCCTTACACTCATGTCATGGTTAGTGGAGTGATTTCCTGAGACACACCAGAAGACCCCTCCGAGACCCTGCAACGACCATCCACATTGTTGCTGATTCTTTATGTCGCTGTGTGGACCTAGTCTGGTGTGATGGAGGCATAAAAACACAATGTCCACATTAAAGCACATTTAAGTGATTGAAGGTGGGTAAGATTTTATGTAGAAATACAGGGGTTGGACAATGAAATTGAAACACCTGGTTTTAGACCACAACAATTTATTAGTATGATGTAGGGCCTCCTTTTGCGGCCAATACAGTTCAATTCGTCTTGGGAATGACATATACAAGTCCTGCACAGTGGTCAGAGGGATTTTAAGCCATTCTTCTTGCAGGATAGTGGCCAGGTCACTACGTGATACTGGTGGAGGAAAACGTTTCCTGACTCGCTCCTCCAAAACACCCCAAAGTGGCTCAATAATATTTAGATCTGGTGACTGTGCAGGCCATGGGAGATGTTCAACTTCACTTTCATGTTCATCAAACCAATCTTTCACCAGTCTTGCTGTGTGTATTGGTCCATTGTCATCCTGATACACGGCACCACCTTCAGGATACAATATTTGAACCACTGGATGCACATGGTCCTCAAGAATGGTTCGGTAGTCCTTGGCAGTGACGCGCCCATCTACCACAAGTATTGGGCCAAGGGAATGCCATGATATGGCAGCCTAAACCATCCCTGATCCACCCCCATGCTTCACTCTGGGCATGCAACAGTCTGGGTGGTACGCTTCTTTGGGGTTTCTCCACACCGTAACTCTCCCGGATGTGGGGAAAACAGTAAAGGTGGACTCATCAGAGAACAACACATGTTTCACATTGTCCACAGCCCAAGATTTGCGCTCCTTGCACCATTGAAACCGACATTTGGGATTGGCATGAGTAACCAAAGGTTTGGCTATAGCAGCCGGGCCGTGTACATTGACCCTGTGGAGCTCCTGACGGACAGTTCTGGTGGAAACAGGAGAGTTGAGGTGCACATTTAATTCTGCTGTAATTTGGGTAGCCGTGGTTTTATGTTTTTTGGATACAATCTGGGTTAGCATCCGAACATCCCTTTCAGACCGCTTCCTCTTGCATCCACAGTTAATCCTGTTGGATGTGGTTCGTCCTTCTTGGTGGTATGCTGACATTACCCTGGATACCGTGGCTCTTGATACATCACAAAGACTTGCTGTCTTGGTCACAGATGTGCCAGCAAGACGTGCACCAACAATTTGTCCTCTTTTGAACTCTGGTATGTCACCCATAATGTTGTGTGCATTTCAATATTTTGAGCAAAACTGTGCTCTTACCCTGCTAATTGAACCTTCACACTCTGCTCTTACTGGTGCAATCAATGAAGACTGGCTACCAGGCTGGTCCAATTTAGCCATGAAACCTCCCACACTAAAATGACAGGTGTTTCAGTTTCATTGTCCAACCCCTGTACTATCTATAGATTCCCTGTCATACTTCTGTCATTTTTCTGTTTAAATGTTGTGAGTTCTGTCTTAGTTACATATAAGAAACAAAGTCACAAGAAAAGGTTTAGCATAAATACGGAGAATTACTTGAATTTCTGCAGTTAAGTTAATCTGAACTCGGTAGGCTTTGTCATAGACAGTGAAGGTTTTCTCAGCTGCATCTGGGGTGGAAGAAAGTGTTGAGTCTTTGTGTCAGATAAGCCAAAGTCATTACACATGTGAACCTATTCAGGCCTCTTCAGCAGACATTTTCATAACTCAATTTAGAAAGATTCCCGAACTACCTCTGTCTGCAGCGTAAGTATAAATTTGAAATATTTCTTTAAAGCAGCAAATGTTTTGGATCAATTTCAGCTGCTAAGAAGTTTTATCATTCCTTTTTTCTCAGATTTTTGCAAACTCATGGTTCTTTTCGTCAGTGTGTTATAATTTTTGTATTTATTTTATTTTGGATTCCCAGTAACTCTGCAGGATGTCTGACTGTTACCCCACACTGTGTGTTCTTTAGTTTACTAAGCAGGATGTGAGAATGGCTAAAAAGACCCTCTAGGCAACCCTCAATTCCCACAGGCATTCATCATTATTGACAACAGCTAGCACTTATGTGGCATTTACAGCACTTCACTTTTAGACCACCAAAGAAAAAACATATTATTTCAGTTATACTTTGGCTGTCAAAGTATACACCCACTGTTAAAACCAGTGGCGATTGCTCTAAGACTGCAAGGGAAGTTCAGCTTCCCCTAAAATGTCAAAAAATAAGTGATCAAATATATACTGTTGTGTGTACATGTCATTGACTAAATATGCGCTACAACGCACTCAACCTTTGTTCAGAATCAGCTTCTTATCACTGGTAACGACGCGGCTTTCCTCTCACTCATTCCCGCAGTTTCACAGTGCTTTAAACAGTGAGTTCAGTAGTGAAGCAAAAATGCTGGGCTTTGTCCCGCCCATCGGGGCAGTGGGCTGGCCTCGGTGGGCTCGGACGCTCAGCTTCTGCATGATGATTGGATGATCTGTCTGAGGCTGAATCCCTTTTTGATTGACAACGAAATGAGCGAATCAGTGATCTTGAAATTGAGCTTCCCCTCTTTGAAAGACCAGCATCCACCACTGGTTAACATCCTAGGTTATGATGGTAAGATAAATAATTTCAAAACATCTTGCACACAAAATGTGACATTTATTCGCTACAATTAAACTTTGACTTAATATTTGTCAACTTTACCATGCAAACGTTCTCTCAGATTGTTGGGACAATTCTTGTCAACAGCCTTCTTCAGGTGATCTTCAGGTGAACAGTTTCTCTTTTGATTTTAGTTCCGGACTCTGGTAAAGTCATTCTAAAATTAAAAGTTTAGTCTAATGAAATAAATCTTTTGTTGATGTAAGCTTGGACTCTCTCTTCATCTTCAGCTATGTGGCAGATGGCAGAAGGTTTTGGGTCACAGCTTGCTGGTAGCTGCAACTATTCATAACTTCATCCACCTTGACGAAAACTTCATTTCTATAGGAAGAAAAGTAACCCCATAGTATGATGCTGCCACAACCTTGTTTGTCTATGGGGATGGTTTTGTTGATGTGTTATTTTTGTGCTATACACATCATTTGAAATAATGGCCTAATAGTTCAGGTTTGATTTCATCAGACCAAAACCCATTCTTCCATAAAGTTTTAGGGCATTTTAGCTAGGCCTGGATGATCTATTTTCCAAATAAAGAAATTGGTCTTCCAACCCAGCTCCTTTGTTCAGACATATGGAGAAAACAAGAGACTTCTGTCAGATGTAGAATGCAACCAGTACTTGTTTGAGGCTCCCGACGCTTCCTACATATTTGTCGGCCTCTTGGCAGCTTTCCTGAAGAGTCTTTAGTCTAATCTCTGTATAAAACTTTGAGAAATGTTTCATTTTTGTAGTAATTATTTTGTCCCACATGTTCTCAAATTATTGGTGACTGCCTTCCCTATGTGTTTTTATAATGTTGTCAACCTTATTTAAAAACCTCTTCCTGACTAATACATTTTACAAGCCCCTCAGCAAATTGTAGCTTTTGAAGAATGCAGATAAGCAAATACTAGGAAGACCATAATAAGCTGAAGTATGTTTCATCCCTATAACTAACAGCAGGTGTGAACTCAAGGCTAAATTCTAAAATAAAATCCAAGGTTTTTCAACGTAGTTTTAGTTTAAGGGTTTGAACATTTATGCAACCAGCTTATTGCAGGTTTTTAATGTTTGCATTTCTTGAAATGGACACCGTTTGCTTTTTACTTGACTTTATAGTATAGTAGATATGCTATATCAAAGGTGTAAAAGGTTTAAACTTGGCATCTTACCAGGCGTGCGTACACTTTCTGGAGCAATTGTAGACTTTTTTTAATGTGAATATTATTGATTTAAAGCTGTTCACAAGTATCTTTGTGTTAAGGTGTTATTTAAAATGCGACTTAGAGGTAAATCAATGTGAATCAAGCAGCCACATAGTGTAATGAGGACAGCAGCTGTTTGGAAAGTTCAGTGGTTATTTTTGACCCTCTGTATTCAACACCATGGACGGTTTGCCATACAGTATTAAGAGTTGTAATGCCATTGGTCCCTGACAGTGGTATATTGGTTATTAGGACATTGGGACATAAACTTCCTAGCTAGCACTACCATGTTTTGGTAGGTTTAAAGAAAAAAAAATGCAATAAGGTCAAAAAAAAGTTTAATGATAGATTGAACAGTGCTCTGTGTAATTTTTGAACTTTGGGACATTGTTTTATAACCTACCCTGCTTCAAACTTCCCACAACTTTAGGTTGACTGGTCCGGTGGGTTTCTTGGTCTGAATATTTAAATGTTATTACTTTTTACAAGTATTCTTGTCTTTCAATCACTCTATTCATGGTTTTAACAATATCCAGTATCTCACAAAAGTAAGGACACTCCTCCCAGTTTTGTAAATATTTTCTAATTTCTTTTAATGGGACAACACTGAAGATATGACACTTTGACTGTTATACAAAGCTTGTATAACTAAATATGCCGTCCCCTTAAAATTACTCAGCAGACAGCCATTAACGCCTAAACCACTCAAAAGTGAGTAAACTCCTAAATGGAAATGTCTAAAAGGGTTGATATTTTGTGTGGCCACCATTATTTTCCAGCACTGCCTTAAGTCTCTTGGGAATGAAGTTCAGTAGAGCTTCACAGTTTGCCACTGGAATCCTCTTCCACTCCTCAATGACCACATCACAGATTTGGTGGATGTTAGAGACCTTGAGCTTCTCCAACTTCCATTTGAGGATGCCTCACAGATGCTCTTTAGGGTTTAGGCCCAGAGACATGCTTGGCCAGTACAGCACCTTTACTCTCCATTTTTTTAGCAAGGCAGTAGTTGTCTTGGAGGAGTGTTTGGGGTCAATATCATGTTGCCCTGCGGCCTAGTTTCCAAGGGGAAGGGATCTTTCCGGCTTCAGGATGTCACAGTACATGTTGGCATTCATGGTTCCCTCAATGAACTGTAGCTCCCCATAGCCGGCAGCATTCATGCAGCCCCAAAACCATGACTCACCTTTGCACTCCTTACCTGATTGCCAGCACACACTTGACATCATCTGAACCAAATAAGTTTATCTTGGTCTCATCCAATCACAGGACATTGTTCCAGTAGTCCATGTACTTTGTCTGCTTGTCTTCAGCAAACTGTTTGCGGGCTTTCTTGTGCTTCATCTTTAGAAGAGGCATCCTTGTGGGATGACAGCCATGCAAACCAATTTGATGCAGTGTGTGGCGTATGGTCTGACCACTGACAAGATGATCCCCCACCCCTTCAACCTCTGGAATAATGCTGGCAGCACTCATGTCTACTTTCAAAAGAAAACTTCTGGATGTGACACTAAACATGTGCACTCAACTTCTTTGGTTGACCATGACAATGCCTGTTCTTGCAACGGGAGGTTCTGAGGACCCGAAATTTCAGCCAGACACAACAGATCAGATTCAAAAGATTAAAAAACTCCAGATGACGTTCGGCAGGAAACCACCAGCGGCAACTCAGGAACCTTTGAAGGCAGACAGACAGGTTAGTGGTTAAGCAGAAATCTGAGTATAGTAGCAAACTCAGAAATAAAGCCAGTAACCTTTTCAGAATTCGTAAAGGAATCAGGAACTGAATTTCAGCTCCTCAGAGTGTTGGCAGGGCAACAGCTGGAATGCACCACACAGGCTCTCAGGTTTATTAACCCAGTGGATTGGCAGGTTGTGGTGGTCATGCACAGAGAAGCAGATTCAGGCAAACACATCCAGGGGTTAGGCAGGGAGAGGTGGTCAGGAGGTAGAAACAAGGTTGATGTCCAGAAAGCAGAAGCCAGTGAAGTATCCGATGTGGGCAAGGCAGAGCAGAGAAATCCGAGAGGCAAAACACGAGATCAGATCAGGCAGGCAGGCAGACAAGGAAGAAACACTGGAGACTACTCACACAAAAGCTTTCAAAAATCTGGCGCTGTTTGTCAGTCAGAGAGCTGCTTTTAAAGCCAGGTGTGCAGATGGAGCAGATGAGGCATGATTAGGAGCTGGCTGGAAAGGAGCAGGTGAAGGCAGCCATCATCATGGCTTGAGCAGCAGACAGACAAAGACGGTGCAGACAAACACCCCAGAATCATGACAATTCTGAGTGGAACCTGTGCTGTTAAACCACTGTTTGGTTGTGGCCACTGTGCTGCAGCTCAATTTCAGGGTGTTGGCAATCTTCTTGCAGCCATCTCTATATAGAGCAATTTAACACACCTGCCTGCTCCCAATTCACACCTGAGACCTTGTACCACTAACGAGTCGCATGACACTGGGGAGGAAAAATGGCTGATTGGGCACAATTTGGACATTTTCCCTTAGGGGTGTACTCACATTTATTGCCAGTGGTTTAGACATTTATGGCTGTACGTTGAGTTATTTTCAGGGGACTGCAAATTTACACTGTTATACAAGCTGTACACTGACCACTTCACATTGTCTCGTGAAAATATATAATAAAATATTTACAAAAATGTGAGGGGTATACTCAAATTTGTGAGGTACTGTATGAGTGTGCTTTTAAAATACAAGTCTGTAGAGTTGAAAACTTCCTCAACTTCTGGACTTATTGGTTGAGTGATTCACTCATAAGGTGAAATGGACGTTGCTCCTTCTTCACCTGTGGGATTATTAGTCTGTATAAATTTTGCTGTTAGAAGAGACTTTTCTGTTCCATTAAAGGTGATTAAGTAAGAATGTCAAAGTTGTATTCAGTTTTTATGGCAATAGAAAAAAATACACTAAAAGATTTCTGCTGGGGTAAAGGTTTACTTCTGAAGGATTTCTAACATTTATGAAATATATATTTTATACATCAGGTGAGGGTTTCTAGGGAGGACAACTGTTAATTTTAAGTTGAATCATAGCGCCAGTGGCAGTGCCTTAAAATATTGACACGTAGTACCTCAAGAATTGAGCTGGACAGAAACATAGGAATAAATATGAAATAGAGCCTTTCAAATAAAACTCAAATATTCTATATGTTCAGTGAGGCATTTCCATTCAGCTACTATTGAACTGATAAAATAATTATGTATAGGGGAAATGCAGACAAAGAAAAATGTACAGAGGGTATGAGGGTTTGTGAAGGCCAAGAAATAGATCAGTGATCCTCAGTTCCAGTCTTCATGGACAATTATACAACACACCTGATGGTTAAAATATCTCCTCAGCATGTCATCAAGTTCTGCTGAAATTAGATGTGTTGAAGCTGAGAAGTGTCTGAAATAAGCAGATGAATGCCCCACAAGGACCAGATAGTATAGTATATGACTAGTATATGACTTTTTATTACTTCAAATAATGTTACAAATCCTCCGACTAGAAGTAAGTGGAAGCATATCCTCTAAACCTAGTGCAATGCTCTAAATAATGAGTGGACAATTTGGGATTATGAGGTGTTAACAACATTATTACAAAAGTACCTCTTTTGTGGTTCATTTAGAAATGCTACATTAACTGGTGCTAACCAATTTCTACTAGCTTTCTTTTAACAAATACGATAAATATTATACCTTATCAGTTTTCAAAATAATTCACAGTAGTTAACAGCATATTTTACATGCTAAATTGAATGTTTAAAAAGATTAATTTGTTAAATGTTCATCTGTTAATTTGGCTTAGGCTAAGGGTAATAATTTGACTTCATAACATATAGCAAAGCCATGTTATGGTTATTGATTGTATGTACTGATTCAGTGATTTCAGTCAGGCTTGGACATAAAATGGAAAAAAGGATGTGTGAACATCTCTGCCTAAAAGAATCCAAAAATATTCAAAATTAACTGCTAGGAGTGAAGATCTCAATAAGTCCATGAAGAAGAGAGCATATATTTCTAATTATTGTGACCCAAAAATGGAGCCTTGATGAACCCCACATGTGATCTTTGTTTGCTTGATTATTATTGCCAATTAACATGTAGTCCTCGTTGGCCAAGTAAGACGTGGTACGACAACCCTCGCCCTCCGTGTGAAACCACCTAATATAGAGGAAGGGGCAAGGGCTTAGGTGAATTGGGATTTGACCTTGGATGGTATAGTGCTTTCCAGTTGATGGGATTTTATGGAATTTAATGAATCTGTCTAATGGATGGAGTTTATTGAAGCAAGCTTGACCTTCCATGATATAAATAAATTCAACTGTTGTACTGGTTTTTTAACTTAAGTAGTTCTTGCGGGTAAAAAATTATAAGAACAGTTGTGCTGTGTTAGTAATTCATGCTTGAAATGGACAAAGTGGTTTAGAGAATGGATGCGTACAGTTCTTATCTCTGTTCATTATACTTTTTATAACTGCTGTAAAAAGATAGTGCAAGGTTTCTAAGTAATGGAGTTTCAACATCTCCAGTTTGAAATTATGGAACATTAAGTGGTAAGAAAGACTAAAATATAGCATAAACTTCTTTGACCGTGCACTGTAAATGTTTTTATTCATATTAAATAAAAAAAAATTCAAAAAGGATATGTCAGCCTGAATGTTTATCAGACATTGAGAGGGGTTTATATTGTTGTGAGGGAGGATTTCTGGAGAAAAGCTGGTTTATTCCTTTGCTGGGAAACAGCTGATTTTCAGCTTAACTGTAATGGAATGATCAAAGCAGTTGGACTGAGTGATGAATTCCCCAAGGAAATGCCCCTTTTGCTTTCTTTATCACTCTCTTTTCACTCCTTCCTTTGGCAAAATGCTTTAATTATACTTTATTCTGCAAGCTGCAAATGGCTACTCAGAGATAAGAAAATGATTCTTTATGTCGCTCTTTAAATAATGTCAGATTAGTTGGGTTAAATCACACAAACCACACGTTTCTGATTTCTTTGTGTGTTGCTGCTGGAAAGATAGCTTATGTTTTGTTTGTTCATTTTATTTGATAGTGTAAATTTAAAGCATCGTTTATACACAGGAAATGGTTTGAAGTGGTTACAAAAAAATTATTTTCTGCATTTATCAGGCTTAGTTTTGCTATAATTCACGGTTTCGATCTCTTTTCTCCTCCTTGACAAAAACTAGCCTTGGAAATGACAGCGTCAACAATCATGGCACGTAGACCCTGTTCATCTCTGCATCCTTGAGCAGCTCCTTGTTCATGAATCACTTTTGTTAAAGCAGCTCGAGAATGATCAGAATGACACATGATGAGCTATTTTCCAACCACACTCACAAACACCTATCTGCCGATCATCTGTATATTATTTATCATCCTTCTGCTGCTGGCGTCAGAGACAGCAGCCCATTATCTAATCTAGCTGTAATCTTGGCCCTTGATAAGGAACGTTCTATGTTTTGTCAAACAGTAAAGTACTGCTTTAATAAATGTACATTCACTTGCAAAAACGTTTACACATTTTTTAAGCTACAGCCACAAACCTAGGTGTGTTTTATTGTGATTTTATTTGGCAGACTAACACAAAATAGTGATTTTGGAGTGAAAGAAAAATTCTGTGTTATTT
The DNA here is from genome assembly GCA_036173005.1 of Crenichthys baileyi. Lineage (NCBI taxonomy): Eukaryota > Metazoa > Chordata > Actinopteri > Cyprinodontiformes > Goodeidae > Crenichthys > Crenichthys baileyi. The sequence goes on from JAHHUM010002896.1 coordinate 843,989, forward strand.
TTAGCAATGCTAATCCACATATGTGTTCAGCCTCTTTTAATGTTCACACCCAAAAAATCTAATGCAACTTTGGACTTTAGCAGTGACATAATTAGTAAAAAGAGTCCACCAAATTTGATCTCAATATAAATACAGATGTTCTGTGGAGTTTTAAAAGCACGCACCGTAAAGCTGGGAGGCTTTGGAAAACAACCAAGTTGGAAGATCACTGGTGGCATTTTGCTAACCTTATTTCCTCAAACAAAAACAGCTGAGAAATTTTGTTTGTTAATAAATAGGACGGGTTCTCCTAAAGCTTCTTATGTCCATGTTCTTAAAGTCTTCTGATATTCTTCAAGATTAAATTTAGGATTATCAAGGCAATTTTTTCACTCCCATTCACTGACTATTCTTTTGTTTATTCATCTTCTTCCTCAGCATGGTCCTAACTTTAACTTTCAAGCCCCTGCATAGTTAGGCTCCTTCATATATTACTGAATTGTTACATACATACTCCAACTCAAGCCCTCAGGTCTTCAAATCTCGAGGTATAAAACACTATGGGGATCGCTCTTGCACCTCGACTGTGGAATAAGTTTTCTTTGTTTTTACATTGCCTTGAGAATCTTGACTAATTTAAAAAAGCAACTGGAATTTAATACATTTTTGACTTCTTAGTCATGTTTTAATGTAATTATGTTAAAGTTTTTCTGCTCTGTCTTTGTGAAGCGCTTTGGGATTTTTGTCTGTGAAAGGTGCTATATAAAGAAAATGTACTTATTTACCATCATGCAAAGAACAATGTGTAAAAAATGTTTTACAGCAGTTTCCTGTGAAACTATTTTTCCTGTGTAGACATTCTCCCAAAGTGTCATGGCTGTAGTAGCAACAAAAGGTGGGTCTAATGAGTATTTCCTCAGGAAGCCTGAAAAAAACATCCATACATCCCTTTTCAGATTTTTGTTTGTAAAAGAAATTCAAAACCATGTATTATTCTCACTACACTAAAACTGAAATTCTGTGGCTGGACTGTAACAAAATAGGAAAAGCTACAAAGGTTATGAACACTTTTGCAAGGTAACAAACACAACAGATAGTCTTGATTTTTTTTATTGAATCTATTTAGAATTTGCATTATACTCACAAATACTGCATGTTGTTAAAATAGCAGCAAACCGTAGTGCAAAACAGTTGGCCTAACTTCAGAGGAACAGCCAGAAATAAAGGAGTGCTGATTTTCCTCTTGAGACTGATCCCAGTTTCTCAAAAGATTTTTCACAGCTGGAGTTTTCTGATTTTGCTAGTGCGCTATACTAATTTGATCATAAACAGCAGGAAGATAATAAAAACACAATTTGGACAGATCAGTGCCAAAACTTGTGAAACATTTGGATTTATAGTATTTTTGAACCATGTCCTTTTTGTGTTAAAATAGTGGGTTGAAATAAGATAACTTTGTCATTCTGGAAAAACCGATGGCAAGTGTGTGGACAATGACAGTAAAAGTCTGATATGGCCTCAAGTGTCAAGTGAGTGTCACAAAACACAGAAAGCTTCCACTGCTGCTATGATTTTGAGTCCATTTTCAGTCCATTCATGTTTCCTATCCGGCCGATGGTGCTGGACATTGTTGATGAAGCACATGCTGAATAGGTTATATTAGGATCATGCTTGAGGAGGGCACCAGGCTTCAGGAGGACTATCTGAGACCCCATTATTATGCATGTTGTGTGTTTGCCTGTCGCCACAGGCAAGGGGCATATGCAGAAAGAGCCAGCGAAAAGGTCTGACCTAGGAGGAAACACGTATGTCTCTTAAAGGCACAATCTGTCATTCTTTTAAATATGCAAGTGAAGGTATAGCTTATATTTGCATGTGTAATTTGAGCAAAAAAAAAGAGCAAAATACACAATTAATACGTATAACTTTGACTTTTGAAGCAAATATCTTTTCATTTTAGTTCCTTAGATGTTGACTGACCCCTTAAATAGGCATCATGAAGTCATATTTTTATCAGCAGGTATGAAACTGCTTGGGTCTGTTGTCATAAACACTGAAAATAAATTGTGGGCAGACAGTCAAAACAATCAGTGGGCCTCTCACTATTTAAAAACATCACAGAAATGAACAAATACAGTAACTCTATTTCCTATTTTCTTATCTTGTTATTGTAATATTAATTGCATTATTATTTTTTGTTTTCATTTGAAAAGGTTGGTATATGTTCATGTGAATGTATATTTGTGCAGTTTTATATTATTATCTTGTGCTAAAAATAACTAATTACTACATGGCTCATCTAAGCTGAGACAGATGGGCTGGCTGGTAGTCACCAGGGTAGACCTGAGGTAATTTTAATTTACTCGTACTCCATTGCACATTTAAATCAAATAAAAAATGCAGGAAATGGATGTGTTTTACCTTACTAATGTATTGGGAAACCTGCTGGTTGATCACAATATTCAAATGTCAGTGAGACATTTGTTTTTTGTCTTGTCTTAAAATGGAATAATATTGTAAGAAAGAATGATATTAAGCTAGCAGTCTCTGATCTGTCCTGCCTAAGAATACTGGGTATGTTATGCATTACTAGTGTTAAATTTATTACGGCAGCTATAATTGGTCAATTTTTAAGGGAAATTATCATAATATTTTAGAGTGTGAAAACTGTACTCTTAAAAGCGTCAAACATAAATAAATGAAAATTAGCTTTATTTTTAAAGCAGACAAGAAGTTTTAAAACTTTTCCGACACAAAAATAGCATTTTGAGTCACACCCCTCCAAAACAGGGAGACACTACCTGCGCCATCTGGTACCACATCACTGACTAGTACTGTAAATATAAAATTGGATTGTTTTCTCAAAAAATACAAGTTTTACCAGAATATGTTAATAGAACGTGTAGCTACTTTTTGCAAAAAGGACAGAGTGAGCACTTTCCCGAAGAATCCTTTATGCAGGAAACACGGATGAGTTTTATGTGAACAAATTTCTTCTCACCCACCAAAAGCAGTCATCAAAACATCTGCTTATGTCTATTAATAATAAATTAATAATATATTAATAACAACAATAATTATGCAAAACAAGGTGGTGTGCTACAACAGCAATTTGTCTTTTTCAGTGCGTGAGCTAAATGACTGAGAGAGTGATGGACTGTCGATCAATATTTTGACCTTCTTTCCAGTGTAACGTATTTGATTAAAGTGACTTTTTAGGGCTAAATGTGAGAAATCTAAATGTACCATCTTATAGAGTTTGAGTTGAATGTAAAATGGCAACCTTCAAACATTTTTACAACAACATTACTTTAGAATCTCATAAGTAAACCATAGACTAATTATGTAGGTAAACAAAAGCGAGACTTGCACAACCACTGCATGGATCATTAAGACATTGTTCTGGAGATATGGTTGTAGAGGAAACGGACTGGTACACTCTTCAGGATAACAATGCTGTTTAGAAGGGGAGCAGATATTATGTGTACCCAAACTTCGGCAGAATTTAACATTTTCTTTTTTGGTCCACGTTTTTATTTTTGTACATTCCAGGTAGATTTGGTTCCCTACTGAGTGTTTTCAATTTCCTTGGTAGCGTGACAATTGGTCAGGTCTCTAAGCTACTGCTCTTAGAGAACATTTTTCTCAACCCAGTCCTCCTTAATGGATAAACTACCATGTACAAATTTTTTTTTTCAAGCTCATATTGAAGCTGAAGACTTTGCTATCACTACTCTCCTCTAATATGGACATTGTGTTGTCTGGTTGAACTGGTGACCAAGTTAAGTGGCCCAGACATAATGCCCTCACACTTAGGAACCTTTGTTGTGGAAATTACAATATATGCTCTTTTAATAAGCAATGTCCTCACAAACACCAATATTAATCAATACTGAATAATAATTATCACTATCTACATGATTACCACATGGCAATACACAATACAAACATGTCTTAACCTCATAACCTTTAAAGCTGACTTATAGAACTTGCTGGAGCAGCTAGCTGTGTTGACATGCTAATGCTTGCCAATATGCAAACAGGAACAATGAGTAGATTCTTTATTCAGCGTTGGCATTTTTGTATTCCTTCCTTCTCCATACCAGTGTTATAGCTCACAATTTTTAGCATCTCTGTTTATGTAAATTCTTATTTTTTGAATAAAAAGGTTGCTTTCAGTATAAGTGCGTCTATTCATCGTTTTTCTTTCATTTTTGTGACAATCTTTTTCTCAAAAATAAGTTCCCTCTAGCCGAGTTAGTTTGAGTGTTATTTCAGCCTAAATGCAGTTCCTTGTCACTCTGGCAGACTATTCATGCTGCTCAATGGTGAGTCACACTCCAGGAAGAGTGGAGAAGCATGAGTGTGTTCTTTGATATTTGCAGATTGATTTCCGAGCCGCTGAAACCTGCTGGCGAACTCCTAGGTGACTCCTGTGCAAAATGAGTAGAATCATTGGGTAATAATTTGTGGAGAAAGAACATTGGGGATGAAAATTATTACCTGTTTTATTATTTTCCAGGTTAAAAAACGGCAAGTATTAAAGTAGTATATTTTAATTAGACCGCTTAAGTTGAAACCTTTTAACCTATAACTACAGCTCTTTTCGTTTTTCCTATTCCTGTTCTTAATAGGTTTTTCTAGACTTGAGGTTAGGGTCAAAGTATCAGAATCCTTTTAGATTTTAAAAGAAATAGAAATCAAATTTAAACAGTTGGAAACATTAATTGCACCAATTTATTTTTTTACCATGACAAATTCATACAAACATATCACAGACCTGCCCTACAGTGTTTTTCAAAAGGAATAATACCAAGTTAATTTTTTACTACAAACTTTGATGTACAGGGGTTGGACAATGAAACTGAAACACCTGTCATTTTAGGGTGGGAGGTTTCATGGCTAAATTGGACCAGCCTGGTAGCCAGTCTTCATTGATTGCACCAGTAAGAGCAGAGTGTGAAGGTTCAATTAGCAGGGTAAGAGCACAGTTTTGCTCAAAATATTGAAATGCACACAACATTATGGGTGACATACCAGAGTTCAAAGAGGACAAATTGTTGGTGCACGTCTTGCTGGCGCATCTGTGACTAAGACAGCAAGTCTTTGTGATGTATCAAGAGCCACGGTATCCAGGGTAATGTCAGCATACCACCAAGAAGGACGAACCACATCCAACAGGTTTAACTGTGGATGCAAGAGGAAGCGGTCTGAAAGGGATGTTTGGATGCTAACCCAGATTATATCCAAAAAACATAAAACCACGGCTGCCCAAATCACGGCAGAATTAAATGTGCACCTCAACTCTCCTGTTTCCACCAGAACTGTCCGTCGGGAGCTCCACAGGGTCAATATACACGGCCCGGCTGCTATAGCCAAACCTTTGGTTACTCATGCCAATGCCAAATGTCGGTTTCAATGGTGCAAGGAGCGCAAATCTTGGGCTGTGGACAATGTGAAAAATGTGTTGTTCTCTGATGAGTCCACCTTTACTGTTTTCCCCACATCCGGGAGAGTTACGGTGTGGAGAAACCCCAAAGAAGCGTACCACCCAGACTGTTGCATGCCCAGAGTGAAGCATGGGGGTGGATCAGGGATGGTTTAGGCTGCCATATCATGGCATTCCCTTGGCCCAATACTTGTGGTAGATGGGCGCGTCACTGCCAAGGACTACCGAACCATTCTTGAGGACCATGTGCATCCAGTGGTTCAAATATTGTATCCTGAAGGTGGTGCCGTGTATCAGGATGACAATGGACCAATACACACAGCAAGACTGGTGAAAGATTGGTTTGATGAACATGAAAGTGAAGTTGAACATCTCCCATGGCCTGCACAGTCACCAGATCTAAATATTATTGAGCCACTTTGGGGTGTTTTGGAGGAGCAAGTCAGGAAACGTTTTCCTCCACCAGTATCACATAGTGACCTGGCCACTATCCTGCAAGAAGAATGGCTTAAAATACCTCTGACCACTGTGCAGGACTTGTATATGTCATTCCCAAGACGAATTGACGCTGTATTGGCCGCAAAAGGAGGCCCTACACCATACTAATAAATTATTGTGGTCAGTTTCATTGTCCAACACCAGTATGGTTGCATGGTGGATCAGTTGTTAGCACTGTTGTCTTGCAGCAAGAAAGTCCTGAATTTGCATCTTGGGCTGCAGGTCTTTCTGCAGAAGTTAGCATGTTCTCCTTGTGCATGTGTGGGTTCTCTCTGGGTACTCTGGCTTCCTCTAACAGAACCTGTGAACCAGTCTTAAGTGTTTGCACCCTCTAACAGGTTCTCAGATGTTATTCCTTATTCTATTATCTAAAAGGAAAAACATAATTCTCATGGGGTTCTAATATTTTTTAAATTTAATTTACATCCTCTATCTTTGATCTTCATCATCTCAGCGTGCATTTGGGTCTAACTTAATGACTGGTTCAGTTTTACTGGGTTGTCTGTATGTAATTTTGTAAGTTATCCTTACATTTTGTGTTTCAGAATGCAACCACTTTTTGTTTCAAAGAACTAGTAACTGAGAAGAAGTAATTAGTTAGGAAATGTCTGGATTTCTTTTACTTGAGTCTGGATGAGTTTGAAATTTCAAAATGTGAGACATGTAGTAACCATTGGGAGTTTTAAGGGGTTTCTTTCAACACTAGTTTTCTTATTTAAAGACCAGATTTATTTAGTACTTGACTAATAGTTTCCAGATTCTCCTACCTGAGCTGCTCACTGGATTTTACCGAGAGGTTTCAGTATAAAAGAGACTGAATACATATATAGGCCAGAGTCTGCAGATTTAGTACCTGAAAACCACATATCTTTGCCCTTCCACTTAACAATCATGCACTATGTTGTGCTGGACTATCACATAAAATCCAAATAAAAAAAATCAAAGTTTGTCTTTGTAAAATGACAGAATGTAGAAACATCCAGGGGATTAAAATACTTTTTTAAGGCATTGCATAATATCTTGTTTCTAATAACCTGTTCTATCTTTTAGAGCTCAAACAGACTTTCAATGATTATCACTCTGAAATAAAAGAAAATAGATGAACTATTTGGGATTTTCATTTACCGTACGTGATTTTCCTTCTGTCTTGTTAATGCAAGTAACATTAGGTGGAGAGTGTGTTGACAACAATAAGTGGGCTACAGATTTGGCTGAGTGCGTCTTGGCAGCTCTCTTCAGCTGTTGTGCAGCCGTTGGCCCCATTCGTGAGTCTTAGCTGGCCATGCCCCCTGTTGGCGGAGCCGTCCGTAGGCAGATGACTCAAGGGTGGCCAGAAATACAGATGTGATGCATGGTTATCTGACCGGGATGAATGTTGCATGCTGGCACCATCTGCCGACACCTGATTGACAAGCCCATCCATGGCTGCTTGTTACGGCCTTTGTGCTTAACTTCCCACCACAGCTGGATCTTTATCTGCTGGAGGCATTCAAATTTCTAGGGGTGTCTCCAGTTTCTAAACTAGGATGGCCAAAGGCATAAAGAGATTTGCAGGCTTTCAAAGAGGAGCTGATTAAAAATACATGCGGAAGCTTTCTGTTATTACGGAGCCCTCAGTGGTTGCAGGTTGACAATACAATTTCACTCCATGGAAATGAATTAGACTGCCTTTTTCATTATTCATATCCGTTGGTTCCTTGTTCGGATGGCCATTGTGTCATTTCTAAATAGATGAAAGCCAGACGAGGGCAGTGATAACCCGGTAATGTATTCTGGATGTAAAACATCTGTCTTGCTGTCTGTCAGAAACCTTTTTGTTCATATCTTTGTCTCTTTGGGTCAGGCCCTCATCTACCTTAGCGTTGGGTCTGAAGGAGAAAATCAGGACAGTCTTTTCAGAACAATATAACTGAGCTGCTCCGCTTTTGATTTAGAAAAATCAGGCAGTGGAGGTGCACATGTAAAGGACTAAAAATATCTGTCTTTTGTAACCCAAAGACAGAGAGCTGGTTTTGTAACAACTGGTCTATAAAATGCCAAGCATATAAAGTCATTAACGCTGCTCTTATTTATTTGGTTTTTTTGATATTTTTCTCTAGCCAAATAAATCCATCATGACATAAGTCACCTTTGAACTGTATTATCTGGATTTTGGTGTCAAGATAATGAGTGAAATAGACAGCGCAAGCTTCTTTTTCTTCAGAAAATTTTTATATGTGACCTTTTTTTCTTTTTATTTTCTACTTTTAACTAGTTGTACTTAAAGTACTGTGGGATTTCCTTTGGGATAGATGACGGTGATTAAGTTTCACCTTAGGCCTAACAGTGTCACCGCTGTTACCTGACAACTCGTCTGTTCTCAGTAATGATCCTGAGTCTTAAGTCTTATATTCTGCAGTAGACATGAGCCAGTTACCAGTATCAAGGTATGACAAGATTTTTAAAAAAGTGGAGTTTCAAAACTGCTGAAATATTATGTCATACCATCACTGCAGGTCAAAGTCCTTTCAGCAAAAGGCCAGAGAATGTGCATAAATGTCTGGATTTCTTTTTCCAGCACTATGAAGGTTCTAGCTGTTGCTGCACACTGCCGGTAAGCTGGTTAATTTCTTGCTTTAAATATGCTGATGATACACAACTTATATTTCTGTGTCACCACATGACCATAGTCTACTATTTTGGTTTCTTAAAAGCAAGGTTAGAGATTAGCTTACAGCTAGACTCAGAGGCTAAAGGTCACAGATCAGGCAGGAAACCCAGGTTGCCGTTATAGACTTAGACCTAGAATTGAACTGTCACATAAAGTCTAAAACTAAGTTAGCCTATTATTATGTTAAAGACATGTTAGAGACAGTCAAAAATGTGGAGACAGCAAAGTACAAAGCAGAAGCTTTAAAAAACTGTTGGCTCCTTTAAATCGGGATTGAACATTTTTGTTTACTGCAACTTTTCCATAAAGGTCAAAGGTCACTTTATTAGGTCATCTCCATGATATCTCACCTTTTTATTTGTTTTAAATTTGCACATTTAATGTTTCTTTTTTATTATTTGATGCTGGTATTGTTTAAATGTACTTTTTGTTTTTATTGTAATTTACCTTTGATTCTTTATATTCTTTTAAGGCTCTTTGTATTACTTCCTGCATGAATGGTGCTCTACAATAAAACCTGTCTTGTCTCGCCTTTACTAATATGGTATGTTATAATGTAATATAATATGATATAAATGATAAAATATAATATAATATGGTGCAATATAATATTTTATAAAGCATATGAATAAATGTTGCTTTAGACTTTTAAATTAAAGCAATTAGATTCTGGTAGACATTTTTGTGTTAATGTTCCGATTCACATATACTCAACGTTATCATGGCATGGGACATTCCATACATGGGACATTCCATACTGGGCCATTCCTACTCAGCAACTGACCTCCTAGTCTGCTCTGAATAGCCTGTGGGCTTACCCCATGCTTTGGTTTATTTACTGGCATCCGTCCTGCAACAAAGAGGCAGATTTACAAATAAAAAATAATGTCTTAGTTTCGGATAGCAGGTCTGCTCCACTTTGACCTCTGGTGCTTCAGGCTCAGGTTTATGCTTCGTTTGTTTTTTGTGTATTTGGCGACATGAAGCCACTTTCTGTCACTGGGGCTCCTCTTCCATTGCCAGTTGACTTCACGTGCAGATTTTCCTTTGTGTCTATTTATTGGCAGGTAAACAGGAAGTGATGAGTACTGACTCCATTGTTCAAAACTGAAACTCTTTGTCTGTGGATTTATAAATTGAATAGAGAAACTGTCAAATTTCCTAACTTATGTTTTTATTATGTAGTTTTCATCACTCTCTTGAGTTTTTAGCATCTCTTGTACAGATATGTATAAATAAATTCATCATTTATTCCAGTAGCATTATCTTACAATGAAAAAAAACTGCCTTAAATGTGAGTGGATTTATTCTGTTGGAAATGTAATTGAAGCATTTTTTAAAATCTATATTTTACATGTTTAGGTTGATGCAACGGTGACTTTTAGTAATTAATCCAAGACCAACTGTTTGCATGGTCCATTTATGTTAGCTAATCTTCACAATAGGAAAGACAAAAGAACAACTGGCACAGCTGGCACAACTGGCACAGCTGGTCAAAAATTAGATGGTTGTTATAAAGATTTGGTGACCCTATGATGGTGAAGTTTGCTTTACAACGTTTACTACTTTACTATTGCTGTTGGTGGTAGAATGTAGGGACCAATTTAGTCTTGTTTGTCACAGTTCCAGTTTGGGCTGCACAATTTCTCATACATTTATTGTTGCCACGAAAAACAGCTTCGACTGCAATAATTGTTTGGTAATTATTGAGTAATCATGAATTTAGGCTCTCTAAGCCTACATATTTGTGACAGTTGTTGTTTAATACAGCATATAAATTTTTAGAAGACAAAGAGGTGGTAAGGTGGTAATGCCATTAGGTTGTTTCATTGCCACAACCTCAGACACTGGGCAGAAGAAGCTTTTCAATGTAATCTTTCTTGCTGAAATGGAAATAATTAGGTTTTTTTTCAGTAGCTGGAGAGAGGACTCAATATCTGGTGTCTATGTTTGCTATGAACCCAAATCTGAAAGACATGAACACTTTTCAATTATTTGTTTATGTATTACCAACATTATTGCATAATTCATATTATCCTGATATGGTGCAGACCAAGTTCCAGTTGTTTGAATTTTTTTCATTTTTGCTCTGATTGTAGATATGTGCAATTTGAAACATGTAGCCATTTTTTGCAGCCATTTCCTGATTTATGAAAATCAACACACATCTGGCTTACTTGACTGACAAGTTTTCTTGTCTTTCCCACTTTGAAAAGTGGCTAAGGGAAATGGACCTCTGCAACTATTTTATTTTTACCGTAGAGAAACAGGAAGTCATGGATAACTCATTAAAGGTTCCTCAACACACAGATCAAGTATACAAGTAGAGCATAAATTAGGATGTTTCTAAATAAAAAAAATTTTGGTGTAGGCTTATGCTACTACAATAAAAGATGAATTTATTTTCACACATCATTTCCAATATTTGTATAACAACCAATGCAATAGTCCCCTCCTCTGTTCTTGTTCTAAATAATATACATATTATCTGTTTTTTTTATATTATTACTAATGAATGATAATGAAGTTATTAAATTGGTATTTCCCTCTTTTTTCTAGGTAGTGCTCGTGTTCGTTCTCAGCATTGGAGCCCTTGTAATATACTTCATAGATTCTTCTGAGTAAGTATTGTCACCACATGTCTTTATTAAAGCCGCTGTGCCCTGTATGTCCCGTTTTTTAGCCAGTCCAAAGGAAAGTATTAGTAGTAACATGGGGTTTTGACAAAAATTAAATCTGGAAGACTCACCCCCTGCTCTGCTTCGTCCAATGACTCTACCATGCGTCCCTGCTCCAGCCAATCAGCATCGAGTCCAAATTTCCTCTTCAGCCAATCACCGTCCAAGGCTCTGCTTTAAAGATCTTCACTCACGGACTTCCTCGCTCTTCAAGCTGAGCTGCGACCCTCCTCCTCCCCACCTCCACCATCTGGCTTCCTAGCTCCTCCCGATTTCCCTTATCTCCTCAGGCCTCCACTCCACCACCAGTCAGATCCCAGGGGGAAGACATCTCTAATTCTATTCATAAGTTGTACATTTAAGCTCACGTCATTCTCAGTGTTCAAGAAATATTTGTGGATAAATTTCTCTAATCGCCACCTATGTTTCTTTTCATTGTGAGTCTTAAAAGATTGAAATGTAAATGCTTTTGTAGATTGGTGAGCTGATACAACAAATAACAAATACAAAGAAAAAAGAAAGAACGGGGTGCACAAGTTTGAATTAATTGCATATTTATTCCAATCCAAAGTTATACATTTTAGGCTTAATACAAATGGAATTTGACTACGCATTTTTTCTCCAGTATGTAAATATAATGTTCTTTCCTCATAATGCCATCAATATTAATTAATAAATGCAGAAGTCCCTCCTGCAGCAAAACACCCCCATGATAGTGCAAAGCTCATACTTGACAGTTGTGACATTGTTATCAGGCTTACGAGCCTCATCCTTTTGCCTTTTGCCTCCGAATGTACAGTAATGTACAGGTGGCCATTATGACCACACACCTGAATTTTAATTACATCAGACCACAGTAGATGTCTCCAAAATGTAAGGGTTTGTCCCTGAGTCTATTTGCAAACTGTAATGTGTCCTTTATGTTTCTTTTGAAGTGATGGCTTCTTCCCAGCTAAGTGGCCTTTCGGTCCATGTCGGCACAGAACTTGTTTCACTGTGGATAATGACGTTTGGTTACCAGCTTCACATTTCACACTAGTACACGTTTATCTCTGGAACACAGATCCTGTCTCCTTCCTGCCCAGTAGAATGGTTCATGATGTTTATACACCGATATCACACAAGGAAGCAGTTTGAGGTTTTGCCCTAAAATATTTGCACAGGTATGCCTCATATTAACTCAGATGTTGTGAATTAACATATAAGAAGCCAAAAAAGCTATGACATCATCATCTGGGGTCTCATTTATAAACACGGTGTACGCACAAAATGGGGCCTGAAAGTGGTGTACGTCACTTTCCACGCAAAGGTTGTGATCTACAAAAAACAAACTTGATGGGAGAATCTGCAGTCCCTCATGCAAACTCTGACCCATGCGTAAGCTCATTTTATAGACAGGGGAAACTGGCGACGCAGATGGAGAGGTGGGGAACTGAAGCCACACTTCATCATGATTTCTCTCAATTTCATTCTATATTGAACTTTAATCATAAACTGACTTTATCATAAGCATTCAAAACCGCAGAGTTATTTATGCTTGCGCTGGTGTGCCATAACTATACATAAGAACCTTTTTAAATAAATCATAAAAAGGCCTATAAGCAAATTTAAATCTTAAGTCAAAATTCACACAACATTTCATCAAAGGTTTCTCACCATCACATTCCTCTCCCCGATGAACACCAGGGTGATGTGTACCACAGATTAGCACATAAATTGTAGCAAGGTGTGGGGCAGTAACACTGATTGCTGTAAACATTTAAGTACCGTGGTGACACTCGTTCATAATACTGCGCGATGGATGCATTGGCACTGCTGGAAGACCTTAAATATGGGAGAATTAGGAGGGAACATGTTTTCAGGGATCACCAAGATTTCCTGGCCCATGATGATGACTGGCTGATACGATGATTTAGATTCCCTAGAGCATTGCTCTTGGATCTTGTGCTGAACTGGGTCCAGTTTCAGAGAGACCGACCGGCGGGAACCACGCCATCCTGTTCAATCACAGGTGTTAACCACTCTGGGATTCCTGGCAATCAGCTCTTACCAGCACAAATTAGCTTAGGTATGTTTTAACATAATCAACAATTATTTAACTCTCCGCCTGAAGCTACTTTGAGCAACAACATTAATCTCTGAAATTATCCATAGGTTTAGGATATCGCAGTCAGCACTAAGCGCAGTTATACCTGCCTTCTTGGATGGCATTGTTAATATGACCAATTGATATTTTAGTTTTCCCTACACTGTGGCTACCAAACATGATATTTTTTTGACTCTCCACCTCACTCACCAACACATGGATTTTGGCATGGTGAAATGCATTTCTGTTTTCTGTGGTTGCCATTGTTAACCATGAGATAACATTGATCAGCTGGCTCATTTAAATACACATTGACATTCATGAGGTGCTTTGCATTGACCATTTATGGTTGAATGTGTGCGTGTAGAGGGCAGAACATGAGGCGGAACCTTGTGCGCAAACATTGAGGTGCAACTGTGATTAATAAAGGGGGAAATTGCTTGCTTGTGTGCTAGCAAATTTTTTTATAAGTCTGGATTTTCCAAATAGTTTAAAAGCATAGAATTGTTATTGTATGCAAGCTTCTTACTATGAAGAAAGAAAAAAATATTTTTAAAGATTATCTCTCTCATCATTCTGCTTTTTAGACAATATAATTGACTTAAAGCAAGAACATTTTATACAGTTGATCTACATATATATCTGATTTTATCTGTTTTTGAGCTTGTATAAAAATTGAAATGCTTTTTCAAAAAAATCCACAATGAATTCAACCTTTTCTCACCCAGTTCTTTTTTATGAAATTCATTGAAGTTGTTTCGTGTAAAATCATTCCCACCGAAAGAAGAACGGTTCAAATCGGTACTTGAAAGCTGAAAATGAATTCGACATCCATGCCCATGGTGGCTGTAAACCTCTCAGTGGCATTTAATGAATTACTCCTACTTCTAGTAAGCCTAAAAGACACATATTTTACCAAGCACAAGTAGTAAATTATGTCGCAGTATACTTAGAAACATGTTATTGGTATATGTCTTTCTCTTTTTATTACACTCTTTCAGGTAAATCATTACAGGGCCTCTGCTAACAATCAGCCACTGCTTTGATAAAATCTCTTTGATTGGCATCATAACCAGATTGGCATTTTTAAACAGCCAGGAATGCCCGACTTCCTGTTCAAAACAATCTCCATCACTCATCAGAACAGAGGAAGTATAATGTCCTTGCACACTATAGCACACTGTTACTGCAGACTGATGCTGTTTGAACAGGAAGTGCCATTAAGAAGTGCAGCAAAATACACAAAGATAAAAGCTTTTGATCAGAGCCAGAGGGAGTACCTCCCTGCTGGAAGCAATGTGAATTTGGCAGAGGAGAGGAGAAAATGTGCTTTAGGCTTGTGTAATCAGACTTAAAGTCCTGGTGGCAGAGATACAGGTTATTTTTTATTTCATAGGATCACTTGCAGCTCAGGGCTTGGCTCATTTTGTTGTGGTTTTGCAGGCATGATCTCATTTCATTATCTTGACAAGCTCAGGTAGAGTTACCTCCTAAATGAAGCCACCTGTGGCATTCTGTTCTCAGAAATGGCCTGTGGTGCCTTTAAAAAAACCTGACCTTCAGCCTGTGTCTTAACCTCATGTCATTATTTCCTCCTTAGTCGAAAATAATGCTGCAGCACCAGTGGCTCACATTTTAATTGCGATGTGTCGTTTTAGTTCTCATTCAGTCTTAACTTTCCTGTATTTTTTTCTCTGTGTGCAGGAAGCGAAAGCTAGGCACTTGGTTCAGTTTTTTTTTTTTTTTTTTTTTGAAGACGCAGCTAACTGTAACAGAACCAGTCCTTGTCCTCCTGGTAATTAGTCCCGTGAGGTTACTGTGGCCATTATATGACGGGCAGCCTGACCTGATGGAAAGAGACACAGAGGAGACATCAGACCCACTTAGAGGGGATCTGGAGCAGAACTTAAAACACAAACAGCAGAAGCCAGCATGAGCCCTTTTGTTCTGCCTAAATCTCAAATATACAGTGCCAGTGAGAAGTTACACTTACACTCATCATGGACGTGAATATCATATTCATTTAGAGCTAATAAAGACACATTAGAGTTTTTAATTTTTTCAGGGTGAATGGATCATACAACAACTTGAAGGATATTTAGAAAGTAGAAGTGGGTGCACAAGATTAAATTTACTGTGGGTCTAATCAATATGGGGTCAAATTCTATCTACAGACTCAAATATATACATATAATTGCACTTATAGTTGACAAATGTCCTTTAGCTGGGTTGCAGAAAAACTAGAACTTTTTTGTCAAAGAAGGTCCTGGTCTTATTCTGGTGGGATTTTTGACCGTCCTTATAAGAATCGTAGACCTCATTTAAATAGGTTGGTTGTCTGAAATGCTTTTAAGCATAGTCCAAAACTTTACAGCAGGGTTGAGGTCAGGGCCATTCTAGAAGCTCGACTTCAGCATGATCTACCCATTCCAAAACTAGGCTTTGACATGGTCATTAAAAAAAGCTTTCTGTGGTTTGTCCTGTTTGTCTCTGTGTTGCCCTGTGATGGATTGGTGACCTGTCCAGGGTGTACCCTGCCTCTCGCCTGTAGACTGCTGGAGATAGGCACCAGCTCCCCTGTGACACACTATGGAATAAGCGGTATAGAAGATGAATGAATCAAAATATATTTTCTTGTGAGATGCTTCAAACTTAGACACAACTGTGTATTGTGACAGAAAATTATCCCAGACAAACGTCAAACTTGTCGTCTCTAAGTCATGCGTCAGTTTTCTTCCTTTTAGTAAAATGAAGTCCTAGTGGAAAAACAAAGCAAGTGGTCATCAAGCTGTATTTTATCAACAATGTTTAAATGGTGGGTCTTTGTCAGGTAACCAGACAACTAAACAAGTTCCACCAATTCTTATAAGACGGATGGTCAGATATACAGCCAGAATTTTGCTAGAAGCTTGTGGATGGCTACAAAGAGTGCGTGGTTGAGTTGAAACTTGCTAAGGGACATTTAAACATCAGTGGGAGTATATGTATGTATTGAGTCTGTATACATTTTATACAGAATTACATAATATATGCAAGAAAGTCAAACTTGTGCACTTGTGAAGTTTTATGTTGTTTAATCAGTCCACCCTGAAAAAAAAAAACGTGTTTAAAAGCCGTAAATTAATGAATTATATTTAACCTTGCTTTTGCTTAATTTAACAATAATATCAAGTGCTGATTACCTGTTCTCTTCCAGGTTGAACTTAATCCACTAATCTGTTTTATTTTTCAATCTTAAATACAAAACTGTTTATGTATTGCAACTGCCACACTTTTTACTCACCTGTAAGGGGTATGAAAGTTTGCCAAAGCCTACCACAGCGACAACATTATAGATCCAATATTTTGCCTTCTGCAGATTTAGTTTAGGGTTACAAAGAAGTAAATAAAATTTGAGGTCATGAAAAGGCAACAAAAGTCTTTGATCGAAGGCGGGACTGATCAGAGGAACGTCATAGTGGAAAGATGAGTGCTTCTGTGAGCAGGAAGAGGTTGCGATCCATATCGGAATTAATTCTGTTCCCAGCTCAGCCTGGAACTCAATTATGCTGCTCTGCAGGTCTGTCTCCGTTATACTCTCTGTCACCCTGCAATGACAGGGATTTGCAGGGCTGATGTGTCATTACTGTGAATGAGGGACTATTCTTAGGAATAGCAGGATAGGTTTTTCTTCTGTATCTCTTTTTGTTTTTGTAGCTACTTTTATAGATATTGTTCTTTTGTTGTTCTTATTTTAATCTAAGAGGGAAGATTAAAAGGAAGAAGAGAAAAACAAAGGGAAGGTTTGGGATGTTTTGGAGTCACAAGGTAATTCTTCAGCTTTCTATATAAGACCACCAGAAACAGGATAGTGAAAGACGTCTTAACTGTGGTCCAAAACAAGCTGGTGTTCACCTTTAATTTCAAACCAGGTTTCTTCAGATGTATGGTTCTACACCTGCCATTGATATAAGAATCTCTTATGGAACAGAGAGCTGCTTGGCTGGCCAGCAGGTCACTTGATGGATCGAGGGTTTTTCTTGAAAGACTGAATTTTTTAAGTATCCAGAGGCTTTTGGTTTTACATTCAAAATTGGGTAACACACTTGGAAAATAACTTAGCATAGCATATGATGCAAAACAAACGCTTATCTCAACTGCACTGTTCTAAAGGAGATCAGGGCTTATGACCGCGTCATTAAATAACTTTCTTCGGAGTTTTTTCTGTGCCTTCAAATTCACAAACAGCTTCCCAGCAGCCAAAGCTTTTAGGAGAGTAGTCATCACAAGGTACTGGTCAGTGAATCAGAGTGGATTTGCTGCAACAGTGGCAGCAAGTTGTGCAGGAATGAAATGTTACATTACCAAATTTGGACTTGCCTTACTGCATCTGAAAAAAACAGAATCTGTGTACCAACAAAGTATCAGCAATGACCTTGGTCACAATAGTGTGCTTTTTTAGATTAGCAAAATGGTACAGCAGAAGTTTAGATGGTAAAAGAAACATTATTTTGAGATACCAGCTTATTATTTTGTGAAAGTTGCTCTAACGGCTAAATTAATGGCTCATTTTGACTAAATCATAAAAGAGAGAGTAGACAAGCTAAAGGGAACAAGAGTCTTTGTAAAGAGTCTGTGTTGTTTAACCTTTATTGAAATTTATTCCTTTCTAAAAATTTGAAAGTGTTTAAATGAAAAAATTTAATGGGTAAATTGCATTGATGTCATTATAAAAAAGCAACAAACCACAATTAAATATAATTACATTAACTTGCTCTTTCTCACCAAAAATCCAAGTTAATATTTTTTAAACCATTTTTTAAAACTGAAAAATAGCAACATATCCTGAAGTAAAGACAAATCTAACTTAAACTCTGAATGACATGTTGTATGAGGCAAGTGATGATGGTTAGTCTTCATCAAAGTCGCTGACCTCCAATCAGCGACATAATATCGGCCCAATGTCACGGCTCTGCATCAACTCAGTTTAATAATAATCCCAAAGTACTTTAATCCTGCTTTAGGAACTCCATAAACATGTTTCATCACAGCAGGCTATTTTTATTTGATTTTACTTTTTTACATAACAAAAACAATTTGCTATAATCCACGAGGTAGCACAGTGGGAGATTGTAGCTCTTGGTGTGCGCTAGTGATGGGTGTGAGGGGAGGTGGAAAACCGGTAATGTGTCTGCACTCTGGGTGCCTGGCAAGCCTCTAACTTTCCCACTTGCCATCCCAACTTCAATATAATTTTCTTTTCTTTTGATTATTAACTTTGATTTTTAAGTTTTATAGCAACAGGGCATTACTGCGTTTACTTTTAGCAGGTTGCACTTTGCAACACATTTTAAAAGGAACATTGTGTGTTACATGTAGCATTCACATAAAGCGTAATAACATTTTTGAGATCATTGAGATGGTTCTCTAAAATTTGCCCTGGTCTGACTAGCTGTTAGCTCAGCTCTCCAGTGAGTTCCAATTTAGTTCTAGTTTCTCTGAACTAAGGTCGCTCAGAGTACTGTCGTCCACAATTAAAATACTGACTGCAGGTAACAGCCACGTAGAACACCAATTCAAAAAAACTCAAAATTTTCCCTTAAAAAAATGCAACTTCCAAATGTTTAATGCTTATTTTTGGTATTTTCATTTTGACATTTTTTTTTTCTAGTTTTAAAAAAACAGCAAAATATTTAAAAAATGTAAACTTGGACAAACATACGCTGAGGCTTGTTTTCCAGGACACTTTATACAATGTACAAAAAGTGTTCCTAACAAGAAGCTCATTCCTTTAACATGTTAAACTGCATAAAAAAGTCGAAATTCAGGCACGTGAATATTATTTAATCGCCTAAATCTTTCATACCAACATTTTGACATAACTAACCATCATCCTTCCAATTAATAAGTACTTATGGGCAGTAAAGTGTCTTTACTGAGCTTTTCATTTGAATAATTAATTATTTTACAATAAAGTTATGCACTAAGTTAACCATTTTATTACTGTCCTAGTTAATGCCTGTTGAACAGTAAGCCGTTGTCTTTATCTCAGGTGTGAAAAATACTTTTAAATAATATTTCTAACTTCCAGGTCATGTATTTTAGTACACCATCATCACACTAACTAATTACTTACTCATTCTGCTTGGTTAATGATGTCTCTTTATTTGAATTCTTCGTGCCAGATACAAGCTTTTTGAGGGTGAGACTTCACTACATTGCTAGCACTTGCTATTGCTGCCTGATCTCATAGATGAAGACATGACTCCTGCATGCATTATTAACCCTTAAACTACTGCTTTAGGCCTTGCATGTCCATCCTGCTATGTCCATGAGATGGGTAATGCAAGACTGAGAGGAAAGCAGCGCAATTTTCATTGGGAAAGATGACTCCTGGAATACAAGGTGTTCCTTGGAGATTTTTGCAGTTATTTAAGGGTTAACCAAGTATATCAACCAGTTCTTGCTTGTGTTACAATGAATGCATGAATTTTCTCAACAGATAAAAACTTTGGGAAATACAAATTAATGCACTTTTTTGAACACTTGTGTTTATCTTGTTTTGGAAGTTCTAAAAATGCATTTTCAGGAAAAGAAGAATGCATCTGTTCTATTCTTTATTTTACACACATGTTGAAATGTTTGGTCTGGCTGTCAGCATATTCCCAAGGAAAAAAACACTCTCTTTCTCCTGTGTTTCACAGTCCCATTGAGTCCTGTCACATTTTCTACAAAGACTTCACCTTGCAGATTGACATGGCATTCAACGTGTTCTTCTTGCTATATTTTGGCCTCCGTGTAAGTAAACATTAGACTGGTGAGATGTTTACAATATCTGGTTTTTAGTTCTTGTACAGTAGATCAATTAAAATTTCTTTAAATACAGGAATGCTAGCTTACTTAAAAGGTACGTGAATGTACTGGGCAGTGTATCCACTGAATATGCTAGTTGCTTTAATAGATAGCCTTTAGTTTGTCTGTGTGTCTCCAATCAATCAATAAATTAATCAATCAATCAATCATCAGAATTAATTCATAGAGCAATCACAATTGCCTTTAAAGAAGGTAATACAAAAAACAAAGATCAAGTAAATAACATAATAATAATAATAATAATACTATTATTGTTATTATTATTATTATTGTTATTGTTGTTATCATTATTGTTATTAGTGGTAGTGGTCATAGTTCACAACTAAATGAAAACAGAGATAGAATTTGATAAAGTAAGTTAAATAAAAACAATTTGCAAAACGTAGATAAAAATATAGATAAAAAAAGACTCAAATAGGTGAGTTTTGAGTTTTGATTTTAATCTGCGGAAGGTAATCAATATTACAGATATCAGGTGACAGCAGATTCTAGAGCTGGGGGGCAGAGCCTTCCTTTACTCTGCCCCTGTCAATCTCCCCCCCCCCCGGTGCTAAAGTGGACAGAGGGGTCAGACGAGTTTGCTGGTCAATCAATCACACTGGCCCCATAGACAGTGTGGACAGGTGCCAAGTCCTTCTGGAAAATGGTATCAGCATTTCCAAAAAGCTTCAAAAACCTCTCAAGGCAATATTTATCCCTGTTGTTTGTGTAGACTACCATTGTCTCTTACTGTTTTTACCTTCAACTCTGCCTTTCATTAATATGCTATGATAAAGCACTCTGTGAAAAGCCACCCTATGTTTTCCTTCGACTAAACTTTTCATTAATACAGTATGATACAGCACTCTGTGTAGGCCCTAACATGACATGACATGACATTTCTCTATAAAAATATATTTTATTGTGTTCCTCTATATTTTTTTGAGAAAATTAACATAAATAAATGCATGAAATATATCTGTGTAATGAACCAATACGTGTTTCTTCATTTTCAGCTGATTGACTTGTGAACTTTCTATACTTTAAAACTGTTTTCCTATATTCTCTTTTTATTTTCACAGTTTATTGCTGCCAATGACAAGCTTTGGTTCTGGCTGGAGGTGAATTCGGTGGTGGACTTCTTCACAGTTCCTCCAGTGTTCGTGTCAGTGTACCTAAACAGGAGCTGGCTTGGTAAGGAGGACCTCTTTTCTTTCATTTACCAGACAAACTCATCATTAAAGCAGAAAAACTTTAACTCCTTGATGAAGGAATACTTTTTACTGTCTGTATGGATTTCATTAATGCTTTTTTCCTCCCTTACAGTATCAGATTTTATATTTCTAACATGAGTCTGCATTAATGTACATTCATTGTAATATTTATCTTGATTGATTCCTTGTCTTTACCACTGATTTGCATTTGACATTGGGCTTCGACCATCATTTGGATCCCCTTCAACTCCAGCAGGGATTTCCTGCAACACCTGTAAAAACACTCAGATATGTGTTGTTTGAAACGAACAAAATATCAGTCAGTCATTTTCTACCGCTTCTTCCATAGTGGGTCATGGGGAAGCTGGTGCCCATATCCAGCAGTCTATGGGCGGGAGGCAGGGTACACCTTGGGCAGCTCACCAGTCCATCGAGACAACACAGACACACACTCATTCACAGTCAGTCAGTCATTTTCTATACCGCTTCTTCCATAGTGGGTCGCGGGGAAGCTGGTGCCTATCTCCAGCAGTCTACGGGCGGGAGGTGGGGTACAGCCTGGACATGTCGCCAGTCCATCACAGGGCAACACACAAACAACCATGCGCACACTCATTCACACCTAAGGGCAATTTAGAGAAACCAATTAACCTAACAGGCATGTCTTTGGACTGTGGGAGGAAGCCGGAGTACCCGGAGAGAACCCACACATGTATGGGGAGAACATGCAAACTCCATGCAGAAAGAGCCCCGGCCGGGAGTCAAACCCAGGACCTTCTTGCTGCAAGGCAACAGTCCTACTAACAACACTGTTAGTGAAGCTTAAAAACAAAATGTTTGGGGGGGAAATAGAGAAAAGAAAAAAGGCTTTTTTGCTAGCTTGAAGTGACTTGAAGCTTAGAATAGAAGTTAATCCACTAAATGTGTGAAGCTCATCACTCAGAGAGGTCTGTGAGGAATTACGGGATTAAAACTGGTAACTTTTTTTTTGTGCTGAATTTCAGTTTTATCTGGTTGATGCAATAATGGAAGCTCTTCTTTTAGCAATGAATATCTCCTGCTTTGGAGATATAGATGTAGATGGGCTGAAAGATACAAGTATACAATTTTCCTCTGTTATGGGCCCTCTGGGCAGATAGCAACGCAAACCTATTGTTGGCTAATGCTGCCATCTAGTGGACCTTCTGGATTCTGCTTGCTGTTTAGGATATTAAAGATTACTTTCAGAGCTTGTCATTGCTTTGTGTGACCAGTTGTGTTGAATGGAGCAACCGGAGCAAGTGGAATTTTTGCTTGTTTTAAATTAAGCTTGTGTGAAAACATTTTACTAAATTGTATCGTTTATGCTCTTCTTGGCTCTTCCCACTCTTCTAGAACAGGAACAAAGTGCCTTGCAAAAAACTATGTCTAAGTTACTAAGTTTGTATGTGTTAGACCAACACAAAGTAGTGCAAAATGTTGAAGGGGATGGAAAATTACACATGGTTTTCTAAATTTTGTGTCTGGGGAGAATTTGCAAGCATTTGTAATCAGCTCCCCTAAGCCAAGACTGTAGAACTATATTTTACATTAGTTGCAGCTCCAAGTGTTTTTGGTTTTGTCTTTACCAGTGTTGTATAGCCAAAGACTGATTTTTGCCCATTCTTCTTTGCAGAATAGCTGAAGGTCAGTCGTTTGTATTGCCACAGATTCTCAAACGGATTTAGGTATGGACTTTGAGCCATTCTAAGACATGAATATGCCTAGATCAAACCATTCCATTAGAGTCTAACAGGCCTCCAACAGACTTTCTTCCAGTATTGCCCTGTATTTATTTCCATGTATTGTCATATCAACACTGATCAATTTTGAACAACAGCTAATTGAATGTTAGGTAATAAGTTTTATTTTGTATTTAAATGACCATAATGTCACAAACACTGACTGGAAAAATCTAGAAAATTGAGTCTGTAAAAGTATGAAATTAGGAAGTTGAAACTTTGTAAGAACCCAATGCACCTTCACTTTCAGATTCTGTTCATATTTAAGTCCATACTGTTGGTTTTTATTTATTTATTGAAAGCTCTTCAAAAAGCTTAATGAAATATTAATTACAAGCACTTTTAAATTTACAAGACAGTCTAGGACAGATGAAAACACAACATCCCTCTGAGAATTTGAATAATCTGTGATGGTTGGTACCTTTGAGGTTATATTTAGTCAGTGATTATTTTGGCTTCTTTTCCTCAAGTTCCTGCCTTAAACTGCATGAGCAGCACTGCAGCGTTGTTGTTACATCGCTGTTATGTCATTGTTGCCACCATTCGTGTAGGTGGTGTTCTTTTTGTTGTCCTTTCAGTCTTGAATGACTCAACACTGAGTATTTAACTGTACTGATGTTTTTGCTATTTTACTCAATAAGAGGGAATAAATGCTAGATTAATCCTTAAATTTGTGTTAAACTGGGGTCAAACAGGTGACGAGGTGATTAGCAGCTCAGCAGGAGTTGCTCTCTTTTCATCCAGTGTCCGTATTTTCTGCACACGCTGCTCATCCAAGCCACCAATCTGCCGATCCTGCTGTCCAAACACTTTGACACAAATTCTCTCTCAGTTTTTGCAAATACCCTTTTATTAACATGCTCAGCTGTGCATGACATTCATACATGGAGAGATGTGGCATTTTACATACAAAACAATATCTGTTATTTCATGAAAGTAACATCAGCCATCAAGTGATGCAGTCAACATTTTTTTATGGAGTGTTTGGATTCGGACCTCTAGAGTGGAATATATGAGCATCGCATTAATCTCTGACAATGGAAATGATGCAGTGAAGCCTTATTTCTTCTTGTAAGATTTAAATGTTTCAGCAGCTTTAAAAACCCAAACAACGTTTAGTGTTAAGCTGTCCACTACTCAAGCAAAAGTCCCTACACTGAGTAATTTCTAATTTAAAGGATATTAGATTACAATGATTCAGAGGTTTCTTAGAAACCAAGACCAAACAAAGATACTGATTAAACATCACAACGGTGCCTTTATGTCACAGTGCCTTGTAAAAATATTCATACGCCTTGAATATTTTTGTAAAACACCAACACAAAGTAGTGAATTGTAACAATAATGACAAATAAATAACAAAAAAGATAACTCAAAAAAGTCTTGTGTGTTTTTATTCAGTCATCTTTACTCTAATACAACTGATCAGTGCAACCAATTGATTTTAGAGGTAACCTTTATTGTAAATAGAGTCCACCTGTTGTTTGATTAGTGGACATGCTACAAATTAATTTCCCATTAAGGACAATAAAATTACCATTGAAACCTGTGTATAATTTAATGTCAGTAAAAGAAGAAGCTTAGGTGATATGAGATCAAATTTGTTTGGACCACATACACAATGCTTTGAGCAGTGCAAAAGTAATACTTCACCCTGACTATAACCCCCACCATAGTCAGAGTTGACAGGGAGATAAATTAAGCTAAATACAAGGCAAACCTGGGAGAAAACTGTAAAGCTGCAAAACACTTGAAGCTGAGCCAGAACTGCAATTGAATGGATTAGATCAAAGCTTATTCATGTATTACAATGCCTAAGACAAAGTCTGGACTTAAATTTAATTAAGAATCTTTGGCAAGGGCAAAATATTCATGTTCAGAGACATGTTCAGACCTTAAAAAACTGGCATAAATTTCAGTCTTTACATGTGCAAAGCTGGTAGAGACACGCTGCAAAGCTGTAATTGCTCGCTGCGCATAGTTCACATTAAAATAATTACAGTTTTTTTTAAGGATTTATAAAATTAAACAGTGTGTTTATTAGATCAAAGTTTTATTTTTTAAAAGCATTGTACAACCCATTAAAAATGAGGAAGGACTATTCTGGCACAGATTACTATGTCTATTCAATTCAAATACTCAATCTAAACACTTTAAAATGATGTTTTTTGCGTACACCCCACTCGTACATGCGCTGTAAGGATTAATGTTCGGTGTGGATTTTTCCCCTGCTATGGCACTAAATGACAGATGGAGCGATTTCTATCAGCTGCTGTAATTTCTCTGTTTACGATGACATCTCAAATGTTGTGCATTTAGTTTCGGCGTCAACTCAAATTACAGTTAATACATCAGCTGTGATTAATTTAGGGATTATTTGGGAATCACTGTATCTATGACACACACACTATTATCACCACAACTTCCCAACGTTTTATGCACAGCTTTGCTGAAGGATCGTGTGCAACAAAGATACAAGCTGTTCTCGTTCAAGATTAGAGAATGAACTTTTGTTCATGAGCAGCAGTTGTAGAGTCACAGAGATGAGATGTGGGTTACATTGTAAAACCATCTGATGTGCATGAATGCAGTCTGGCCTCTTCTTTTCCCAGGATGAATCCTAAAGGAGCTTACACTCTAATATCCTGATGGGAAAAGGGCTTGCTTTAAGCTTGCACTGAATCGTCATGAGAATGCTGCAAAGGTCTGAGAGAAATCTGAACACAATGTGTCTTCAAAGACAGAGCTGATTTTGCTTGTTGGAGAGTAATTTTTCTACTTGATTTTACCTGATGAGGCTGTTTCAGAACAGTGACGAAGAGGAGCCGATTTTTTTGTTGTTGTAGCTGGAAGCTTGCAGCAGTTTCTAGATATGATTCCAACAAAAATGTTAGTGTACAGGGGCCCCGATGGGGATACACACTCTAAGACGGTCCAAAATACAACCAGACGCAAGAAATCAACTGGGGAGCTCTTCCAGAAGGGCTACAGGGTCAGAATGGGCCACGGGTTGGTCTCAGACAAAGAGGAACAGGACAGCTTCTGCTTCAGTCTTGGTGGATGCTTCCACGTGATTTCCTACTGGGGTAAGAGCACAGAGGGGAATTTCTCTGAAGCGGAAGGTTGGCATGTTTATAGTTGTTTGTATTGTATGTGTCAGCTGGAGCTGGTTCAGGATTTGGCAGCGTATAATGCTGCCAGCCTGGCAAATGCTAACTGTAAAGCTTTGGCAAAGGCATATGGGAAGTCACTTTATGAAGATTGTTTATTTACACAGATTCTTTGGTTTGTGACATTTTTACATTCACAGAAAGCTGCTTCAGTGAGGAAAATTATCAGTTCAATTGATGCTCATAGAGATTAAATTTACTTCATGATAATTTCTCTCAAATGTGTAGTGGTTTTATCTATATTCAAATTTCTTTATTTCTTTCTATTTTACCTTATTCTATATTAAATCTGAAAATCTCAATTTTAAGCTCTAAAAGTTTTAAATATTATTTTGAATTCTAGGTCTTTTAAATGTAGTACATTTGTTAATTCATTGCTTCTATTATTATTGTCAATTATAAATTGTATTTTTTAGAAATTGTCTGAAAGCTTTTCTTTTCTTGTGATATATTTCTGCTTCGGGGATTTGGATGTTATTACGCATTCAAAAAACTATAAGATTCTGGACAGCAAACAGCCCTACTGGAAGGAATTTATTGTTCTTAACCTTCCCTGTGAGCCAGATTTTGCTCCTGAAGCTGTTTTATTGCAGTTTTGCCTATTTACCACATTCTCCTTCATCAGGGAAATCTGAATGCTCAACAAGGTTCCGCTTGAAAACAGGGATTTCAGAAGTTGTCAAAAACCGTTATGAGGCTTACAGTATACTGTATAAGAAGGTGTTGAAGAGAGGTTTTGTATATGGAAAAACAATGTAATCACATGTCAGAGCCAGACAATAACACCAACTTAAGTTGAAAATTTAACTTAGTATAGTTATTGGATATGTTAGATATTAGTTACAATGCCTCTGTAAAAAAATATTTCAGATTACCAAACAGATTTTAATATCAGACAAAGATAACCCGAGTAAATACAAAATATAGTTTTCAAATGTTATTATTATTTTGGTAAAAAGCTATCCAAACCAGTCTGGCCCTTTGTGAAAAAATAATTGCCCTCCAAACCTAATCATTGCTATTAAGCATTTGTAAAAACTGACAATGATTCTTTCAAATTGCTGTGGAAACATTTTGACCCTATTTTCTTTACAGAACTGTTTTAATTCAGCCACACCGGAGGGTTTTTGAGCATTAATGGCCTGTTTAAGGTCACCCTGATTTTTGCCTGAACATTGACTAGGCCATTTTTAGATCTTTTTTTTTGTTATTTAATTGTGAACTTGATGGTTAAAACTTTGGATAATTGACAGTGGCTCCACATTCTCCTTTGGGGTTTGTCTTGTAGAGAGCAAAATTCAAGTCGTTTAGATCCTGAAGCACAAAAGCAGCCCCAGACCATCCCACTGCCACCACCGTGTTTGAGTGTAGCGGTGATGTTCTTTTTCTGAAATACTTTGATAAGCTCACAGCAGATGTAACAAAAAGTTCTACTTTTGTTTCATCTTTCCACAGGTGATGCGAGATGGGCCTTTGTGTTCTTTTTGGTCGGTAGTGGTTTGGCCTTTGAACTATCACATTTTGCTCAGTCTCTTTCTTATTGTAGAATCATGAAGATTGACTTTAACTGAGATAACCAAGATCTGCAGTGCTTTAAATATTGTTCTGGGCTTTTTCCTTCTGTGCTCTTGGAGTAATTTTGGTAGGCTGACCACTCTTTTTCAGCACCATGTTGATTTGCGTAGCTTCTGTCCCTCAATAAATAAAATCATCATTTTGAAAACTGCTTTTTATATTTTAGATTATGTTTGTCAGATATATATATAAATTGTTTGGTCATCTGGAAAATTGACAAAACAGCAAAACGGAAGAAGTATTTGAGTTTTGATTTATTTTTTTAGCTTGATTTTCCAATTGCTTGCTTTAAATAGTAATGGTCTTAAAAAAGTCTTACATTTAAGTTAGGAAACCCTGTTACAGCAGTGCTTTTTAAAAATAAGTGCTTGTTACAGATCATTTTACTTGGAATTCAAGCTCAGGCTGGTGTTGGCATAGCTGGTTTTGTCGTCCTTAAACTCTTGGCAGCAGTCTCCAGCTCTGTTTTTTTTTCTTTCCTCTATAAATACCCTCAAATTTCGGATTTGACGTCACGGCTGTTTAGCGATTCACTTTGGCTTGACAGAATCCACCTGTCTTTACTCTAATCCAGGTTTTCATCTCTCTCCGATCTCAGTTTTGCCTAGCAGGAATAACGCTTGGGTAAGATAGATCCCGGCCCAAAAAGAGGCTCCTGGAATTAACTTGAGAAAGCTTTGGGTTGCTGCTGATCTACTTTTTTGTTTGGTTTTTAACCTGATTTTTCTGAATACTTTTTGAAGTGCTTAGATTTGCTTGTTGCTTTGTTTTTTTTTATCATGATGAATCCATTAAAGCTGGTAAATATGGATGAGAGTATGAAAGGTATGATGCTGTCATTGTCAAGCCACGATTGAATGTTGATGTTGCTTCTATTTCATTCCAACAAGTTCTGAATGTTTTTTTTTATTTCTTTTTTCACAGGTTTGAGGTTCTTAAGAGCCTTAAGGTTGATACAGTTCTCAGAAATTTTACAATTTTTGAATATTCTAAAGACAAGGTAAGAGTCTTGATGTTCTCTCTTATTTTTTCTTGATGTCACCAATCTGTAATGTTAAACTTGATTGCTTTTTAAGCACGCTTTGAATGGAAGGAATATTTTGTGGGAAAATAAATGTAAAATTTAATTTGAGTAGATTAAAAGCAACTTTGAAGAGGAATTCTCGAACCAAGCAGCCTGGGATGAAGCAGATTTCTGTTTTTGAATTGCTGCTTTGAATTAAAGCTTTATGCACAGATGTCATGTCAGGAAGATTATAGCATAACAAAATCCTTCAGAATAATCTTCGTAGTCATTGACTCAGATGAAAGTAACACACAAAGATGTTGACAGAGTTTGTGCAAGGACATTATACCGCGATAAAACCTAGAATCTATGTATTATTTAAAGAGGCTTGCACTTTCTGTATACATCCTTCGTGCACAGCATTTACGTTATCTGCTCAGAAAACCATAAATTACTTTTATTGGATTACTTTTACATGTCTGTTAAAAGTGACATCCAGTGAATAAAGAAAATATTGTTGATATATTATGTTTTTGTCTTTTTGCTTGTATGTGTGTGTGTGTGTGTGTGTGTGTGTGTGTAATTAAAACCAGCAACTCCATTAAGTTGGTGAACTTGTGTTCAATCTTCATAAGCACATGGCTAACTGCAGCAGGCTTCATTCATTTGGTAAGTCATCGATATCTATTTACAGGTACATCTCAGTAAATTAGAATATTATGAGATAAAAAAGTGAAACAAGTTTATTGTATATTCATTACACACACTGGGAGATTTTTCAAGTGTTTATTTCATTTACTTCTGATGATTATGGCTCAATGACAACCAAAGTTAAGTTATTTAGAAAACTAAAATATTACTTATCTGCTTATCAGTTTTATGTTTATGTTTTGAATTGATTTCCGAAAATAATTAACTTTTTAAAGATATCCTTATTTATTGAGATGTACCTGAAAGACGAGGAAAAAGCATACAAAGAAGTTTTAGCGGTCCGGCACTGAGGGCTGCTATATTCTTTTGTTTTACGTTTACCCTCGTTTAGTTATATTGTATCTGTAGGTTTCCATTAGGGTTTTGTTGCCCCATTTTACACTGTTAAAGGCTAAACAGAACAATTAAAAAACATCTTCATGTAAAATTCAACAGTCTGATGATTCCACAAATTGCATGCTCTGTATTGGCCATTTTAAATTAATATTTATAGAGTTTTATGTGGCTGAAGCAACTTTTTAAAAAAGAGGTAAATATCATATTTACACATTAAACAAAACATAATTGAAAATTGTACATTGTTTTGGTTCTGTAAATCTTAACCTCTCTTCCAGGTGGAAAACTCAGGGGATCCTTGGGAAAACTTCCAAAATTCCCAAACACTTTCCTACTGGGAATGTGTCTACCTACTCATGGTTACAATGTCGACCGTCGGCTATGGAGATGTTTATGCAAAAACCACCCTTGGCCGCTTGTTTATGGTCTTCTTTATCCTTGGTGGTTTGGTAAAAATCCCTCTTGTTTCTTGTCCTTGCTTTAAAATGCTCCATTCCCCCAGTTATTAAATGCTGGGACTTACTGTAACTCAGTACACCTTTTATTTATGATGTTTTTATGTTGTTCACTACACCCAAATACTGTATGTTGCATGTCAAGTACTAAATGAATTATACACAGTATAACAAAGTTAAAAATGTGGTTTTATTACAGTTAAGCCCAAAATTATTCATTCCCCTTGGCAGATTTAGATATAAATTTGTTTTTTATTTTTCCAGGAAATTTGTTTCTGATAATAAAATGAGACAGGTATCTCTCACAAAATAATAAAATAACAAAAAAGCACTATTAATTTGGGGAAATAAATAATTATCTATTTTATCTGAAAATAGCATATTGAAAATTATGTATAAATTAAAGCATTTTTTTAAATAATTACCAGCTTATTGCATGTCACTATTGGTATTTCGGCGATATATCTTTGGTGATGAGCTATCATCATAATCCTTAGCTCTCTATACAGACTCTCTGTAGGATTCAAGTCTAGACTCTGGCTAAGCCAGTGCAAAACGTTTTGGTTTTTCAATATATGGAAACATATTGTTAATCTGCCAGGCATATAAATTATTTTGGGTTTAACTGTACTTATTTGTTACTTTATGGCAGGAATGTTTAATAGGTTTTGCTTCTTTTAATAATTTTGAGAGTGCTACAGTTTGAGATGACACCAGGCTCTCCTTCCTCTTTCAACAAACACAGTGAAAGATTTGGGTTTGATTTACTAAAGTGCAGATGTTATGGATGCCGCAACATTACTAATTGTCACTCTGCACAAGTTCTCCTAGCCATCTAAATACCTTCAGTATAAAAGTTAGGCACTAATACAAACAGCTACTGAGAAGAGTTAATTTGAACAGTTTGCATAAAAAACTAGTGGTAACGGGTAAAACAAACAGCTAAAATAAACAGCTAACATAAACAGCTAAATGCAAATAGCTAGTGGGACAGCTAAAACAAACCGCTAATGTGACCAGGTAGTGTGGAGAGCTAATGGAAACACTAAAAGCTAAATGCTAATGCAAAAAGCTTTTAGTATACAAAAAGACAATGTCAAAGTTTATTTACAGAAATGGGAACATTCTCGCTATGCTGTTTAAAGTTAAATTAATAGATTTTTTAGGCAATTCAGGTTGTTGTGCAGCAGTGCAGTGTTAATGTTTGCCATCCTTTAACCTGTGGTGTTCAAATCAACCCGACGCATGTGTTTGTTGGACAAAACATGGCTTATAAGGCTTTTTCTTGATTTTCATAATTTTTATTTTTCTACCACAGATCGGCATATCTCTCACCTGCTGTCATTTTTCACGTTTATTCTTCCAATATCTGTAAATATGAACCTTTTAGTTTCCTTTTTCATCCTCCTACTTTATAAACAATCGGAATGTAATTGTGACATAGCTTCTGGTTACATTCAGCTTTCATTCACTCGGTTTCCCTTAAAGAGAATCTTCTTTCCTGTTAACATTTACTAGTAATATCTCTGCATAAGTGGCTGCATTTCTATTTCAAATTTATTATCTTGCAGAGAAAACATAGGACCTCCTCTTCTATGCTTGTCGTTTTTAGTTTCTTCTTCTGTCTTCTATCCTCTCCTTAGGCCATGTTTGCAAGCTACGTCCCTGAAATCATAGAGTTAATAGGAAACCGCAAGAAATATGGTGGTTCCTATAGTGCTGTTAATGGGAGAAAGTAAGTATTCAAGGAGGCTCTACTGCCTCCGCCGCAGTAGAGCCTTCTCTGCATGCCCTTTTCTTTTTCTTTTTTATGCATGTAGGCCATGTTTGCTCGCTACGTGCCAGAAATTGCTGCTCTCATCCTTAATCGGAAGAAATATGGAGGGAGTTATAACTCGACCAGAGGCAGAAAGTAAGTCAAACAAATAAAGAAGAAAAAACTAAAAAACTTGCTATGGTGTGGTTTTGTGTGACTTGAGTGGCCTTCACAAAAGGAGGTGATGCTCACATTTATGTGAAATACAGTGATTTGAGCTTTAAGTATTTCAGTTAACACAAGTCACACTGTGACTGAAGAACTTGGCCATGATCAATGTGTTGATTGCATTGCTACAGCTTTTTTTGTACAGTTAGTCATGCTGCTTTTCATTTGATAATGCCTACCTACACTGGAAAGAAACTGCAATCTTAAAAAGGAGCTTTGCTTTTAAATGGGTCCTAAAAGCTTAAAATTTTGAAAGTTATCTAAAAACTACTAATATTGCAAGATTTCAAAGCAAATCATATGAGTCAAAAATGAATTAAACATACCTGTTTGCAAGTTTTTCCTTCACTGGAAGGAAATAAAGCTTTTTCAAACATCAAAATGAACAAAGTGCCCTGATAAGGGAGTTGTCTTTTCAGTGCAGTTCTATGTATATTTGTCATGCATAAATTTTGCATGTGCAGAATTTTCTCACTGTTCATAAACTGTGATTATTCATTTGCTGTAGCAGAAAATTGTTTTGCTGATGATTTCCACCTGAGAGCGTTAAACAGTACCTCTTAAAGGAACCCTTTGGCGTAGTTACCTGGAAACACAGGCGCAGGTAAAGGTTTTCATGGAATAAATGTTGGCTGCCC
Source organism: Crenichthys baileyi (assembly GCA_036173005.1). Classification (NCBI taxonomy): domain Eukaryota; kingdom Metazoa; phylum Chordata; class Actinopteri; order Cyprinodontiformes; family Goodeidae; genus Crenichthys; species Crenichthys baileyi. The sequence continues at coordinate 877,009 of JAHHUM010002896.1, forward strand.
CATTATTGTGAGTTTTTGTTAACTATCGGCAGTGTCCAGTTGATACCCTTCTGTATTCCAAATCTTTTCTTATTTACATAACACAACAATCCTAATATTTCGTAGTGCTACAAACTTTAGTTAAAGGGATGGAGTTTGAATTGTGTTTTAAGTTTGGTTTTGCTAATCTTAAAAATAAACATTGTAACTGAACTCTGGGAGCTAAGATCAGTACAGAGTTAAGTGAATAAGTATAATAAAAAATAAAATAATTCATTTTTAACAAACTGTCAAATAAATGTAAAAGAAAAGACAAAAAATCCAGCTGTAACCATTTTTTTTTATCAGACAACACCGTTGATAAATTTAGTAACGACATGTCTAGGGAAGCTGATTAGTTTTTGTGTCAGGAAAACAGTTCACTGAAAAAATAGGTTTCCCATCTGCAGCTCTGGTGAAATGTTTACTTACACCACTATGGGCATTAGGCTTTAAAATGTATTTGACACCATTCATTTTCCATTCAACTTTAATCAGTTTCATAAACAAGAATTTGTTTCACAAGTTTTACTAATTGTTTATTTTCTCCATGCAGGGTTAAAATTATCCATATAGGCTCAGATATATACATACACCTGAACATTCTGAACATTGGTTTGAATGTATAGAAGAACCAAGGCTTAAGCCTACCATGACCTGGAAACTGCTCTCTCTAACTCGGACTGCGAGGGTTGGACCAGGGAATAACCTCCTGCTCCCACAATTTATACCTTTAAGCACAACTGAAATTGCAGCTACTTACTTTGGCAAGCTAAATGCATTCAAGGAAAACTTTTACTGATCAGAGGAGACAATGAATGAGGTGTGATTGCCCAAATTACAAGAATAATGTTTGGAATGAGTTAAGGTGGGGCTTCAAACCAAAGAACAACGAACAAGCTGTCAGGCATGGTGGTGGAAGTATCATGCTCTGTGGGATTGTTCCATCTGTTGGATGGAATAACAAAGAACAAGTACTTCAACTCACCTTGACTCAACAGCAAGGTGGTTAAAACTTTGGTGTCCCAATGACGTGATTATTAAGAAAACACATAAAAAGTTGTTTTAGAGTGGATAACATCAAGCCTCTAGAATGGCTACGCCCTTAACCCTGTGAAAATTTGTGGACTATGTGTAAAAGCAATAGTTCTGTCAACAAACCAACCAGTTTAAATAAACAGTATTATTTATATCAAAAAGAGTAGTGAAATATCCAGTCAGAATTTTGCCAGAAGCTTGTTGAGAGCAAAGATTGATTGTTTTATCTGCAACTCGCTCAGGGACATTTAACCAAATGTTGTTGGGGCTGTCTGTATATACTTTAGCCAGTATGTATATTTTTAACTTGTCTTGAAAATCCACTATAAATATAAACCCAATTCTTGTTTTGAAATAAGTTGTTTGTTATATAATTATTGCACATGTACAAAACAAAAAGGACAAAATTTTAAGACATTCGTGCCTATGATGAATGTATGTAAACTTTTCACTAAAAGTATATTTGCTGTCATGCCTTTAGAACAGTCTTTTATACCCTTAAAGGTAAAGAAAAATAAGCTTGTAGTGCTGTTATTAAATCCATTCTTCAACGTAATATGGACACTGAGTTTGGTCAGTGTTATTATTAGAAAACAAGGGGTAAATAACCATCTTTGTTTTATGGTTTATTAAGACTGTTTTACATGTACAAACTGTACAGAGAGATAGGACAGTGGGTGCATAAACTCAAAACTTGAAAGTATGGAAAAAACAAAACCAAATGAATGAATAGCACAAAAACAATTTACTACATCTACTAAGCAGATGGATGTATCACAGTTTGATTTAATATAAACATGAGAAAATCAAACATGCTTCAGGTTGTGGAAATCAATGTGTTTTTGTGCATGCACATGAGTAGCAAAATTGTGTTTGTGAATCATTCATTCACATCGTTTTATTTTGGTCATTCATCTTCCCCTCACACCAAACAAATATATATATATACAGTATGTGTGAATATGTAAATCTGCTTGATAAATAAAGTCAACTAAATAACTATTGAATTCCAGATAATCATAGCATAACATGTTTACAAGGACATACAATGTGATTTAAACAACACATTCCATAAGTACTTCAAATTTTGTCAAATTACAGCTACAACTTCAATGTAACCCTCATGTCTTATGTGACTGATCAGGTGGATAATTGTGAAATTGAAGGAACAGGACAGGTGATTTGCAAAGGTTTTCATTAATAAAACTCACTGAGAAGTGTGGCAAGCATTTATTTCCATCCCCCCAGCGTCTATTTAGTGGAAACTCCTTTCACTGGAAGTAAAGCTGCAATTCTTTGGAGCTGTGTCTCTACCAGCTGTGTATATCTCGAGTTGAATTATTTTTCCAATTGCTCCTTTCAGAATAGCTCAGGCTCAGTCAGACTGGATGGAGAGCATCTTTGAACAGCAAATTTCAAGTCTTGACACAGATTTTCAATCAGATTTAGGTCGGCACTTTGACTGGGCCATACCAAAAATATCAATATGCTTTGATCTAAGTCATTCCATTGTAGCTCTGCCAGCATGTAAGGTCGTCTTGCTGGAAAATTAACTTCCGCCCACTCTGTAGTCTGGTTTTATAGTTTGTTTCCTGGATTTATCCTCCGACTGTCTTTCAGATTCCCTGACCATCTTGAAAAACTGTTAAAGAAAAAGGAAACCCACACCATGATGCACTTTTTCACAGTTCTACACTACTTTGTGTTGGTGTATCACGTGAAACCCCAATAAAACCATTTGAAGTTTGATGTTTTAATGTGACAAAATTTGAAAACTTCAGGGGGTAGGAATACTATTGCAAGCACTATAACACTGATTTTACATGTCTGTGCAAAGACATACTGAGTCTGGAACTCCATAACTAATCAACGATCCCAAAACATACATGGACCTTTATTGAAGAGCAATAATTCAGGTTGTTTTCAGTTCAGTTTATTTCAAAAATACTTTATTAATCCCAAATACGGGATCATAAGAAATGTAACTGCACTAAAATATATCAGTTTGTCACTTTTTGTGCTTTATTGTACCTGCTCTGACAGCTTTTAAGAAAAGTACCAAAATCCTCTAACTGCTCCTTTCTGTCATTTATTTGTTCATGCTTCTCTTTATATATCTATTTTTTAACGTGTCCTAGTGCGGAGTTTCAGACAAACAATATAAAGCAGATGGTTGCCTACATGTGCCAGGGCAGTTTTGCTCTACAAAAAGGATTCTCAAGACAGTATCAGAATTGCTTGATTTACTTTATTAATTCCTGATTTAATCCAGTATCAAAGTAAGCAGGTCAAATTGTTGTCATAGTAACCTGTATGACCTTCACCCCTTTAGAGTAATTGTGTGTTGGTGTGTGTATATGTGTGTGTGTGTGTGAGCATTTGTGAGGAAATGATTTCATGCTTCTCTTTAAATGTGCTGTTTTTCTCAGTTTGAAACTCCGACTCTGCTTGCTTACTCTTCATGCTTTTTTTTCAACATTCTTGGCCTTTATCTTCAGTCTGACCTACACCCTCAAGACACCAAAAAACAATCTTAAGTAAAAAAAATAATTCTTTGACATGCTGGGAAATTTTGTCGTCTGGTTTTGCTTTCTTGCCAAAAGTTGGATGAGAGGATTGATATGCATGTTTGTCTTAAAAATTAGGAAATAAAAATGGGACATTGACTGAAGAGGTCAGACAACCTCATGTACTCAATACTTTGTCACTCTGTTTTACTAAAGAAATTAAATGAAAAAAGTTTGGTGCTCTTATTTTTGCCTGAGTGAGTAGGAAGGCTCTTACAAGAAGCAATCGTGTTTCTTTAATCTGTTACTTTTTCTGCCAAACTCCATGCTAAACGTATTTCCTATTACTCTTTTTAAAGCTGGTGACATAAATTATAGATAATTATATAACGACAAGCTTCCTAGTTGGACCTAACTTATTTTAAGTAAAATAAATCTATTATTTCAACAAAAAGAAAAAATGCGTCTTATTTACTGATTGCAAGTTTACATGACTAAATGATCAAATTTGTCTTTGTTTTTTCCAAAATTTGCTGCTGTTTGCACACATTTACTGAGTTGAAAGGTTGAATTTTACTGTATGTGCTCCAGTGTCTTTAATCCTGCACAGTTGGCCAAGAGTTTTACACAAAACACAGGGTTGAAGTAAGATCAGATTCCCACTGACCACATCTAGACTAAAACTGCGTAACACATTGCAGGTTAACACGGCGCTGTCTGCAACATCACAACTCAGGTTGTATAGATTTCTCTAGAGTACTTTGGAAATTATTGCAAAGATTATATATTTTTTAAAATATATTAAAAGAATAGGCCAGAATCTTTGAAGGCTCTTTATTATAGGTTACACAAATGGAGTAATTTGTTATTTTTCCCAAAAGGGGCACATAAGCCACTTTGACTGTCCTGGAGGGCCAAACCATCGACTTCACATACTTTCCACGTATATGTTTGAATATAATATGTGTATATATATATATTTCATCTTCTTCTGGCAACAGTATACAATGCTGATGAAAAATAAAAAGTGATCCACTGTACCAACAACTTTGTATTTACTTAACATAAATAATAATGTTTTACTAAAGGAATTGTTGACAGGATGACAAATATTTCTTGTGGACTCTACAAATCTGCCTTGTAAGGAAAACTGGCAGAAATCCGATAAAAAATTTGCTCTAAAGCATTACGAACATTTGGACATGGTGGTGACAGTATCATGGTGTAATAATAACTTTCAGCGTAGAAAGATGGTTCTACAAAATGAGAACTCGGGGACTGAATACATGCCACACTTTTCAAATTTTTATTTGTAAAATAATTTTGCAAAACATCCTTTTTCTTCTTCACAATTCTGCACTACTTTGTGTTAGTCTCTGACAGAAAATCGCAATAAAATGTTGCAAAAATTGAAGTTTTTGGCTCTAGTGTGACAAAAATGAAAACGTTCAACTTTTGGAAGGCATTGTGACTATTTTTATGTTGATATGTCTTGTGGCTTTGGTAATTTAGCACAATACAGTTTCTAATAATACATACTTTTATCTTTAAATATTAATATTTACAGTTAATGTGTCTGTGCTTGCTAGCTTCTTCACTGTCTTCTTTATTTTCACCACTGTTGCTTTTCCTGTTTTCCTTAACAAAAGATCTGGCGATGTGGATTAAAATGAACTGTTATTCGGATGTGTTCTGTACTGTCTATTTTAAAGTCTTTTTTTTAAGATACAGAGTTGTTTTTGATATGCAGCATTTATCTAAATAAACATCTGAGTTGAATGCCTGTATAATTAATAAAGTAAAATATAAATAAGAGCAGAGCTAAAACTAATCTGAGTTCTTCATGTTAAGGGACTGTGGGAGGTGGGAATGGAAGTAATCCATGTGCTGATTTTATAATCTCCATCTGAGTAAAACTGATCCGTTATAATCTGATGCCGAAATCCACGGTGCTCTCTGACCTTCTCATTTAGCCCTCTTTCATAATGAAAACATCAAATATCCTTCCTATGGCGGTTAACACATATATTTCAACTTGATACTGAATTTCCATCATATCCCTCTCATTTTAAATAAAAAAACACAAAGATGAAAAACATTTTCTTTGTTGATTTTGTCTCCTGCTGCCTTTTAGTTTTATTATTGTTCTGCCCCTCATTTTCCAGACACATCGTAGTCTGTGGTCACATAACGCTCGAGAGTGTGTCCAACTTTCTAAAAGACTTCCTACACAAGGACAGGGATGATGTCAATGTAGAAATAGTTTTTCTCCATAAGTAAGTGTAAAATCTTCATTTTGTAATGGATTTCATGTTGAAACAACAAATATAATAGATTTAAATCAGAAATGCATCTCCTTGAATTTTCTCATTTATTATGACTTGTTTTTCTTATTCTCAGTATTTCCCCTAATCTTGAGCTGGAAGCCTTGTTCAAGCGTCACTTTACCCAAGTAGAGTTTTACCAGGGTTCTGTCTTAAACCCACATGACCTGGCCAGAGTCAAGGTAGCAGGCAGCCCTTCTTCTGTGTGTGTTTTACTATTGGTTTTGGTATGTATTATGGATAATTGTGCGCTTGCTTTGTGCCATCTTTTTTTAGATTGAATCAGCTGATGCCTGCCTGATCTTAGCGAACAAATACTGTGCTGACCCTGACGCCGAAGACGCATCCAACATCATGAGGTTTGTTTATGTTGGACAATTTTTGGAACTGATTATAAAGTTACTTTTGTAGAAGCAGCATGATTCTAGCAAAAAAACAATTAAAAGAGAATTTCACTGTTGACAGCTACAATTCAGTAAATAAAGATATATAAAACAAAAGTTGTGCTTGAATAGCTTTGATCCTTTAAATAATGCTGTCAAATACTTGACAAATGAGTAAATCCAGTATTTCAACAGACATCCTGTGCAAGTCAGAAGTTTAAATACACTAATAATGGGGATGCATGTAATTTTAATCTAGTGTTTTTAAATATACATTTGGAGTGTTTCTTTTTGGGGGTGGAATGATGAGGCAACATACAACTTGACTGAGTTTTTAAAATAAGAATTACATGAATAAGTGAAAATCTATTGCAGATTTAATCGAATTTAAACAAGGTAAAGATTTGACATGCAATGTCAATATATATTCGTTACAACCCTGCTAATATTTAGTTAAATGTATCTTAGCAAGTTACGATGAAACTACATGATTTTTATGCCAAACCTTTGGCATTGTTCTGGCTGGATAATTGACCACCTTGAAAACCGGAAACTTTTTGGTTTCCTGGAACTGACCCAACGTTTAGGCATAGGGCAGACATTTTTATTAAACTCGATTCATCCCAGAAGCTGAATGCTTGTCCTCTTTATCTATTCTAAAACAGTATTGATGTGTGTTCGGGTCATTGTCCTGATGAAACATCCATCTGGGTCCAAGTTTTGGGGTGAAGTAGAAGAATTTGGAGCCTCTTCACATGGTTTCTAGGGTTGATCATGTTGCTGGGAGGAGAATAAAGCAGAAGGTGATGTCATAGTATTTGTCCATCTGTTTCCAAACTGCCAGAAGTAAAACAGCCTCTCGCAGTGAAAAAGTCCCACAGCGTAATGCTACCATCACCATGCATGGCAGTCAGTACAGTGTTCTTAGGTTGGAAAATTGTTCATCTCAGTCTTCTTGGTCTTTTCGTCTTCAGAGAACATTTAGATTGTCAATGTCTGTAGCTTCACATTTCAATAAAGCTTGAAGGTGTCATGATTTGAGGGTGTTTGAGTTTTTGTTTTAGGTTTCCTCTGATTATTTTCTCCAAACTGGGTTTTTTGGATCCTGTTTCTGATCTTTTCCAGGTGGTGCTTTAGTTCTTTCTTTAGTTTTAGTTTCTCGTGAGTCTTGTATTCTGTTTTGAGTGCATTTAGGTTTATGTTCTGTTCTGCTATGTTTCTTAGGTTTGATTGTGTCCTTCCAGCCATGTTTTGTGTTCAATCCGGCCGCAGTCTGTAATCAGCTTCATTCGGTGCACCTGCACCATGCCAATCAGTCTCCCTGCTTCTTCTCTGCCATGTCCATATATACACAGCGACTCTGATCATTCTCTGCAGAAACATTCACTGTATTCTATATCACTGATCTCATGCCAAGCCTGTCCATGTTCATGCCTGCTTCTACTATCGCCTGTGAGTGAGTTTTTGTTTATTAAAACCTTTTACTCACCACCACTTTGCCTGTCCGTCTGCATCCTAGGCCCACCCGTACACCACACCATGATTGAAGGTATCAGTTGTGGTTCTCTCTTGGTCAGCACCGATAATTCAAGTTGGAAATTTTACCCTGAAAAAGAACATTTCTTATATATCATTAGATTAATGAGATTCATGCTAATGAGAAGTGTATGTAAACTTCTGACCAACACTGTTTATTGATAACTTAATCAAAACATTGTTTAACATCCCAAATTCGATTAGAATATAGTTAAATCAGGGGGGTCTTAGCTGAACAAAAAAAAGTTTTCTTTTTCTATTTAAGTTAAGAAAAGGCAAATGTTCAAACACTGTTGGGGTTTCATTTAGGGTTAAAATGATGGAAATAAATACTTTGCTCCAACCCTTTGTAAAAAAAATAAAGTGTACAGCTACAAGTTTAGTCCTTACTTACCTACATTTGCTGTAATTATCATAAAATGTTAAAAAATACTCATTACTACTTTATTAAAAAAAGTTAGAAAGAAATTATAAAAGGGATGGCTGCAGTAATTTGCAGGCGTGACCGAATGCAGAAAGAGTCAGTTCAAAATGTGCAGTAAAATAGGGCTGAAACTATTAATCAGATTAATTCTGATTAATCGATTATTGAAATAATCGATTATTGAAATAATCGATTAACTACTGTAGTCATTAAATAATCGTTAAGTGGAGTATGCAGGCTCTAAAACATGCAATTTGCTGAAAGAACAACCTACTCAGAGCTGGTTCAAATTCTGTAAAAAATCTCCTATTGGGCACCTTTTGCTATCTGAATATTAATTAATTCATTGAAAAAATAGTCATCAGATTAGCAAAATAATCGTTAGATGCAGCCCTCACTAAAATGTTTTGCTGGAATTGTGAAATCTAATTTCATCTGTGCATGTAAAATTATTTCAAGAAAACTATCCACTTTTTGTAAATACTCCATGTTCCAAGTTCCTTTTTCTATTATCAGGGTAATATCTATCAAGAACTATCATCCGAAGATCAGAATAATAACGCAGATGCTGCAGTACCACAATAAGGTTTGTATTCATCTTAGTGTAGAGATTTATAACAGCTGTCTGTAAATATTTTAATGGATTCAATGTTTCTATTTGTGTGAAATGATATATAAAGATATGTTGAGATGTAACTGTTTAACCTTTTGTTATCTCTTTAAAAATATGCGACTAGTAACGTTGATTTTCTTCCCCTATAGGCTCACCTTCTGAACATCCCAAGCTGGAACTGGAAAGAAGGGGATGACGCCATTTGCCTTGCGGAGCTTAAACTAGGGTTTATTGCCCAGAGCTGCCTGGCTCAAGGTCTCTCCACCATGCTGGCCAACCTTTTCTCCATGAGGTCCTTCATCAAGGTACCAACAGCTAAGATTTATCCATCTCTGGCATCAAAACTACTATATAATAAGGAGTAATGGGTGCATATTTTGCAAAAAAAAAAAAAGTCAGTCTTTAGACGTGCAGAGCTGGTAGAGACATACACCAAAGGTCTAGGATCTGTAACTGACTCAAGAAAGCTGAATACATATGCATGCCGCACTTTTCAGAATTTTATGTATTTATAAAAAAAACAAAATCCAAGTATTGTTTTCTTTTCAGTCCACAATTATGTACTATTTATGTCTATCGCATAAAACCTCATTTAGATTTTTAGAATGAGAAAAGCTTCTCTTTATTGCAGATTGAGGAGGACACATGGCAGAAGTATTACCTTGAAGGAGTATCCAACGAGATGTACACAGAGTACCTGTCAAGTGCCTTTGTTGGGTTATCCTTCCCTGTCATTTGCGAGTAAGCAGTGAAATATTAACATTCTTTATTAACTTCTAATTGTTTTGGTTCTACTTCTGATATGCACGTAATTTACACAATATTCTGTTTTGATTCGCAGGCCTTTTTAATAACACTACTTTATATTTTATATTAAATATTGAAAACAAATAGTTTTATTTAAAATTAGAAAGCTATGCATTTATTCCCTACAAGTTAGCATGATGACTTTAGCACTCACATTACAACCTTTAGTATACCTCCATTAAAACACACATATAAAAATATTTTTCATTCCTGGATGTAAATATCAATAAAAAGTATGATTATCAGTAAACTGCTGATATTAAATAAATTGTGTTACTATGCTTTGCAGACTCTGCTACGTGAAGCTGAAGCTACTGTTGATAGCTATAGAGTACAAGTCTGATCAAAGGGAAAGCAGGTAAATGGGGGTGCCCATGCTGGACTGTTATTTGAGTTCATTAAATAATACAGTGTACATCTCTGTGAAGTTTCTCACTGCTTACCACGCTGTTACTTTACTAAACTTATCAGCATTGCAGATATTATGTAGAAACACACATTTGCAAAAAAGCAAAGTGCAATGCAAAACATTTGCTCTGATGTGAGCGCATGTCTGCCATGCCATCATGTGCCGCCTGAGAGTGTTGTTAACATGAATAAGAGAATTTGAAGAAAAAAGAAAAAACACTCTTCCAAAAATAAAATCTAATAATTCTACACCAAGATTTGGTTAACATAATCAGAGTTTCATAACCTGGTTTCTGGAATAGCTCTCCGTATACATTAGACAGTTGCTTTTAAATGAGCTGTACCCACACATATGTTTGTAACTGATATCTTAACTGGTCAGTCAGAAGGCTCACAACATACTCTGATCATTAAAATATAAATCAGGAAATTAATTTTTTTAAGGCTCACTGACTCAGTTTCATTTTTCACCCTTTAGAATTGGTACTTCGACTTTTAGTTCAGTAAACTCAAGCTAAACATCCAATTCCAGCAACGACTCTAGCGATGGCAGTTTGGACTAAACTGGACAAATTCTGGGAAATTATATTGTGCTTTGTTATCCTCCCAGCACCCTGATCAACCCTGGAAACCATGTGAAAATGGAGGAGGGGACCCTGGGCTTCTTTATTGCAAGTGATGCCAAAGAAGTAAAGAGGTGATTAATTAGAGCAGAGATTAAAATGTGTCTGGATGCTCCCAGTTTTCCTTTTTCTTAACTGAGCTCTCAGGAGCATGGACATGCTTCCATAAAACATGAAGTTCTGTGTAAGATATAACATTTAAAAACACATGCAAAAAATTGTAATGAAGATATCAATCAACCTAATATATACATATAGAAAACTAAAATCAAGGTCCAAGTACACCTTCCATACATAAACTGGTATGTTTTATACCAGTCCATTAAGGGCTAAACCTGGGAGCAGAGATCAAGCATGTGCACCATTTTCCATTTTTAGAAGGATGCCTCTTATATTTCAAATACTTCTCGGTACAGTGACCCAAATATTTTTCATTTCCAATCTTGTCATAGAGCTGGGTCAAGCAAAGATCTCCCCAACACATACACTTAAGGTTATCCCTTTTGAGCATGATGTAAGCGGTCTTTCAGCTTCGGACTTCACCATTACAGTGCGCTCTGAGAGATACATTACTAATACAGTGACAGTTTATATTTTAATTATTTGTGACATTAGGTAGTACATTTATAGTAATTATTCCATTCCCAGTGATATGATAATGTTTTCCAGCATTGCCTCTTGCATACAAAAATTCTCTGCATTTCATCTTCTGCCAATTTTCACAGCCCAAGTTTTCTCAACAGTAATTTGAAACAGCACCAACACTGAATGAATTATCTCTCTTAAATCCTAAATCTGGTTCTTGTTCTTTTGCAGGGCCCTGTTTTACTGCAAGGCCTGTCACGATGATATAACAGATCCCAAAAGAATAAAGAAATGTGGATGCAAGAAATGTAAGTTATCATACATTAAAACAGTGTCTGATAATTTGACTTTTTAATTTTTTTTCATGCAGGCTAAGGTGGAGGTAGAACTTTAGTGATATTTGAGTTTTAACAGTGCATCTGCCTTAGGTATTCAATTGTTAAAATCCTGTATTTCTTTCTTTCTCCGGCTCCAATACTCATACCTGCCCTATTTCCAAAGCCACCCCACCCACAAGTTATAGTTCACAAAGAGCATACAGAGAGAGTATCTTTGATTGTCCTGGGTCTTCTCTTATGTTCTGTAATCTTTAGCTCACCTTGTAGGTTTTCCATAATGCTTGAGCCTGGGGACTGGAAGAAAGTTAATTGTGTGTCTGGTGAACCATCTGTATTCTGTTGAATCACTCGGTGATGACCCATTTACAGCCATCAGGTTTTTATTTAAATTCTCCAGGTATTTCAAAGAGTTCATGATGCCATAGGGATTTGGAAGAAAAACAGGTCCAGAGCATGACCAATCCTATGCCATACTTAACAGTGGATAGCTAATTTCCCACAAATTCATAGTTTGTTTCATGCCAGACTGACCAGGAATGTCTGTTGCCAAAAAAAACTCAACTTAGTCTCATTTAACCAGAGCGAATTTGGCAAACTCCACTTGAGGAAGGAAGGCTTTATCTGGCAACCCTCCAAACCCACCAGCTAGCATGTTGATTTGGCTTCTAATGATTGTTAGGGGACTGGGTGACCCAAAGATACTGCTCTCTGTTGCAGTTCTCTAACAGTGAGCATTGGACATTTTTATTACTCCATACCATTCAGCTCACTCCTCATTGTGCACGGATGAATTTGGGTCTAAGTGCATCCTTGTTTGTCACAGTTTCAGTTATTGTACCATTTTAATTATTGCTCTGTGAACTCTAAAAATGGGGAGGTCTAGAAAAGTAATAACATTTTTTGTCACCATTTTCTGACTAACATCAACACACATCTGCCTTATTTGAAAAGAATGTTCTGTTGTCTTTCCCTTTTTCAAGAGTAAATAGATATATTTGCACCACAGGGGACACAGGAAGTGATGGATTAATCAAAAGTAAATATCAAATAAAGCAAATTCCTTAGTTACATCTATTTTATAAAAACAATAAGAGTTCCTAAAGTGTGGCACTGGTAATTTTGATGAAAAAATTATTTCTTGATTAAATGCTTTCAAGTTAAAGGTTGGATTTTTCCAAATGTTTCCATGTGGAATTATGATACAGCAATAATAAAAGGACTTTATTTTGAGGCATTTTACACATCTTTACTAAAGCTGCCAAGAAGTGCGAAAGGTAATTTGGTTTTTTAAATGTCTGCATTTCGGGGGGATTGGATAACCTGAAGACATACATAATGTAACCCTTTTAACTACTTTGAATCAATTTGTATAGCACATTTAAACAGCTAATATTGACCGAAGTGCCTTACAGCCCTTAACAGTTTGATTTCTCAGGTAAACACCAGATCAACAGACACGTTTAAGAAAATATGATCTTTAAATCAAAGTCCTTTGGATTCATATTAAATGAATAATGTGTTAGGTTTGGATCTGGATGTATGTTCTGTTCTCTTTCATATATAAACGGTGGCTATTGTTCCCCTGGTTTTATAATGCTGTCACGTTAGCAGGCATTCAGACAGACTTGACTGAAAAAAAGATCATGTTGTTCCTCCTTTACTCACCTTCAGATTGTTTTCCTTATAACATAATTCTAACCAACACATAACTTTCAAATTTTATATATTCTTGTTTTTTGCTGCTTGGGAAACTTAAAAATAAATATCACTTTTAAGTGATATATTGTGAGTAATGAGGATTTGTTTCTGCTACAAAAAAACAGCCTGCTACTTGCACCCCAGACTGTAGTGACCTGTTTGAAAGCACTGTGAATGTTGCATGTACGGTGGATGTTTGCTGCCTGGACCCCTTGTCGTTGTTGTGTGTTGCTTTTCAACTGACATTTAAACAAAAAAGCAGTATTATTGATATATTTAATGTAATAGTATTTATGTTTTTTTTTTTATTCAGTATTTGTGTTTGAGAGACACTAAATGAATTATGGGTACTCTGCAAAGTTTAATTAGTAATTCTAAAGCTCCCCACAAGGTGTCACCACTGGCCAATGAAATATGCACAGGGATGAGAAACAAAAACCTTCCTTTTTTTAGTTGTATTAATAAAAGCCATTTCACATTTTTACTGAAATGATGATAATTTAAAGAACTGATCCGATATACAGGTGCATCTTAAAAACTTAGAATATCATTGTTAAATTAGTAATTTGATTCAAAAAGTCAAACTCATACATTATATAGATCCATAACACACAGAGTGATTTGTTTCATTTATTATTTTGTGTTAATTTTGACCAATATGGCTTATAGATAATGAAAATCCAAAAATCTAGTGCTGAACTGTACAATACATGCATTCAGTATGGATGGATGGGGTTCCTTTTGCTTAACAGTTTCAATGCGGTGTGGCATGGAGACAAGCAGTGGGGGAGTTTGCTAGTTAGTCAAGCACAGTGATGCCATGGTCATCAGTTGTTGGTACTTTTAGCAGTGTAGACAATTGCCAAGCCCGGCTGGAAACGGAAATCAGCATAGCCATAAAGCTTGTCGGTAGAGGGAAGCATGAATTTCCTGGTAGATGACTACCCTGAATTTGGGCTTGATAAATCACAGTCCCTAAATCATCACTGACTGTGGAAACTTTACACTTCACACAACTTGGATTTTGTGCCTCTCCACTCTCCATTCGTCTGGGACCTTGATTTGCAAACGAAGCACAAAATTGACTTTATATGAGAAGAAGTCTTTTTAATCCTTTTTCTTCTTAGCCCAGGAAATACGTTTCTGATGTTGCCTCTGTTTTAGGAGTGGCTTAATACAAGGAATGTGGCACTTGTAGCCTATAACATGGATATGTCTGGGTGTGGTGGCTTTTGAAGTACTAAGTCCACGCCAGCCCAAACGCCAGCCCATGCCATGTGGATCTCCCCCAACACTTTTGAATCCACTTTGCTGCACAATCCTCTTAAAGCTGCAGGTATCCTTGTTGCTTGTGGACCTTTTTCTTTTTCATAGTTGTTCCTTCCACTTAACTTTACATAAGTATCCCTGCATAGAGCACTCTGTAAACAGTCAGCTTCTTTAGCAATACCTTTGGTGACTTACCCTCCTTGACAAGAACTGTCTGCTGGATAACTGTCAAGTCAGTAGTCTTCTCTGTGATTGTGGGGCCAAAACACAACATATTTTCATTAGCTGTAAACCATAATCATAAAAACTGAAAGAAAAAAAACACTTGAAATGTATCACTCTGTGTGTGATAAGTCTATATAATGTATGACTTTCCCATTTGGAATTAAAATACTGAAATAAATTAAATAATTTGGATAGGCACAAACCCCCCACATGACCCTGAAAGGATAAGCGGGTATAGACAATGGATGGATGATATTCTACTTTATTCAGATGTCCCTTTAGGGAGTATTTAAACTTGCTGTTCAGCACATCTTGTTGGAGTCAAGTCAGAATAATTTGTGGCCTAATGTTATTTTGCAGAACTGTTATACCTCTCATTTTTAATTTCTGGATGCACTGAAAGATTTTTTGTTTTGTTTTTGTGAAACTGGTACATTTGCCTTTTGTTGCAGAAGTCTTTGATGTCCTTTGGATTAAACTCAAAACATACTACAAGACTAGGAACATTTGCTGAGATATGCAGTGTCTCAGCAAGTAGCGAGCGTATACTTGTTGGGGTCATGATTAGATGAGGGGTAAAGGGTGAGGGCAGGAACTACATTGTTCTACAAAGTAATAATTTAAAAAATAATCAGAAACTTCCAGGCCTAAATCTACACAATATCTAATTTGAAAAAAACAAAATTTATTTTAGTCTTCAATCTGAAAGTTTAAAGCTGTTACACCAAAGCTGAACTTCTGCATCCCAGCAAAAGACTCCCTGCCTCTATGCCTTTGCCCATTTCTCCTCCAGAATGACCCTCCATGTTAACCTGCTCTTCCTCTCCTCTCGTCTGAACCCATGACTGTAGCCAAGACGCCCGCCTACAAGAGAATGAGACTGGCATGTTGCTTTGATCGCGGCCGCTCAAAGTGTGAGCGCTCTTGCATGCCGGTTAATGTGCGTTGTAACTTGGACTACCCTCATCGGGGCATACCACTCTCTCCTCTCTCTGTTAATGATTGCTCGGCCACTTTACGTGCCTGTAAGTTGTCGCCGTGACGTTTGCTCTTTACTGTGCTCTGTGTTGACTTTGCAGTGTGTCTGCAGCTTTTGCTCTTTCTGGCTATAGCTGTTGCGCCCTTGCTTTCAAGAACATATGGTTCAGGTCAGAAGTACACATACACTTCTCATGTCATAATAGTTAAAGTGTGTTTGAACTCCTGACCAGAACTGTATATGTTGCTTTAGGCTTTTGATTGTGTTTGGGCAGCTGGTGCTTTTCTTCCCCTTTGAATTGTCTCTTTTAGAAGTATTTTTTCTCTGTTTTGAGGAATGTGGGTGTTGTGTGTAGGAACTGGCAATCTAAACTTACTTTTGCATAAATTAGATGAACAGATAAACAAATGTAATGTTTTCTCAGTAAAAGTTTTGCAGTAAGAACAACAATTGTTCCTCCAGAGGAAGTGATAAAACCTCCAGTATGTATCCCAACACAACCTGGGATACAAAAATAAAAGCGCTGTTGGAAGATTTTAATGCACTTAGCTTAGTGTTTAGAAATTAAATTTGACTGAGTTTAAATATGGTTTCTTAAGAATAACCAAAATAAAATATATTTAATCCAAATACATCACTAATCAACCCTGCAGAAATGAGTGGACAGCGCAGGATTAGGTATTATTACAAGTAAATGACACTGAGAATTAAAAAAAAAGTGATGTAGAGAACACCTCAGGGGAATTTGTTTTAGGAGACTTCAACACATATTGAGGTTAATGTAGTGGCTTTATTAAATTAGGATGGAAACCGCTGGGGGTAAAATCAGCAACACATTCTGTAGACAAACCAGTGCTGCGTTTGCTGGATGTGCTTTCTAGCTTTTAGTTTTCTAAACCTGAGTGAAGTGTACAGTAAGAGGATTGGAATAGAGCTGGATCTTATGTGGGATAACAGATAGTTTCACATTGCTGGATTGTATTGAATTTAAAAGAACGGACTTGAAATGAACAGGAATTCTTAATTTAAGTGTGATTTCCCCTTTAAAGTTTTAAGGACAGGTTTTCTGATGTATGGCAGCAGACTTACAGAATGTGTCTGAGGTTTCAGAACAATTTCCTGAAAAACATTTTAGACTGTCATACAATTTTAGTAAATATCTCCAGATCAAAGACCATTCTGAGGGAAGTTGAGCTTCTTTGGGCATTTCTGCCCCTCGGCATGTCTTCCAGGGCTGTTTGCTGTGGGATTTGCCTGGCTAACAGAGCTTTGGCATGGCTGCACATCTGCTGTCGACACAGTGTGCAAGAGCCACAGAGCAAGACCTTATGCGGCCTGACGTGGAAATTATGTTTGCATTTTCATTTTTGGAATGCTACTGGTAATCATGAAACTCAGCCTGACAGTTTGTAACCACCAGGCAAGCCAAGTTGCCCCCACCTTCCTCTGCTTTGCTCTGGTTGTGGGACAGATGCTAGCCTGTTAGTCCTGTGACTCTGCTCGCGCCTTCCAATTGCAGGCGACAGATGCCAGGACCAGCAAGGTCCCTGTTTGAACATCGCTGTCACCATCGTGCCTTAAGCTCAATGCATGACCTTTATTGTGAGCAAGGGGTCGAAATAAGTCTCTAATGAGTGTGGGATTCATGCACACAAGAAAGTGACTCATGGAAACACATTCACGCAGGTTCTCATAGGCAAATCTGAGGAATGGGAGATTTAAGAAACATGAGGAAGAGATTTAAGAAACATTTTGATGATTTCCTTTGGTAACAAACAACTAAATATCGAATACTAACCCTCTTTTAGTTGTAACAAATTAAGAAAATAAAAGTTTTATTTCAGCTATAGTGCCTACTGTTGGAAGAGAAATCCCTAATAAAATATACTTATTACTTATTTTTATACTTTTTTTTACATCATTTATATCAAAATATTCAGATATATTATTTTTTGTAATTTTCTTTACTTTAGTGCACAAGCTTTTTATGGCTTTGAAATGGGTAACAGTTTATAGAGTCAAAACATATGTATTTCAAGTGCTTTTTCTGGTAATTTTTAAGGTTATGGCTTACAGCTAATGCAACCCGACATATTGTTTCTTAAGCATTTGAATTATTGCAAAAGACCAATAAAAAGGAAGTTTTATACAGAAATATTATGTTCTGGCCTACACAATCATAGGGAAGACTGACACAAAAACACCCTCTACAAGGAGGGTAAGCTGCAAAAGCTCATTGCTAAAGAAGCTGGCTGTTCAGAGAGTTCTTTATGTAAGCACATAATTAAAAAGTTGAGTGAAAGGACAAAGGGTGATAGAATAAATTGCACAAGCCACAGGGATAACCATAACTTTGAGGGGTGTGTAAGGCAAAGCCCATTTAAGAGCTTAGAAAAGATCCAGAAGGTGAGAACTACAGCTGGATTATTCAGGACTTGAGCTACAATGGCTTCATTCCCTGTCTTAAGTCACTCCTGAACCTAAGGATATGTCAGAGGTAATTTCTGCATTTCATTTGGAAATCAAGGTCCCAGAGTCTGGACAAAGAGTGGACTCTGAGGCACATAGCCCAAGTTGCTTAAGGTCCAGAGTGAAGGTTTAATAGTCAGGAATTATTTGGGAAGCCATGTTAGCAGTAGTTGTCAGTCCATTGTGTTTTATTAAGTCCAAAGTTAGTGCAGCCATTTTAACAGAACATTTTAGAGCGCTTCATTCTTCCTTTCCTGACAAGCTTTATGGACATGCAGACTTTCTTTTCCAACAGAACTTGGGGTCTGCCTACACTGCTAAAAGTACCACCACCTGCTTTGATTCATTTCAATTCAGTTTATTTAACTAAACAAGTAGAAAGAGTGAAATAATGACCATGGTGAAAATATGATTGACCTAAGCCCCACAGAGAATATATGAGTAAAATGAAAGACACTAGAGCAAACGATCCAGATGAGCTAAAGGCCGCTATTAAAGCAGCTTACCTAACACTACAGCTGAGAAACAGACCCCTTGCTTCCATGTTGCATCATACTAATGCAATAATTACTGCAGAGTGAGCCTCGACCAAGTACTGAGTGCATATACTTTACAGTACATAAACATACTTCTGAGTACGCTTTGACATTTCTGTATTAAATATCTTCTTTTGTTTATTGGTCTGCTGTAATATTCCAATTTAGGGTTTGAATGAGCATCATCAACAAATTTACCATTAAAAAAAATCGTTTTTCGTTATTTTAATTTATTAGATTATAGCTGTATGCCCAAATTAGCAGATACATGTAAATAAACACCCGAACTAAAATTCTTTAAAAAGAAAAGAAAAAGTATCAGGTTTGTTATGTGCTCTATGTGTCACCTGTCCTCAAATGGTGAATTACCAGCAATATTTGTTGGCAAATTAAAACATTTCCTCGGAAACAGACGAATTGTAAATATATATATTTTTATTTAGTTCGCTGCCAATTTACACAAACAGTCAATTAACAAACAAAGAAGTTGTCTAATAAATTAATATATATAATTTCCTACAAAGAAGGAAAAACTTTCCTTGTAACATCTCAGCTTTGACTTTGAAATGTATTTATATCTGATATCATATTTTTTCTAAATAAGTGATTTCTGCTTTGTTCCTCTGCTCTAATTACCTTGTCTTCAAGGTACATTTCTGGACTTCTTTTCGGTGCCTTAAGAGACAAACTCCTCCACCTTCAGTTCACTTTTTTTCATTTTTATTTGTTTATTTTTTTGTTTATTTGTTTGTTTTCCCTTGTAACCTCTCTTCCATCTCTGTATTTTCCTCAGCTAAAAATAGCTATAACGGATATATCAAATCAAGTAAGTGTTAATTTCCTTTCTCTGACATTTCTCTCTAACAATTTCACATGTTGCCACCTGAGCTGTCTCTAACCTGCTGTATTTCAACTGTCTCCTATGTCATCATCCATTACTGCATTTTACATTGAAAGCTGGAGGAAAGTGTTTCTTTATGCTGGGTGTCGGCACTAGGGGGTGCCGTCGCCTTGTTGTATGTGTGGATACATTAAATCACTGATCAGTTCAAAATGTAACAAAAAATATAAATAAACATATGCATAAACCTCAAAATGGCAGTTTATTTCTGGAAATTAGCCCACTGGCATTAGTTTTCAAAAAAAGTAGGAATTGATGTAATAGTTTGCCATTTCATATTTAGCCATTAGGCAAGCGTCATCCACTTCACTTTGAAAGGATCTGTGCAGCAAATCTGCCACATTGTGTTGTCCTGAAGAAGTGCTGCTCATGTTTGACATGAGACAGATATATAGTGGAGGTCTGAAACAGGGAGGATAATCTGCTAGACAGCTGACTGTTGGAATAATCATCTCTCTTCTCCAGTTTTAGCTCCAAGACATTTTTCCTCCTTAACATAAATAAGCATTCTTCTCTCTCTTTTATCTTCACTAGTTTTACCTCCTTTTATTATCAGCCTCCCACCCCCTCCGTCAGTGATATGCTGCACACAGCAACCGTGGCTGTTATAATTTACAGTGTCACCTCCTTCTTTATGTGGCACAACAATCACTAAAGCACTTGAAAGCAGGTTTATTAATTCATGTTTATAATAAATATCAAAGTAAATGTCATAAAGAACATTTCAGCGGTGGCGATACGAGCTGGTTAAGTGGCGTAAAATAAAAATGAGATTTTGTTAAATTATTCAGATATTAGCATTCTTGTGCCAGAAAGAGTTACCCACCCAAATCAGTGATTTTACCTTAATTATTAACTTGTTTTATTAACACTGAATGTCTTATTAAAGTCAGTTTGAATCAAGTTCTACCTTACAGTGCCTTGCAAATGTATTCACACCCCTTGAACCTTTCCACATTTTGATATGTTAGAGCCACAAACTGTGATAAACTAACACAAAGTAGTGTGTATAGTGGAAGGAAAAGGCTACACGTATGCTTTTTCCATATGAAAATCTGAAAAGTGTAATGTGCTTTTGTATAATAATAATACAAATAATAGTGGTCCTGTTTGCAGATTCTTACACCTGAGCTGTGGATTTCTGCAGCTCTTCCAGAGATCCTATGAGCCTCTTGGCTGCTTCTCTGATTAATGCTGTCCTTGCCGGCATGTCAGTTTAGGTGGGCGGCCAGAATTTTGTAGGTTTGCGTTTTTGTAATACTATTTCCAGTTTTAGATGATGGATTGAACAATGCTTTATGAGATGTTCAAAGCTTGCAATATTATTTTAAAACCTATCCCTGCTGTAGAGTTCCCCACAACTTTACCCTTGACCTGTCTGCTGGGTTGCACGGCCTTCATGATGCTATTTGTTCACAAATGTTCTCTAGAAAATCTCTGAGGCCTTCAGCTGGATTTACACAAAGACTAAATTACACACAGGTGGACTCTATTTTACTCATTAGGTGACTACTAATGGCACTAGGTTGCACTGGATCTTATTCATGGGTATCATACATATGCACACCACAAGTTTCAGTTTTTGTTAATAACAAAACAATGTGTATCATTTTCGGCTATTTCACAATCAAGTCCTACTTCAAGTTGGTCACATAAAATCACAAAAAATATGCTGTATAAGTTTGTGTCATTTGACAAAATGTGAAAAAGTTCAAGTATTATTGCCGCTTTTTCAAGGCACTGAATGTTTTACTGAACTGAAGAATTTATTTACTCAAAAGGATTAAATTTTTGATTCACTTTTCCGTCTCTAACAAATTAGTCTCCAAACTCAGATAAAAGATTATGCTGTTTTTGTTTTTTATTGTTTGACCTCATTTACAAAAATGCAACTGTTGATTCTGAATCCTCTTCATTTAGCAGTAAACAGCAGCCCTGTAATTCGGCCACCACCTTATCAGTCCAAATCAGTTAAACTGAACCATGTCTCAGCCAGTGTGGTCTGTAAGGGCCCCCACAGAGTTGTTGCTGTACCCGTCCCCTTGGTAAACAACCGTAAGGGAAGCCTACTGTCCCTCAGCAAGCCCTCCACCCTGAAACTGAGCCTTGTAGGCTCCAGAGACCTGGCCCAGACCGGTCAGCTGCCAGGAGTGGCAGAGGAGACTCGTCGACTTCAGCGGGTGCGAAGCCTGCCGGTGAAGTACAGATACCACTCTGGTCACTCCAGTATCACCACACTCAGTCAGAGGCAGTGTAAGAGCCAACTACCCCACCTCCCTCCTACCCTTGCTGTGTTTGGCAGGCCTGTGTTCAACAACACAACCACAGCATGTGCTTGCCAGGCTGGATTTGCTGCATGTAAAGCATTCTTTACTAACGACCCAGCCTGAGCAGCTGTCAGCTGCGAAACATTAAATATTGAACAGGCCGAGCAAGCATGTGAAGGGCCCTGAGTGTTGGAGCGTCCCTCTCCACTGGAGACCCCGTGTACTTTCACTTTTTCCATTATGGTGTCAGTCTTAGACATGCTATCAGTGCTGGAAACCACGTGTTCATCTGCAGATGAGTGTGATATTTGAGACTTTATTAATTTTAATGAAAGCACTTGGAGTTTCTTCCTTTGTTTTAAAAGAAAAAAGGAAGAGGAAAAAGACATATTCACAGCTTGAATCATCATTAAAAAGACACTCCTGTGTCTTTAGCACCCCTAACACCCTTTAACAAGCCATTTCCCTGAATGATGGCTGTTAAAGCTTTATCAGTGAAACTGCTTCTCTTGCTCCTCGTGTTTATTTTCCTGACAACTTGTTCCCTCCTCATCTGTGATATTACCTTATAAAAATATTTGCCTGATAACTCGACCTGCGGGTAAAACACATCCTTCAGTCCCAATGAAGAGTTTAGCACGGTTTGGTGGAGTGATAAAGACACTGTCCAAGAGGCATTTCCGCTGTGCATAAATCACCCTGGCATGAGGGCCAACCTAATTACATGAGCCAAGGGCACCACTCCCAAGACGAAGGACCACTAGAAATTTAGAGCAGATTCAGTACTGGCATAAAGTCTGCCTCATGGCAGGATGCCATGAGTGCAGGATGTTTTATATTTGCAGATTTTAAATTAATAAAAACAGAACGTAAGTGACATATTACAAAAAAGCTATCTGCCTGCGATGTAAATGTAATGAAAATGTAATGACAGTATACTTATAGCCCTTTTTAACCATAAAAAGCTTGATTTACAAACTGTGTTTTAATGAAATTGCAATAAGAGTAGCATTGTTTAGTTAAGGTTTGATAAGTCCATTTATTTTCATGCTTGTCTTATTCTAAGGTGGTACTAATACAAAAAAAAACATTGAAACTGTTTTGGGTTTTCACAAACAGGATTAAGGTTTCTTAAATCTTAAACTGTGCAGAATTATCCATTTGTCTAGAATTTGACTTGCAAAGGTATTATATATATTTGTTTTCTTTTTTTTTTAGAAATGATCAGCAGTCTAGACTTTCATTTAAGACAAAAAAAACTGCGAATAAGATGGCCTCATTAGTGGCTAACAGTTAACAAGTCTTTATATCTTCATACTGCCTTAAAAGTCATTTTAATCTTTTCTATCACTGTCACTTTCGTTTTTCTACCTAGTACCCTAAATTGCTGCCAAAAAACAATTCAAAAGTGGTGAAGGCATCTTCAAAGAAAAATCTTTACTAGTTGAATCTATAACACAACAGGACAACTACTTCCTGTTTACTTAAAAATAAGATACTTAAACATAGCTACATCAGTTTGTCAAGCTTAAGGCAATCACCTTCATATCCAGGGTGCATATTAATGGTAGGATAAACTTTCTTTTGCAGACAAAGTCACATGCTAACAGCAGCTATATAGCACTTATATTCGATTTTTTTTTAAATCTATATCACAGCAGTTCTCTAGGGACTTCAGCATGAGGGTTCATGATGGCACTATTGCATGTTTGCATCTTCAAACCAACCCATCCATTGTTTCCTGTCTGCATTGACTGTTGTCTGTTCTTTCCACCCTGTAACATTCTAGCCTGTTTGTGTACTATCTCTTTAAGCTCACCGAACTCTCTGTGCTGAGTTGTCTCTTTACTTGTTACTGATATGAGTTTTACCTCATTTCTGATCATTTCCCCCTCCTCATACGTATACATTTCGTTTCAGTTGAAGAGGACCAACAGACAGCTCTGTCACCCAAAAAGAAACAGCGTAATGAAGGCATGAGAAATTCTCCAAACTCCTCGCCCAAGATAACAAGGTATGACACCAGTATATCATGGAGAACATCTTATAGAACATGCTCTGTCACCCCTCCAACCTACCCAACAAACCCTTTCATTCCTCAAACTTGTCAGACTTGCAAATGCCACATGGTTTCATGTGACACCCAGAGACTCTAGCTCTTAAACAGGTCTGGCACTAGTGACAGCACCTATCAGGGAGAGAGGCTCTAAAGGATGGATAGCCCAAGGCTATTCATCTATTGTCGGATCCCTCCGAGGTCTTTTCAGCACATAAGGCCACAGATGATATGTATCATCGCAACGAAAGGCGAATTCAAATGCTACCTTGCTTTTATCTTGTCTCATGAAATTAAATCAGCGCTTATTGATCTTGACTTAAGATTACGCTGTTATTCAGCAAGAGCCCATTACCAGAATGATAATAGTAGCACTCATTGTCATTAAGTGCCATGTTATGAGGAAGCAATGCAGCAGGGAGGATCTGCAGCCTGATGATACTGTGGTACAAATGAAATTTCATTAAAACTGGCAGATGACTTTATGTTAGCGTTGGCTAATATGGCTGATTCTATTTGTTTGACATTTTTAAACCAAGCTCACATGTCCGTATTATTTATCATTGCAAGATAAGGTGCAGATTTGAAATAGGCAAAGCTTAGAAAAGTGACTTTGTTGTATTACGAATAAAAGTATTTATATGCATGGGGAGCATTTCCTTTTGATCTGAGGCCTAAGGTTTTTAAGGGTGGGTGTTTGCCCCCTTGATTTGCTTCAAAGTGGTGTTCAGGTTGAATCGCTGCAGGGGATTTCTAGACTCTTGGGTTGCAGAAAACCTGGGCTTTTCCAGCACTATAGCCATCAGCCAAATATGAACCCACCAAACCGATCCATCCACTCACCACGGTAATCCACAGCAGTACAGGTGGATGTGTTATTCCACTCAGTGCCTGCTGTCTACACGCTGGAGAGGGATTTGCTGTGGTTGCCTTAGGGATACTTCATTGTAACAAGCGTTGGAAAAAAAAACATCTGGGCGTATACTGTATCAAATGTGTTTTTATTGGACCTGGGGCCTCAAGGCCTTTGTAAATAAGTAATGATCAACAGATTGGATGTGGGTTTTTGAAGAGCAACCCTATGTCAGTTTACATGACAGAAGGGTTTGCAAAGGCTTTTTCAGACCTCTGTGATTGTGTAAGCTTTAGTAGAACAGAAAAAAAGGATGTGCATGTAGTTTCATGGAAAATGATTTATATGTCTTGAACATTCTTGCTTTCTTTTCCCATTACAACCACACATTTCAGTGCATTTTATTAGGATTTTATGTTTCCAGCATTGCACATCAAGACATTTTTGTTTTCTTCTCCCATTGTAATGGGTTTAAGTTTATTAAGACTGGATGGAGGGCTTCAGTGAACATCAATTTTCAAATCTTGCTGCAGATTCTCAATTAGATTTAGGTCTGTACTTTGTCTTGGCCATTCTAAAACATGAATATGTTTTGATAAAAACATTCCTTTGTAGCTCTAACTTTAAGTTTAGTGTTATTTTCCTGTTGGAAGTGTAAGCTCCACTCTTTTTTTTGCAGGCTTTAACAGGTCAATTTTCTTTCTAAAATTGACCTGTATTTTCAGTAGCTCCATCCATCTTCCTGTGAACTCTGACTTTTCCTGTCCATTTGGAAGTTAGGTGTCCCCGCAGCATGATGCTGCCACTACCTTGTGTAACTGTGGGGATGCTATGTCAGATTGAAGGGACACAATAGATATGGACACCACATTTTTCTTATACATACTTTTATTCTGTCAAAAAAATTGGAAACCTGTGTATCCATTGTCTTGCACTTCATAGCTATACACCAGGTACTGATGGGCTATCACATACAGTCCTACTAAAATACACAGTAATGTGACAAAATGTGGAAAGGTTCAAGATGTAGGAATTTTTGTGCAAAGCACTGTAATGTGGAGGACCGCATCATACCTCTCCCTCACATTTCATTAATTTCCTCAAGAAGACACCAGGCTGTTTCATTTATAGTGATGTTGAGTAAAGTTTTTTTTTTCAAATATCAAATAATAATTTAAGAAAAGTCAATGGTTGAGTTTAATCTTTAAGACAAAACGCAGATAAAAAAAATAGTGACGTCACAAACAACCCACAATTATTTCCATGAGATAGTTTCGCTCCCACTTCCAGCACACCAACTCGTCCCATCTGGGGATTCACAATGACCACCTCACCGAAATTAACACTCCTTCCGCAGCCTCCTTGATGGGTCATAAGACACATCTAGCTGTGGCATGTCAAAACGTGTTTGGTCACATCGAAGCGCCTTGACATACACGTCATGTCTGCCACTGCACTGCCGAGGCAATTGGCGGTGTAGGATAGTGACAGGCCGTCATGGCTGACAGTGAGCGATAGCTATCCTGGCAGAGCTCAGCCTCACCAGTCATTTCTGCAAGGACAAACTAAAGTGACAGCAACTCCACTGAGTGAGTGCTCAAACATTTGACTTTTGATGAAATATTTAGCCAAGGTGCAAAACCTCTAAATGCTTTCACTCCTATTAGAATTTTTATTTAGGGTCGCATGAAGCTGATGAGACAAAATGCAGTTGGAGAAATAGAGAATGATTTATTGTTGCTGAATTGTAATATCTGATTATCCTATTTTCTGTTACCTTTTAATACTCCCCTATTTATCTATATTGTTGGTACTCTTGTTTGTTATCCAAACAAAACCCAAATTCTAAAGATCTGTTTAAATCTAAAACTACAAACTGTTATATTAATATGTGACTAAACCTTCAGAAAACATGTCAGTTGCTGACCAAAAGTAATCGAAAAAGAGATGGAAAATGTGCTTAGTAGGCTCATCACACCATAGTTCAAAGGTAGTTGTTATTTGAATTGAGGCCCACACAACCCACTGGTGTACTCTTTCACCTGGGCTCCTGAGGTTGCAAGTCAAGAAGAGGGTCAAGTCAAGCTGCATATCCGTCTGAAAGTCCATTTACAGTATGCATGGTAGTTGCACATTTTAATGCCCCCCCTGCAGTTAAGTTTGACCTGATAGCACTATATTTTATGGAAGGAAGACTAAATTATATTCTGTCTAAGTTACAGATATTGTATATATATATATATATATATATATATATATATATATATATATATATTATATAGTATATCTTTTTTTTTTATTAATTTAGAGAAGGTTACACTTCCACGTCTAAATGATTTTTGACTAAATAAAGTAACTGAACTAAATATTGTTTATTATAACTAGAACTGGATTAAATTTAACCGTCTGCTATATTTTCATTACAGTAAGGAGCAATTTTAGTTGGATATAATTTATCCAGTTATTGCAAATTTTTTTATCAATTATCAGCTTCACTAAAATTTAATAACAATAAAATACTGTGAATTACTTGTTTTTACAATAGAAACAATATGAGGGGTTAACTTGGGGCATCCTCCTGGCAGAGTTTCAAATATAAACAATCAATATAAACTGCGGAAAATAGTAGCAAACTTTAGTCTGTGATGAAATGTAAAAATTGTAAATGTATGCAAACAAGAATAATCAAATGGTGCTATAAATTTGATAACAATAACTGCAATATCTGAATTTTGCTAAATATCCTATTTACCTACTAAGTAAAGAAAATGACTAGGGAATTTTTGAAAAAACTAAAATTCTCATTAACTTGCTGTGTGAATGTAAAACAATTAGTTTTGCCCTGAAAAGCCTTAGAGAACCTTTAGGAACTAGGTTTTGCTGATGTAAAAGGCTAGACATTTGACATTATGTTTAATGTAAAAATAAATAATTGAAAATGGACATATGCTTTTAACAAAATTAGGCATTTTACATAGTTAGAACCTAAATATGTGTAATATAAGTATCTGTAAGCACTTTCTTCCATAACTGTCTTTGGCTTCAGCAGGAATGTATTGGTGCTAGCTGTAGCCCCTGTTTCATGATGTGGCTTCTATGAAATTGTACTGAAAATTTGCAAGACTTAAAGTTTCATTTTAGGCTCTCTCCAAACGGCCCTGTTGTGTCATACCTGCTTGTGTTTTGAGTTCTTGAGTTTGTGTTTTTGTAAAATGACCTGGTCTGGCCCTTTGTTTTCTCTCTCCCTGCACCCCAAGCCCACACCTGTTCTGTGTTTTCCCCTGATTGTCTTGTCACGTTTGTCATTGGTTCCCCCTTCAGTTTTGTATTGAAGCCCATTTGTTTCCGTTGTTCCCCGCTGGTTCCTTATGTTAGATGAAATCGCCGTTTCAATGAGGAGGCCTCCTGTCCCCTCCTCTGCTCCCCTCTCCATTGAAGCTGGAGGCGGCTTTTTGGCTCATGACTTCACTCCTGATAAGCCATCGCCGCTGCTCCCGACTCCTGATCCTGTTTCTGGTCCTGTTCCGGAGGGGTTCTTGGATGAACCGCCTCCACACCCCGATCCTGTTCCTGGTTCTGTTCCAGAGGAGTCCCAAGCCGAGCCGCCCTCACACTTTGTTCCTGTCCGTGAGGGGCTCCTGGATTGACTGCCTCCACTTCCTGCTCCTGTTCCTGGTCCTGTTCTGCAGGGCTCCGAGGACGAACTGCCTCCATTCCTGGTTCCTGTTCCTCCCGCCTCCACACCCCGATCCTGTTTCTGGTCCTGTTCCGGAGGGTTTCATGGATGAACCGCCTCCACTTCCTGCTCCTATCCTGGAGGGCTCCGAGGACGAACTGCCTCCATCCCTGGTTCCCGTTCCGGAGGAGTTCGTGGACGAGCTGTCTCCACTTCCAGTTCCTGTCCCTGAGGGGTGCGAGGACGCACCCTCTCCGCCTGCTGTGCCTCCGCCGCAGAACTCCACGGTCTTGCCAAAGGTCCCAGCGATCTCTGCACCGCTCTCCTGGGTTCCAGCGGTTTCCGCACCGCGCCTCTGAGCTCCACCATGGGTTCTCCTGGTCCCGCCACCGGCCGTCAGATCATCGACTCCTACGTCGCCGGCCTGCTAATCGGCGGCCTGCTGATCGCCTGCTCCTACGTCGCCGGCCTGCTGATCGCCGGATCTGCCGGGGATGGCCGTCTGAACTCTTGCCCTCCTTCCGAGGCCCCCTCCGCCCACCCTGGTCGGATGTTTGTTTTGGTTTTGTTTTGTGGCCGTCTGGGATCCGCCCAGGGAAGGGCTATGTAATACCTGCTTGTGTTTTGAGTTCTTGAGTTTGTGTTTTTGTAATATTACCTGGTCTGACACTTTGTTTTCTGTATCCCGGCACCCCAAGCCCACACCTGTTCTGTGTTTTCCCCTGATTGTCTTGTCCCGTTTGTCATTGGTTCCCCCTGCTGTTCAGTTTTGTATTTAAGCCCTTGTGTTATGTGTATAAGCGATCCTGTATTTTTGCTACCCTGTCGGTGTCCTGTCATGAAAAATAAAGACTCATCTTACCTGAGAACCTTGAGCTTCAGGAGTTCTTCCCAGCATTTTGGCCCAACAAAAACCCACATTATGACATGTTGGGCATAACGAGGCAAGAACATTAGTTACAGATAAACCTCCACTTGACTTGAAAACTTGTGACCTATGAACTGAGTAAAATATATTGCTTGACTATGTAACAATGCAAAAAGAGATGCAAATGGTGTGAAGTCACACCCAAAGAGGAGTATCTAGGAATATCTGTGTTCACACAGCACCTGTGAAGTATTTCAGATGCTGAAAGTTTTTGAAAGTATAAGGTACAAACATGCTATCTTTATTTTGCCAGCTCTATGATAAAAAATGTGACTAATAGTATTGTGTTTTTCCACTTAAACATTCATTGTTCATGCAGTCAGTTGTTAAATTAAAAGCCCACTGACTGAGTGGTAGATAGTGACAGAAAATACATGTCTTTCCCCAGCTATATCTGCTCCAGAAAGGACATCTAGCTCTTGCCTCAGGGTAGATGAGCCCAAAGGCGAGTTTTTCGGCTTTAGTCTATCACAGCCTGAGGGATGGTAGTTTCAGCTGACATTTTCATGCATACTTAAAATGTTATTTTATATGGCATTCTTTTAGAGCACTTACATGGATTAAAGACATGCTCCTCTCATGGAGAGATAACTTGAAGTGTTTTAAAGTTTTTGGACAGAGTCAGAAGGCTGCTGTCTGGAATTTTAGATGTATTTACCTTTGGTCTCAATCTGACAAAGTAAATCTATAGTACAGGGAGCTTTGTGGGACAGGACAGGGGCATTGTAGTTATACTGGTTGATTTTTATTTCATTAAAAAAGTAAAGGAATATAGAATATATGAGACTAACGTTCATTTGGATCAAATTACAGTGGTCTTTTCAGTCAAAATTTAAAAGTATGGTACTAGCTAGCATCAGTGATAGACATACAAAACAGTGGAAACATTTTGAACATCAGGCAGCTATATTTGGTTCATTGCAGCTACACTTGGTTCATCAAGAAATACTGCAATGAAAAATAAAAAAATCCCAATCATTTATTTAAATAAATTGAAATACCATGATTAGAAATTATTGTTTTTAAAATAACCACTGGCACAATTACTGCTCCCTCTAACACTTTGCTCCCTCAAATGTATCATAGCTGACTTGACTTTCAGTTGAGAGGCACACATTTGGTTTAAACACTGGCCATTTGGCTGGATGACTACCTAAGCCTAATTTACCACCACACATAGTGAAAAGGATGGTAAGGGAGACAAAGACATCTCCAAAGTTCACTGTTACAGAAGTTAGAGAAGAGTGGTGACTTGGGATAAGGATCTCCATAACAACCATTAGATGCTTTTTACATGCAGAATAACTGGTTGTTTGGGCATGCTAAAAAAGACCTTCTTTGTCCTATCATCACAAATGTGATCATGTCATCCATGTGGGTTTGGTATAAAAAAAGGAGGAATATTTGTAAAAGCTCCTCATGCCAATGTTAAGTATGGTGGAGGAACTGTGATGCTGTGGGTCTCTTTGTCATTCAAAGGGCTACGAGAGCCTTGTACAAGACATCACTAACCCTGTTAAGTTTCAAGAGATTTTAATTAAATATATAGTGGCCTCTGCCAGAAAATTGAAAATGGGTCATCATTGTAACATTTCAACAAGATAATGACCAAAACGTGGTTAAATTAACATAGAAATGGTCCCCCTGGCAAAATATAGCTCTCTCTAGATATGAGTTGTATAGAAAATTGAGGGGGTGTGCTGAAGAGAGTATAAGAGATCTGGAAAGACTGTGCAAAGAAAATTGGTCAACTAGGACTGCAAGCAGTTATGAATGGGTTCCAAGCCCTTCCCAGCAAGTTCGCCCCTGACCCCGCCCTCCTGGCATGCCATGTCATGCGCCCCGCCAACCCAGCACGCAATCATCATTTTATATAACCACATTTTACATAGGGTCAGGTTAGAACTTGCTTGGAGAAGCACTCAGACCTCACAGGCTTTGCCCTTACAATGCATTGCGGCTAATTTATAGCATTGAAGAAAAACTTTTACATTTTTAAAATGTTGCTACAGTAGGCATGTCATGACAGAAGTACGATATAAAGTTCCAATGTCCTTAGACCAAATATGTTTTAAAAAAAAGAAAAGTTTATTCCCATTTTGAGAGTAAACAGAGCATTTTATGCGAATTTCATAAAATCACTATGCCTCATAATTTTCAAAATATTCTCAATTAACTAAGTCTATATCTGCAATGACATGCATTGTTTAGAATGTCTCTAGATATAATGGTTTTACAACAAAAAAATTATAAAGTGTTTATACAACATAAGCCTATAATGGCCTAAAATTACCAATTAATTAAAAATCCATATGTCATCATAAAATTACCCAAATATTGTCAGATGACCATGACTGTAAAAAAAAACATGAAATATTAGTGTTTATTTAAGTTCCTAGATTTAGTGCTTCATCCACCAACATACGGTTAACCATTGTTTCTACAGTACTTGGCCAATTTGAAAGATTCCTTAAAAATAGAAAGTTTGTCATAAAATTAGAAAAAATATTCTCAATTAACCAAGTCTATATCTGTCATAATATGCACAATATGTACGATACGATACGAGCCTATTATGACCATTCATTAAAAATCCAAACTTCATTATAAAATTTCCAAAATATTCTCAGATGACCATGAACGTAGAAGGAACAATATATGTGTATATTCAAGCGCCCAGATTTAGTGCTTTACCCACAAAAAAGGTCAACCACCGTTTCTAAAAAAAAAAAAAGTACAAATACAATAGGGTTCCCTGCTCCGCTGGGAGCAAGTGAACGGCCATGCTTGGCCTGGCCTTTGCTCGCTACCGCGGGCTTGGAACCCTAAAGATGCCTCTGTTGCCAATAAGTGAGGCCAACACTGTATCTGACTGTTTTATTTCTGAAACGTGCTTGATCACGAAAAATGTTGATTTTTTAAATAACATGTCAGGACAAGACATCACAGGGAAAGTCATTCAGTCTTTTAGCTCCAACCTAGTAGTAGTCCAACCACATGTTCCCATTCGTATAGACTAAGTAGATTGAAGCTAAACCACTGTGCTCGGTGAAATTTGTTTATATAGCCCTGATGGTCTGTTTAAACATTAATACCCTTCATTTTCGAAAGCAAATACGGTTGGGCAAATTGCTGAAATATTTAAAATCTGGTCTGTTAAAGCTTTTACGACGCAGCACAATCCCATCTCAAGCTCTATGCGGTAAGGGGGCGTAATTGCATCTCCATGCTCATGCCAGTCAATGTGGTGTGTTGCTGCCGTCTCCTTCCGCCTGGCTGCTCCTGCTGATGTCACTCCGCTTGATGACAGGGCGGTTTTGTTGACATTTCTGGAGATGGCCTTTGACAGCAATGAGCACAGAGGAGGAATAACTAGAAAAAAAACTACTTTTTGGAGTACAATTGATGCATTTTTGTATTTTAAATAATTGTAGTCTGAAATCTAAAGCCACTCTGTGCAGTAATCTTCTGTCATTTTTGTACCTCTAATCTTCTGGTTCAATTAGACATGACACGCTCCTCATCCCGGGCAGCGAGCAGATTGAGACCATGGACGAGAACATAAAGAAATACGACTCCACGGGGATGTTTCACTGGTGCCCGTCCAAGGACATCGAGAAGGTCATCCTGGTGGGTCCTGCTACTTCACTTGAACACACTTTATTTGTCCTTGACACTCTTCTTTCCTGTGCAAGATGTGCGTTTTTACAAAGCACCATTAAAGGTTGATGGGGAACTTGAACACTGTGATGAGGTGTTTGTCACTTGCAATGCACAGGGCCTACACATAGAAAATGTCCTGCACAAATACATATGGCATTTTTTTCATATATCTATAGGGTGAGAATTTTGTGTAAAAAAGAACAAAGAGCTAACATTTACGAGAAAGCTCATATGTGTCATGTTCTTGTCACAAACATAATCTTTTTATTACATTCTTTCCCTCTCAGACCCGCAGCGAAGCAGCTATGACTGTTCTGAGTGGACATGTGGTTGTGTGCATCTTTGGAGACGTGAAGTCGGCACTGATCGGTCTGCGAAACTTCGTGATGCCCCTGAGAGCAAGCAACTTCCACTACCACGAACTGAAGCACATTGTGTTTGTTGGTTCCCTGGAATATCTGAAGCGGGAGTGGGAAACGCTACACAATTTCCCAAAACTATCCATTCTGCCAGTATGTATTGTCAAAATCCGCCTTTGGCCTGGTCAGTTACAATATAAATATAAATTCTCCTTATTAGCATATTTTTAGTAATGCTTTACAAATATTTAGGTAAGGAAAACATTGGCAGTTTGAAAGTTTGTTTGAAATAAACATTTGCTAAAATTATGGCATTTGAGAAAAACAAAGGCTTCAGGAAATTTCCATATTTTCCATGACTGCAAATTTCCATAATGTATCACTTCATGTTCAAAGAACAATTTAGATTTCCGGAGGAGTTTTCTTCCTTTACTGCAATATTTCTCATATTTCAGATGTCGTATTGTCTTTGTCTCATGAAGTTTCTAAAAGATTTCTGACATTTTCCCATTGTAAAAAGGTATCAGTCAGGAGAAGTTTTTTTGTATGTTTTTACTAAGAAGTAGGGCTGTAAACCAGCTGCTTTTTTTCCCAAACAGTACAACTAGGTTTTATTCTAAAACTGTTGTACAATAAATAATCTCTAATGAAACAAAAGGGATTCCAAAAGGAATGCTTGGTTAAAAAAAACAAGACTATACCCATAGTAAAACATAGTGGTAGCAGCATCATCAGTTGGGTTTGCATTTCTTTTAATCAAAATTGATTTTTTGCCGAAGTCAATATGAAAAGTTTCAAATGCCAGCTTTGACCCAAGTTCTTCAGGTGTCTGCAAGGAAGCTGAAGAGGGATTTTACTTTTCAGCATTACAGTAAGTCTAGCTAGAGTCATGAACAAAATTTGAGAGAAAATCTGGGGGGTCACTTGAGGAGGGGTGTGGACAAGAGATGTCCTCACAATATAAAAGATTTAGGGAACATTTACAGGTTAAAGAGGGTAAATATTGTCACATCATCCACTGGTTTATGATAATCAATTACTCTGTAGTTATCTAAAACATAAGATCATCTTAACATGAATTGTAGATATCTAAAATTGCCTTTACACATACTAAGAATTTTCTGGTGGATATTTGGACACTGGAATTACAAAATGGGCATCATTGATCCTAGGAAGAATGGTATTTGAGATATCTGAAAGGTTAATTGTACATAGAATGTGTGGCATTTAAGATGGCTAAATTGTTCATTTTGCTGTGAGAGGAATTATGGATAATATTGTTGATAATATTATGGTTAATATTAGGGACAGTATTATATCACTGTATTATTTGATAAATTAGCTTGCCATATACCTTCCTTACAACAGTATTTGATGCAAGACATTTTATGTAGAAAAGCCTTAAGTTTGAGAACTCATTCTCGTGTACCACTTTATTTAAGTAACAAATATTTTTATCTCTCCTTCTCAAAGGGCACACCGTTGAGCAGGGCCGATCTGAGGGCTGTCAACATCAACCTCTGCGACATGTGTGTCATCCTGTCAGCCAATCAAAACAATATTGATGATGCATCTCTGCAGGACAAAGAGTGCATCCTGGCATCACTTAACATCAAATCCATGCAGTTTGACGACAGCATCGGCGTCTTGCAGGCCAATTCTCAGGGTAAGGAGCACCCTATCATAGTTCATTGCTCCGCCTGGGAGGGACAGGGCCCCGGCATAGAAAATATTTGCTCACTGCGCGCTGCATGGCTGACCTGTTGTCGCTGCGTTTGACAATAAACCTTACTGACTGTTCCTCAGGTTACTGTAACAACCGGTTACCTCACAGACATCAGTGGTGGCAACATGGACATCACTGCCACAAATACCTTTGCTTGACATTTAGAGTTTTATTTTTCAGTAACTGGGGCTGATTTGTGCACAATATGTGCCATTAATATTACATGTTACGGGTTTCTAAAAAAAGATCAGAGCATTCAGTTAATATTATGGTCCTCCATAATGTAGCCATTGTTTCACATCAAGAGAAATGATTTTAGAAACCTTTTGACCTGAAGAGAAGAAAAAAACTGACAATTTCATTATTCGTCTAATGCATTTATGACCTCACATTTGCCTTAGTCAGCAGTAAGTGATGGATGTCAAAACATGGCCCATGTATTATACATACAGCATCACTGATTTAATGTGCTTACTTGTCAGTCTGAGGAAACCAAGAAATGTCAAGTCAATCTGAATTCAATATTGCATCATTTATTTTCTCCTTCATGGTTCCACGATGTGCATTTTATTTATTTATTTTTTGCATGTGTGTGAAAGGTTTCCAGCTCCATGCACACACGGTCTAAGGGGAACAAAATGAGCTGTGTGTCACATCTATTATATATAGACTAATGTTGGACCTTTACATGAATAGAGCAACACTGCACTTAGTTCACGGTGCCTTGCAAAAGTATTCAAACCCTTTAAGGTTTTGTCACAATACAAATACAAACCTTAATATTTATTGGAATAATATGGGATAGACCAATAGAAAGTAGCACATAATGTTGAAGTGGAAGGAAAATGATACGTGATACATGGAGAAGTTTAAAGCAGGGATAGTTTATAAAACAATATCACAAACTTTAAAAATGTCATAGAACACTGTTCAATCCATCATCGACAATGTAAGAGGAGAATACAGTACACCTGCATCATTTTCCTTCCACATTACAATTATGCCTACACTATGTTGTGCTGGTCTATAACATAAAATCCCAATTAAATACATTGAAATGTGTGGTTATAACTTAACAAAATGTGAAAAACTTCATTTGGTATAAACAAGGCACTCTGTCACCCAAGGCAGGAAATTGGTGAAAAAACCCTAGTGTAGTATGTATGCTGATACACAGTCATTGTATACTCTAATGAAGTAGTGAATATTGCATTAACACAAATGTGTCCTGTTGTATGTGTGTTTCCATAAAGGCTTCACGCCACCAGGGATGGACAGATCCTCTCCCGAGAACAGCCCAGTCCACGGATTAGTGCGGCAGACCTCTGTTACTACTGGAGCAAATATTCCCATCATAACAGAGCTTGGTATGATTGCTGCTGAATATTTAATGATTGAAAAGATAACTCCATAACCTCATGTTTCTGTAAAGTAGTCTTGATCTGAAAACCTTTTTTTTTTTTGCTATTTGAGGTTGCTAATGTGTGATTAACAGTGCTAAAAAGTGGATTTTGTGTAAATATGCTTTTTCCCTTCTTGACTTATACCAGTAACTGTTTTGTTCCTTAACACTTGTCTAGCGCCATTAGCAAAGCAAGGCAAAAAAGTGCCTGTGATTTCATTCAGTCAGGATAAAAGCAGTGGGACCAGCATTCAAATGATAACTGAGCTGGGTAAGAAGCGCCTGTGTGCTGTACTGCAGTGTTGTAACTGCTGCTGCCTCCATATCAGCTTTTTCTCTTGATTTCTCTTTGCTGCACAAGAAACTCAGTCCATTTCCATTGCATCAATTTGAGCACATTTTTGGTTCTGGTTGAAATTGCCTGTCTTGTTTTGCTCCCCCTCTCCCTATCTCAAAGCAAAATTTTTCTCTTTTATTTTTTTTTCCAAGAATTACAGGGACTTTGATCCCCTTAGAAGTCCTTGTGGCTGTTTTCGTAGCATCTTCTGTCAGATCACATTCTCTGGCCCGTGCCCTTCTTTCATCCCAGCTCTGTCCATATGACTGGCATTTATTTCTACCCTCACAGAGGGAGCAGTTCTCTCTAAACTAAATTTTACATCATTACTTTCTTCCAGCTACTGCATGTGTTTTTTTGTGCTCAAAGACATCTTTAAAAAAGGTTCTGGGGCAACCAGTTACTTTCATTTGACATGACATGCGAGTAGAAGTAATTGGAAGTTCTGTCTTGGATTTACAAGACAAACAATGGCATATTGGTTTTACTGATACTGACCTTAAGGAGGGCTTTGAATTTATGCCCGGAACTTTGAGAATATGCATGGTGTCCTGAGTGTGCACGAATCCCCTGGATATGGAGTGTGGCAGAGGCAAGTAGGCCATGTGACTAAGTACAAATATCAAAGACAGAGTCATTTCAGTTAAATGTAGAGACATATTTGGAAGAAAATCAAATTAAAATATAAGAATATTTCTAATACAGTCCATATCTGCAGCAACTGCTTGTTTTGCACAATCACTATGCTTTGTGTCCTCCCTTTTCATGCAAGGAATTGCTTGACCCATGCCTTTTCAAGTCAAAAACCTTTCCATGGGATCTGTTTTTAGTGAGAAGCAAGCAAACAAACAGAATTTGAATAATTCCTAAAATTTAAGTTTTTTTTCCCCTTCCAACAGTTAATGACTCGAATGTTCAGTTTCTGGACCAAGACGATGACGACGATCCAGACACAGAATTATACCTCACCCAGCCTTTTGCCTGTGGGACAGCTTTTGCAGTCAGTGTGCTTGACTCCTTAATGAGTGCGGTAAGTCAGGAAAAAAAAGACTAAAGACTGACTATTTTCAGAGTACAACTCTATGATGCAGATTTGCACAAAGCCGCAGTCAGTATGGAAATTTGCCCACACTGTATGTGTGTCTAAATCAAGTTTCAAGTCTTTTTGTTTTGTTCAGTTAAGTGTGACTAGAGTCTAAGTGCCAGACTCGTGTCTCATTCCTGAATTTTTATGTTGCCATATGTACTGAGTTAGATGATCCTCATGTTGGTTGCTAAAACAAAACATGCTGAACACGGTAACTGGTCGATGCGTTAGGTATAGTATAATCACACTAATATTGCAGATTATGATATACTGATGAATTATTGGGTGTTTATGCAAAAATGATTATTTCTTCTCTTTCTTAGGATGTATGTGCTCTTTTTACTGTAAAAAAATCATAAAAAACACAGCATTACAAATACTTAATAATAAATTTTTATTAGTTTTTTATCGAGCTGTTGAAATTGTACATATTAACCAGATGATTGGATAATTTTTTAGGTTAAGAATTTGCTTGTAAAATATCAAATTCATGATATAAAAAATGGAAAGAATTTTAAATTTAGAAAAACATAATATTTATGTAAGAAGGTCCTAGATTCAGTAAAAAGGTCCTAGATTCAGGCAGGCAGTGCAATTTTTCACTCCAAGTATCTATGTATACTGTAATAGGGCTTCTGTATATTTTGCCTTAGTTGTTTTAAAGTTACAGTGTCTTGTTAGAAGATGTTAGAAAAACGATTTCATGGGGACCAGGATATCTTTTGTTCTTGCTCACAAGAGGAAGCAACAGCAGTGAACAATTAATGAATTACAGAAGTATATGTGCTAATTATCCAAATTAAACAATTCTAACTTTCATTTACAGTCATATTCCATACATTTGAATTTGCACTCTGATGAGGCTTGTTTGTCAGATTAAAAGTACGTTTTGAAAATAACTTTTAAGCAGTTATTTAACATACTTTTCATTAAGCCCACAATTCTGTATTAAAATCATGTTTTTTATTGATCTGATGTAATATTCTAATCTAAGAAATTAAATGTCATGTTTTCACTTTCATAAGGCTGAAAATCATAACAACTGACAAAAAAACAGCAATCTGTGTGTGATGAATCTATATATGTTTTACAAAGTAAAATAAATAACCATTCAATAATATACCTAATTATTGAATATGACTGTATGTGGTAAATATCCTAATTTACTGTTACTATATGTGGTAACATCCTATATGTCTTAATATTTATAAGAGATTAGGCAAGTTTCCACACCCACATAATCAGTTTCCTGTCTGTCTTCAACAATACATTAGTATGTCAAGAATAAATGTACAAATAATTAGAAATTTCGCAACGTGTTAGACTTTAATGGGACTCTTTTGGTTGTTCTTGTGGGTAAGGAAATGCACTTTATTCTTTTAGGCATAAAAAAATGATTTAGGTTCAAATTTAGTAAAATTGTAAATTTTACTTTTATTTTAATTTAGAGTGGCTTACGGCCACAAACAAAGACATTTTTGGTATAAAAAGGGGTATTAAAAGATTTGTATAAAAGGTATTTAAAGGGGTTTGTTGATTGGTAGTTGTTCATGAACTTTGACTTTATCTAGAAATCAGATTTGGACTTTTAATCATGATGTTTGAGAACCCCTAGGCTACAATATGAGATTTAAAAAGACACAGTATGTTTTCATATGAGGAAAAATGGCAAAGTACCTCCATCACACCTAAAAAAAAAAGCAGCCCAGTTAAAACGATAAATGACAAGGCTGGAACTTCTAGTGCGTTTGATGGCTTCATTTGTCTGCCTTTCAGTTTGAGTGAGGTTAGAACAAAGCTGCCTTCAAGTGTGCTCCAGTGTAGACAAAGGTAATGCAACCTAATGGACAGCCCTCATCCATCATCTTAGTCAATAGTGCTGTCAGCAGCCGAGGGAGATGTCACTTCGGAGCAGAAGCGTGGGGAGATGAGGGACTGCACTGTGGAGAAAAGGGCAGACATTTCCCCTTGTTAAAATAAACAAACCAATAACTGGAAAGAGCTGGAAGAGTAACAACTGAAGTACCCGGCATAAAGAAAGGGATTTTTTTTTTCTAAATAATTCCCTTAGATTTTCCCAAAGATTGCACAGATGAAAGTTGTGATGCCATAGACTCTCCGCTGTGCTCTATGGGGTTAGATACCAACAATCAACCTGTCCAGCCTCTTGACAAGGTTCCGATGTGACTGTGGTTAAATTCCCTGAAGGATTTACCCCCTCCTCTATCTTTCCGCAGACATACTTCAATGATAATATCCTCACCCTGATCCGGACATTGGTAACAGGTGGTGCCACGCCGGAGCTCGAGGGTCTGTTGGCCGAGGAGAATGCATTACGTGGTGGCTACAGCACACCACAGACCCTGGCAAACAGGGACAGGTGTCGAGTGGCACAGCTGGCCTTGTACGACGGGCCGTTTGCCGACCTCGGGGTAAGTGAACTGTCCTATCACCCGCCGGGTTGAGGCCGTCTTTGTCTACTCATATTATGCATTCAGCCTTCAGTGGAAGGCTTATAGGGTCGTGATACACTGCCCTCCACACTTATGCTCATCTCAAAGGTAAAGATTGGGTGTTTAAAATGCCTTAATATAAATTAATATTTTATTTCAGTAGCACAGGATTACTCTGCTAATTTAGTAAATTTTAACCCTAATTTCAGTTCATTTATTCAGTAGGGAAAAATCTCGTCAATAGTTTTTTTTCTCT
Source organism: Crenichthys baileyi (assembly GCA_036173005.1). Classification (NCBI taxonomy): domain Eukaryota; kingdom Metazoa; phylum Chordata; class Actinopteri; order Cyprinodontiformes; family Goodeidae; genus Crenichthys; species Crenichthys baileyi. The sequence goes on from JAHHUM010002896.1 coordinate 917,753, forward strand.
TTTGCTAATAGGACAACACTCATATACCATTTAACAAGGTTGGAACATACAGAGAAAGGGATCTGTGGAGAGTTAACCTCCAGAGTCTCTTTTCTTCTCACCTCGCCCTCATGTCTTCTATAGGATTTAGGTCACAATGACTGAGTTTTCCATTGAAGAAGGTCCATTTTGTGTCTGGTGACCAACTACTGTGGTGATTTAATAATATGTTTGGTCTAATTAGAATACTGAAAGATGCAATGATGCCCTCTTTTTAGCTTTTGAGCAGATAACAGCTGGTCTGGTTCATTTAAAATGTTCTATTATTTCAAAGAATTTGTCATTCTATGCACTCATACAAGGTTTCCTGTTTCGAAGAAAAACAGGCCCACAACATTGCAGTTCCTCTAGCACACTTTAAAGTGGGGATGAGGTACTTTTCCACTTATTTATCTGTTGTTTTACTCCACTCCCACGTGACTTACTTGGTGCTGAAAAGCTCAATCTTAGTGACATCTGACCAACATACACAGTTTAAGTCCTGGTAGACTTAGTTCTGGCATGCCTCGCATACTGCAGTTTGGCATGTAAATAGTGTCTAATGGTTGTTATGGAAAACTGGTGACCCCAAGATGTCACTCAAGAAGCAATTTATACAACCAGATGGCTCTCAATGGTTTTTAGCCTCCTCCTTGTCCTACTTACTGTGCTTAGTGTTAGACTTAGCTACTTGCCCAGCCCTGTTTGCCACAGTTTCATTATTTTAGTTTTAAATCATTGCTGTGACTGTTGATATGGGCATACATCAGCCAGTAGCTATTTTCTTGTAGCCATTTCCTAAAGTATGAAGGTCAGCACAGATCTGCCTTACCTGATGTTATCTAGTCTTTCCCATTTTAGGACCCTGTGTCACATAATATTTTTTTTGACCTTGTAATAACAGAAATTTATGGATTACTAATTAGAACTTTCTTGACTCTCTGGCCATTTGAAAGTTATGTTTAAACAGTCTAAAGTTTTTTCATTTTATAGAAGTTGTAGAAGGTGCCAATAAGGGTGCCAGTGATAAATTTGTAAAATTTCTTAAAATAGGAAAATAATGACAGACTCATGCGGAGCATTTGTTGTCAAAAAGCTTAATCTAAGTTCCATTTCACAGTACACAGTTTGAGTTAAGAAAATCCTCCGTTACTTTTGTTTTATAGGAATTGAATTTATTTCTGTAAAGCAAAAAGGTGTCTGTCGACAGAAAAATGCCTGAAATTGAACTTTTATTTAGCTTAAATTTTTGGACATTTTGTTTTTATTTAAATAAAAATTTTTGTATTACTTCCAGCTATTATGTGACTCAAAATTCCATCTTTATGTTAAAAGTCCTTTTAAGTCAGCAGCCGAATCAGATTGGCTTAGGGTCAGCACTGTCTGAACTGTAGTTTTCAACTGATTGTAATGATACTGCTTTCTTAGAAAGGGTCATCTCATCAAGGCTTTGGTATGGCACAGACATAAGTAACAAAATAACTAGTCAATTCAATCCAATCATAAAGACAGATTCCTATCTTATTCTAGTTATCAAACAGTATGGTCAAGACCAGTTTATTATTTAAATTGGTAAAAACGTTTTCTATCTAAGCAAACTCAGCCGATTGCATTTTGCACACCTGTTTCCTTTATACAGCTCTGCAAGCAGATGGTTAGCGTTGCTCTAGATTTGATGATGTTCATGGGTAAAGTCATAGAAACACCTGAAGAAACCTAAACATTTAATTAGCAAAACTTTTATTTAATATATATTTTCTGACATGAAGTTTTCCATTTAGAGTTAGCTCTTGCTTTTAACATTTTATTACTCTGTTTTATTGTTGTCTTGCAGGATGGTGGCTGTTATGGGGACTTGTTCTGTAAAGCCCTGAAAACATACAACATGTTGTGTTTTGGCATCTATCGCTTAAGGGATGCACATCTAAACACACAAAGCCTGTGTACCAAACGGTAAGGAGGCATCATAGCATTAAGATACATTAAAATTAAAAAGAAGACAACACATTTCATCTTTGTCTGCATTATATTCTTGTACTGAACAGAACCCTTGCAGAAGTATTTACAACCCATGAACATTTTCACATTTTGTCATGTTACAATCTGAACCACTCCATTGTCACTCAATGTATTTTATTATGGTTGTTCTGCTGGAAGGTTAAGGTTATAGTCTCTAACCCTTGCCCTGTATATAGCGCTATTCACGTTCCACTTAACTTTGACTAGCTTGCCCATGCCTGTCACTGGTGAAGAAAACCATCCCCAGTGCATGATGCTACCACTGCCATTCTTTATCATGGAAGTGGTATGTTCATTGTGAAGCACAGATTTAGCTTTCTCCTGTGTCACTACATGGCTCAATATAATATTAGAGCAGCCGCACCATATACAGAGGCTATAGCCCTCAACGCAGTTGTCCTGTTTGATTTCTGGCCCCAAGCCATTTGCTGCATATCTTCCCCTCCTCTCTCCTCCCTTCTTCCTTTCCAGCTACTAAAGCCACTAGTGCCACAAACACCTTAAAAAATAAAATAAAAAAGTAAAAAGAGTTAGCTTTTGCCCACACATAATGTGCAGTTAAGCAAAAAAATTTTTTTTGACCCCATTAGAACTTCAACATAGCTTTCTTTCAACAATGGCTTTCTTTTTTCAGAAAGGCAAGATTTGTGTAGTGCATATCTAATAGAGACCTATGGATGTTGTTTGTTCACTATGCTATATGACATATCTCTGAGGTCTTAACAAAACAGCTGTTGTTTTATGGAGATTAAAAATGCTCTACTAATTAAGTGAATTCTGAAGGCAGTCGGATTCAGGGATTTTATTTAGGGGTATCAGAGCCAAGGGGGCTAAGTACAAATTTTCATTGGTAAGAAATTCACAATATAATGTATAATTTTTCTTTCAGTTCACAATTATGTGCTATTTTTTGTTGGTGTGTTAGGTAAAACCCAATGAAAATTCACTTAAGTTTGTGGTTGTAACGGGCACCACATTTGTCCTCACAACTGGTCAATTTCTTCTCCAGGTACGTCATCACCAATCCTCCGTACGCATTTGAACTCGTGCCCTCTGACCTCATATTCTGCCTGATGCAGTTTGACCACAATGCCGGCCAGTCAAGGACCAGCCTCTCCCACTCTTCCCACTCCTCGCACTCTTCGAGCAAAAAGAGCTCTTCTGTCCACTCGATTCAAACCACCAACCGCGCCAACCGTGTCAAAAGCAGGGACTCACGAGACAAACAAAAGTACGTGCCCCTCTAAAGCTGTCTGTCTGTCCGTGTCTGTGACCAGTGCCTGCAGTCAGTGTTGTCCTGTGTGTTCTTCGTTGAGTCTCAGACAGACTGTAAACTGCATCTGGCTTGTTTGTGTATGTTCTTTTGAATGAGTATGTAGTATGAGTATGCATGCGTCTCTTGTATGGTTCAGTTTGCAGTAGTTTGTGTGTTTTTGTTTTTCTGTTGAACAGGAGAGGCTCGTTAAACAATCAAAGTAAGAAACAAGCAGGGTTGCAGTAATTCCTCATTTCTTCTTTGACTTTCTCCTCATCAATTAGATTTCCCCGGCTCCTCTAAAGTAAGGGTAAATTAATTAACTTGAGTATTTTTTAAACCCATTCGGGTGTAAATAGATTCTGTTCATCCTTAATGTCAGAAAAGCCCTCAGAAGCTTCCTGCACTTCAAGATAATCTATTTTAAACTAATTTCTACACTTGTTTTGCATTAGAAGGTTTATGTGATTACAATATCCACATAGCCACCTGAAGCTAATCTTTTCCATTTTGAGACACTTGCTTTTTTCAAATTTGGGACATTTAGGCCTTGAAAGCAGAAGAATGTTTTTGTCTTATATGTGTCATATTGTTATGATTTATTATGCAATTGTGGAACTCGCATTTCTACAAATTTTAAGCCACTTAGCTATCCTGCAGTTTTTAAGTGTTACATTCTTCCATCACATCCTTTTCTCACTTCTTATCATTCCATCTTTCACAAAACTTGTTTTTGTTTTATGAAACTAAGATGAACTTTATTGTACTTAAACTGCACTTTAAAATAACTTGTCTTAAAAATGTATATATTGTTTAAAAAATATTGTATAACTTTTTACATAATACCTCTTTATTTCTGTTAAAATGATTAGTTTTTCATTCAGTCACAACTGCAACTATGAAGTATTAATTGTGTCAAAATATTTTGCAAGTAGAAGCTGTTGTTAATAAAGTTATGCCCAGATTTTAAATATGTCTCTACATCTAAATGTCTTTTAAATTTGTTTAGCTTATTTCTTTTTTCCACAGTATGTTTGTGCATGCTATTTACAGATTTTACTTACAATGTGGAGTATCAGAAGTAACAGTGGTTTCAAAGACTTATTGACATTTTAAAATTGAAGGTCTGAGTTAAATGAAGCTGAAAGGAACAAAAATATCCGCAAATTGCAGTCATTTATTCTGTCATTGCACCAGAGACTGTTGTCTAAGGGATGTATAGAGTCTTCAAAGACATGCACAGCTAAAATCTCCTTTAGCCTTCCTGCTCGTGCCCGCTGTTCCAAACGTTTTGATATCTTGTCACAAACTAAGATGTAGTTTGCTGGGATTTTGTGTGACAGACCAATACAAAGTAATGCATAATTATTAAGTCAAAGAAAAATGAAGCATGGTTTTTATTTTATTTTATTCACAAATAAAAATTTGAAAATTGTGGTGTGCATCTGTATTTAGTTCCCTTTTTCTCTGATACCCATAAATAAAGCTTAAAACCAGCAGTTTTGTGAAAGAGAGGATTGTTGTAGAGAACAGCATCAATACAGCCTCATGAAGACAGTGAATATCTCAGTTGAGGAGAGCATTAATTAAAGAAGCCACCAAGAGCCCCAATGGTAACACTGGAGGAGCTTTAGGGATCTGCTTCTCAGGTGGGAAATCTGTTGACAGGACTATTGCACAGATCAACAGCTCTGTGCAATAGTTTAGATCAAAGAATATTAACATGTCACATGGCACAGTCAAGGTCCAGACCTAAAGACAATACAGTTAGGAATTTGTTTCAAAAATCTGACTGAGCTTAAGCTATTTTGCAAAAAAGAATGGGCAAAAATTTCATTCTATGGATATGCAAAACTGGTGGAGACATATCAGAAAACACCTGCATCTGTGAGTGCATCAAAAGGTAGCTCTGCAAATAATTGATTGACGGGGAATTAATAAAAAGGAATGTCACATGTTTTATATTTTTATTTTGTAAATTTAACAACCATGCATCATTTGAGTTCCATTTAACATTTCTGCATTGCTTGGTGTTGTTCTACGACATAGAATCTCAATATAATAACCTGAAGTTTGTAGTTGTAATGTGACAATGTTTAAAGGATAATGATAGTCTCTTAAGGTATTAAACTTGGCCAATAGCAGTTGCTGTTTGTGCTATAACTAAAGACCTGGAGGTAACAACAACACATAAAATATTAAAGTATGTTTGTGTTTAATTAAAAAAACTCAATAATCTCAAACATCAATGCTTGAAGGATACCTATTATAAGTAGTCAGAAATAGTTTTTATGTGATCTGTTTATTTACAAGGCAGTTTTGACATGTTTTGAAGATTCGGACAGCAGTACAAAGCTAGGAATCTTTGTCATCTTTTTTCTGGAGGAAAGAGATGGATGTGACCTTCCAGAAGACATATTCTATAGGTCAAACAGCAACCAAAAAAAGATAAGGATAAAATCACCTTTACAGTTGCTTGGTTTTCACAAAATGGAGAAACCAAGCTGCTTCAGTGAATAAAAGTTTGGTTGTAGTTTAGGTTTTGGTTCTGTTTGAATTGTCCTGAGACAACAATCCATTTGTAGGAGCTTTATTTGTTCTAAATATTGCGTTTTTTGCTTGCAGGCGGAAATCCGATTTAAACAGGTGACTCCTCAAACAACCTTCAATCTTTCTACCTCAAATTTTGATTCAATCTTGTACTTCAATCTTTATCATAAAATTTTTTCTTTCTTTTCTGCAGTACAGAAATATGACAAATGTAAATGAGCAACAATAAAAAAAGTGTCTGTCCCTACATTTGTAGAGCAATGTTGCCTTAAACATGTACTGTACATGCAGTATGTCAGCTACTGTGCCCATCAGACGTTTAATGTCATTGGCATAAAAGTTAAATACATTTTGGGCTTTTAATGATCTGTTTGAGTTGTACTTTTTGAAAAGTGGACTGATCACACGGGCAAAAAACTTCAACAAATTACAAAAAACTTAATTGTTGTGTACAGAAGTTTGAATTTATTGTGGATTTGTTCTGAGTGACACAATCAAATTTGCATATTTGCAGCTGCCAAGTGGCCAGCTTTTAGGCTTAGGGGATAGATTTTTGATAGGGTTGAGGTCAGGGGGCACTCCAAACGCTTAATGTTAGAATGCTTTATCCTTCACAAAACCAGTCTTCATGTGTGCTTGGAAATATTGTTCTGTTGGAAGACCTTAGTGTGTCTAAATTTCAGTGTGTCTAACTTTTGATTTGGTTGGTAGTTGAAAAATGTTAAGGTAGCTCTCCTTCATTATTCCACCCATTTTGTGCAAGCCACCAGTACCAGTGGAAAGCCACCAGTATAAAAACAGACCCTTAGCATGATGCTATTACCACACTGGTTGACAGTTGGTACAACCTTCATTGGTCTCCAAGCTTTATCTTAAAACCTCCAAACATAGTTCCTGTCTTGTGTCCAAGCACCTTTGCCTTTGTCTCGTCTCACCATGTAACTTTCCCTCAGAAGACATTTGAGCTAGCTGCCAATTTCAGTCAAGCTTGAAGGTGTCGATTTTAGAACACATACTCTACCTCTCAACCAGTAGTGATGGGTTTAATGTGCACAGTAATATTTGTGTTCCAGCTGTCTACAGTTTATAGCAGACTTAAACTGTACCTTTGTCTTGTTTCTTCCTACACATCCTAACCGATGTCCTTTTATGTCAGGTTACAGTTTGGGTCAGATGGATAAAATCTAGACACAGGTGGGTGTGCAACAGGACAAAGATCTACCACAAACTGTGTTTGGAATGGCTAAAGCAGCCTAACACTAAGTTTCTGGAATGGCTTCAACCTCAGTCCTATTACATGATTTGTAGGGAGTAAAGATGGACTTCTTCCAAGTAAACAATTTAAATTATTTGTACAGCCTTTCCCTTTAACACATTCGGTGGCAGAGATATTCTGAGGTATTCTGTTTACAAGTGGAAACCTTTATATTCTCTCTGTTTGTCATATTGCAGCTGCTGAAATAACATCATAAACTTAAAAATCATGCATTATTTTAAATTTCTCATTTTAAAAGAAAAATGGTTCATAAATCCTGCATTTGTTTTAGTTCAACTACTATATATGTGTAGCACAGTTGGTATATTATCGGCATGCTACATTGGGTTTCATTACAGCTTCTTTAGCGATTTTCATGAAAAATGTAAAGCTGCATTGTAAACCCTACAGTGGGTAGATGCATTATAACAGCAAACCAGAATCTTCTAACAAGACCAGTTTCTATTTTCTTGAGATAATTATAAAATTCTTTTTAACCTTTTCTATATTCACATGTAATACAATCATTTGCTTTATTTGCTTCTTATCATCATGCTGCTCAACTGGCTGTTAAAAATCCCATTTAGCTTACATATAGTGTACTACTTCTTTTTCTGAACTGCAACAAGGATCAATAGAGTTGGCCAAGGTATGGAGATAAATAATTCTGCATGATGTTAAATACTTCACTGAGCACGGCCATGTCCTTGTTGACATTTTCCCCTCTGAATCTGCATCAGTAGTGCATGGTTACTATAATACATGCAGCACATATCACATTAGGATTGACTGTAGACTGTGTGTTTGCAATCAAATGGTGTGATGCTGATTCACTTTGCATTATATCACATAATGTTTGATGTATCATTAAAAATATGTATCTGCTCACACATGTTAATGAATTGTACCCCTGCAACTTTGATGCCAAGTAATGTTGATGAAAACGCATGCCTATGGATCTAACAGACGGGTGCATCTTATTAAATAAAAATATCTCTGAAAAGTTAATTAATTTCACTAGTTATAATTACAAAAACAAAACTCATATATATATATATATAGTTTATCACACACGAGTATAAAAAGAAAATTATTGGATTTTTTTCTTGCCCAAGCAGCTTTTTCTAGCACACATTTTTTTTCCTTCCTCTAAACCTTTAATTTATATGCTTGGATACAGCATTGTGTTAATAGCTAGATTCTTTAGCAATGACCTTTTGTGGTTTACCTTTTTTGACAGCTACTGTTTGACAAATGATTGATGGACAAATGTCAAGTCGGTGATTGTTTTAGGCCAAAACATAACATTTCTGTATTCAAAGCCTTTTTTTGTCTTCTATAATTTTCTGAGAAACTTAATTTTGAGGTTTACATTAGCAGTAAGCTATGATCATCACAATTAATGGAAATAAATGCTTGAAATATTTCTTTGTGTGTAACAAATCTACATAAGTTTTATTTATTTTTTTAAATAAATACATTTTTCAATGATATTGTAATTTATTGAAATGCACCTGTATGGTTAACCACAAGAAACTGTGTAAGGCTAGTCACTTCATTATTTTGAAAAATGTAACATTGAGCCAAAAACCTGATGCTCCTTCCAAAGTAAAAAACTATACAAGTAGACAGTGCAGGGAAAAATAAGGTTTCTATGACTGTAAATGCAGTAATGTGAAAAATAGTCGCAGGACCACCTTTGGCAGGAATTACTTAAAGTGTCATTTTCTGTATGACATTATCAGATTTCACATTTCACAAAACTTTCTTTTTACAACATTGTATCATTTCATTGAGTATGCATGCATTCATTCAAAAACAGCTCTCTTAAGGTCCTGCAACACTTTTTCAGTTGGGATATTTTATTGTACATTTGCTGCTATACTTGGGATTATTGTCCTGTTGCATCATCCAATTTTATCCTGGATTGCTGGCGTCACATTTGGCTCTAGATTTGCTAGAATTGGAATACTCAAGAATTTCAAGGTGCTCAAATCCCAAGGCTGCCAATTAAGTCAGAATCATCACTTCTCCACTACTGTGCTTGACACTTGCTGCAAGATGTTATAATGTGTTTCAGTTTTGACAAGCATGATGCTGTGTTTTAAATCCTGGTAGATCTGTCAAATAATCTACACTTGTTCAATCTTTTCCTGCTTTTACTGTCATTAGCTTTAACATCGAACATGCTGACTGAGATCTATAGGTCTGATATCAGTTTCTCTGGCCTTCAGATTAGTAAACTCAGACATTTGGTAAGGTTCCAGACTGTTCTCACATTATGTAAATAATCATCCTTGTCACAGAGAGATGTACATTAGATTGTTTAGAAAGGTCTCTATAACCCTTCCTAGATTGATGGAGTGCAACAATAGCTTCTCTGTGGTCACTGTTTACGCCTTTCCTTCTTGGAATTGTGTTAGCCCCACACCTGAAAACTGCACAAACTCCTGCTTTTATAGAGTGGGTCACACTTGTTGATGATCAGTTAAGCATTTTTGATAAGCAGCATCCCTGTCCTTCTTAAATCCTATGGAAGCAGCAATAATATACTATTTTTTTTTAATTTTACCAATATTTCTTCATGTTTAATGGAATTCCTTGAAAAGTTTTTTTTGAACAGACTAGCTGTTGTCATCCAATGAACGTACCTGTATTCATGTTAGAATTCCTCTAGGTCCTCACAATAATCAGGTTTTTCGTGTACAATGCTAACCTACGCCTCTGTGTGCATTTTAAAAACCAAAGTAGTTTGATGACAATGACTGAAATCCAAACAAACCTCTGTGTAGCATTAATGGTCTGATGTCCCCCCTCCTTCTTTGTCTCTGCATGATTACGGTTCTTTCTCAGAAAAGACATGGTTTACAGATGAGCCAGAGAATACCCACCTGAGGAACATACAGATCAATCCTGTGAATACTCTCACCGTCAATCCAGTCGGTCACAATAAATCCACCAGTAGCTTGATCCCAACCATAAGAGAAGCCGAGGACGAGTACTGAGCTCAAGACTCCATGCCGACATCTGGACAACCGGACCTCTAAGAGGACCTATTGAGTGGGTGTCAGTGTTGACCTTGGATCATCTCTTCACCTGCAAAAAATATTTTCAACCAGACAAACTGCTTTTTTCTTCCTTCATCTTTGCAGCAATGTAACGCCTGAGCTGATTTAGAAACATGAAGACAATCGTGACTACCACTTACCTTTCAGTTTGCACAGCAGTGACCAGACTCCATGACTGTTTCTTTGCTTGTTTATTTCATTTTGGGGAATGAGGGTAATTTGAGAAGAGCATAACCAGAGGTGATCATACGCCTTGTTGGATGAAGGACTCTAATTGTAAAAGTTGCCTTTTTCAGCTGTACATGAACAACTACTGCATTTGAGTCACATAGTCTGGTTGATGTATTCTGTACAGTTTGTTAGAGTGTGTATTTTACATCCAGCTGCAACCTCCTAACCCATCCACCATCACCACAGTGGCATTGTTGAGGTCTGATGCTGCGCACCATTTACCACAGGAGTTGGACCTTGGATCTGGGAAATCCAGATAGGGTTGGAAATTAGCACTGGCCTAATGTGGATAAAGTGATGGATACATTTCATCAGCCCACAGACCACAGGGGCAAGTTTGCAATTTAATTAGATGTTTTATATAATTTGCCTGCAAGAGACATCAATGCACCTGAGCTTCAGTTAGACTGCTGCAAATGCCATTATTAGTGAAAGTGAAAGTGAATAGTTTCGTGTCGTTACTTTCCTGATAAGTGGTTGTTAGAAATCATGAAACTTTCTGAAGAGGAGCCAAAGAATGAAGTTAAATTGTATTTTTTTTTTTGTGAGAAGCAAAGAAAGCACTAACAATGACCCTTTATCTGAGTGGCTAGTTTTAGATGAGAGCAGGAAGTCATAGTTTTGTTCCCAATGGCAGCAACAGGTTCTGGGTATTCTGGCCCTTTACCATTGGATGCAATTGCAGTTTTTTAACCCAAATTTATTTGGACATTTTGCAATCACTTTGTCCACCAATAACAGATCAAAATACTCATCCGAGAACCATTTCCAAACCTTTTCCACCTTCACGGGGACATTTATGGTGTGCCATTCAACAGAAAAACAAATCTGTTAGAGGGACAGAGACTTTTTTTTAATGCAACAACCAGGTTTCATAGGTGCTTACTGGCCAACAGAAAATTGGTTGAACCAGATTTTGATTAAAGTTCAGCATTTTAAGTCTTCTTTGGTAGGAGTGTATCAGCATACCGCTTCTTAAGTTGGAATTATAGTTTTTGCCCAGACTTTGTACAATGAGACCATTTTGTTCTTTTTAACCTCTCTGCAAACTATAGTTTTAGCAAAAGGATGTAAGTGAGCAAATGTCAAGGAAGTCCTACAATAGAACACTTGAACTTTATTTGTGATTAAGCCGGAATATTCCAAGTTCACAGCATGTCGGATTTAGTTTTTCTGTCTTAGGACCCAAGGAACTCAGGTGCAAATGGCGCGCAGAATGACACTCAGTGATTTCTTTGCCATTTGGAGCTAGTTCACAACATTTGTGATGGTTAACATCAGCCAGTGTCCATATTAAAATGGCATGTGGCTCCAGCCTTATGTCTATTCACATGTACTTGTCTTATCTTGCCTTTTCGAGTCTACAAATGTTTTAAATGCTTATTACTTTATGTTGCAAACCAAAACCCCCAAAATATCACTACAAAAAAAAAACAACTCTTTATTTTTTTTTTATGATAGAGCTGTTTTGTCCGTGATCTATTCATAAACATACAACACCATAGACAGTTTCTATGACGGAGCATGGCACAATATTCCAAGCTTGTACACGAGTTGATTTTTTTTTTATAAGCCACATATCGCATGAAGTGGGCACTTTTAAGTCCTCCTTTGGCTGTAAGCACTGCCTGACACAGGATTGTCTTGGATATGATTGTCTTGTACTCCATGACCAATCTTAATGCCATGATCGCTTAATTGCATGGATGCTCGACAAACAGCTCTATCATAAAAACTGGCATGTGTCCAGAAACCAGAATTTTGATCAATCAATATTGATCTTGAACACGTCTTTTAAATCAACAAATATCGTTGTTTTAGTATCAGAGAATGAAGAGCAATCATGTCTTATTTAAACAATGGAACATAGCTATACTGGCACTGTTGTCACTTTACCTTAGGATCCATGGAGGGGAAGTAAAGAAGTAATAACATTAGTAAATGAGATTCTAAATCCACAGATGATGCTTCACAGCCTTGCTTAGGATTTGTGTTGGATGTTCAAGGAAAAAAAATAAGGTCTGTGACATTTATACTGGCACTGAGAACATCCAAGCTGTCCATCCCTCAGTGCCAGTAATGTGCCAGGCAGTGCTGAAGCCAACGGAGGACTCTACGAAGACCCACTACTGCGAAAAGAGGCATCTAGTTTTGCTTTCTCACTATGAGTAAACTATCTTTTCAAACGTCTTAAAAACAGCTTTCACCACCATCACAAAGCAATGCATTACATGTAAATCTGTAAAACTTAATGCAAACTATTTCTCTGTAGCGTGTTCCTGTTTGACGGTACCTGTGGTGTTGAGACGTGTTCAGCATTGCAGACTTGCTTGTAATATTTTTGTGCATTTTTCAGCACATTCACTCATCAAACAGCGACAGTTCTGAGTTGATATATACGTCACTATACGCAGACACAAAATTATTGTCTTGTATAAATTTGCTTGTACATAAACTGTACATGATTTCATTTTGTATTTTCACTAATTAAAAGCAGATGTATTGTGTTCTACAATTTTTTTTGTTATGTCTTCACAGATTTTTTCTCTTTTATAATTGAATATAGAGCACATTGCAGAAACAGAGGGACAATATAAAGAAAACAGCAGGTTTGTTTCTGTTATCTAAGCAGATCTAATGACGCCTCTCTGAACTCTGAGGATAAAAGGATGATAAAAACACTCCATGTTCTCACCTTGGGGAAGAGAGCGCCCATTATGTAGCTTGTTAACGATTTTGCACACTGTGGCATTGTGGGATACTGTCAGCATGCCAATAACATTTACAGCGTAACACCTATAGAGGCTGCTGATTTTCTGGATCCTCCTGCCAGCGGCTGTGTCACCTCATCCTTGCAAACAAACACATTCAGCTCTCCCTCTAAGATTGGCAACAATACCTGTGCTATAGGGGAGGAATTTTTCACAATATTTATTTTTCACAATAAATTAATGTAAATGCAGTGTTTTGCCAAACTGTAAGGGGTACAAACATTTTCACATTTATCATGATAGAACTGCAAAATGTAATATATTAAATTTATATATAATTTATATTATATTTATATAAAATATGTATATGTATATCTATATCTATATATATATATATATAGATATATATATATCCATATCTACTATAGTAGCTGTGGAAATATGTTTAGGTTTGTCGTCTTGCTGGAAAGTAAACCTCTACCTGATCCTCAAATATTTTGCAGCCTCTAATAGGTTATGTTCCAGGGTCACCCTTTTATTAAAGCTACTCAGTGGTGGGCACTGCTAACCAAAATGTTAGCTTTACTAGCTCATATAAGCACAGGTGAACTCTTTTTTTCCTGATTTACTGACTTCTGAACTTATTTGGCTGCACTAGATTTCATTTTGGGGTATCAGAGTGAAAGGGCTGCATATTTGTGCACGCCACACCTTTCAATCTTATTTGCAAAACAAATTTTAAAATATCAGGTAATTTTCCAGCCATTTTACAATTATGAGCCATTTTGTGTCGGTCTATCACATAAAATACCAATGAAATTCAATGAAGTTGAACTTTGGTTGTAGCATGAAAAAAATTGAAAAAGTTCAATGGGTGTGAATATTTTTGCAACCTGTCAAGTCAGAAGTAACATTTGTCATTCAGTTGAAAGCTTATACATGAACAAACACACACAAATCCCCAGTTGCCCCTGAAGACCACTCTTTTGCCCAGCTTACACGGGTGATAATAGTTTCCATGACAATGCAGCTCTCCAAGTGCATCAATGCCAGCCCGGATAAACAGTGATCCTTTACCAAAACAAGGGGGTCATTACGGCAGCTTGTCAAATCAATGCCGAGAGTGTCCTGGCTGATTAAGGCGTCCCCTCTCAGTCCTGACACAGTGTCAATATTGGCTGCCCTGTAGCCGCACACTCCCATGATTGGACTGAAATGCCCATCAGTCAGGCAGCTGAGCTGGACTAATGATTCCCTGTGCTGCCTATTAGAGAGACATGACAATTTAATCCTGTGGGCCAGGCGAGGAAAAGTGACCTTGGTGCTTTATATTGAGGCTGAGGTAAATTGACAAGAGCAGATAAATCTTTACCTTGGGCTATTAACAGAATTAAACAACAACAAAGACTGAAGGTTCTTTCTCTGTTGTTGTGTTTGGATGTGCCTTTTCTTATCCCTGTAAATTAGGGCTCCAACATGTTTTTGGTATAAAATTTGTATTCCAGACTTCTATAGGCTTGTTTATTTTCTGATTTTTCTACAATGGGTAGAAAGGAAAGGATGAAAGGAAAAGCGGAAGGACACGAAAGAAAAAAAGGGAGGAAGAAAAAAGATCACAACAAAGAAAGAAAGGGAGGAAGGACACAAAGAAGGAAAGGAAGAAGTAAAGGAAGAAAGAGGTATAAAATAAAGAAGAAAAGAAAAACTGAAATGAAGGGAGCTAGGGTACAAGGAAAGAAAGTAGAGAAAGAATGAAGGAAGGAAGGTAGAATATAGGGAAGAAGCGGAAAGAAGGATTCAAGGGGTGAAGGAATTGAAGGACACTAAGAAGGAAGGACATGTAAAGAAATAAAAGAGGAAAGGAAAAAGGTAGAATAGAAGGAGCGTGGATAAATGAAGAAAGAAAGGAATGACATTACAACATTTAAACAATGAGATAGGGAATGAAGTCTAAAAATGTAAATATTTTTCCATACTTCAATATTCTTAACCATACTTTTCAGACCTGGAAGATATAGAAATTAAATTCCATACTTTTCCAGACTGCGTAGGAACCCTGTAAATTTAAATAGTAAAAAACACATTTCCCCCTCGCATTGGTGCAATTCAATCAAAGATTGAGTCAAATAAAATGTGGATGTTTAAATCCATCTATGTTTAAGGGTCAAACTGGAGTATTAGAAATGGATACTTCTTAAAGCTTGGTATTATTCAGATGTTCAAAGCCAGCCCAGCATGGCCACAAGGCAAGTTATATTGCCTTGGACATCTATCTTAAGGCTATGAGAACATTGTCTACATGGATGGAAAAAGCCATGTGTTTACACAGATGTTCTAAGCTTTTAGCACATATCTTCCCCTACTGAGCTGCAGCACCATCTTTTTTGCCAAGGGCCAAATACATTTTGTATAAGTTTTCCCTTTCATACTGAAATGAGAGATGATGGGTAGCGTATATGTACTCTCCTAAACATTGAATTTAATTCGAGAACAATGTAAAATGTTTTTGTCAAGAAGACTTAATTTGTTTCTCTTTTCAAATTGTTGTATCGATGTGACCTGTATGAGAATCAGTGAGAAAAGCAGTGTGCCCTCAGCATGAGAGACAAAAAAAAATCACAGCTAAAGATAAGAAACAGCTAAAGATAAGAACTGAATCCCTGTTGTAAGGACAGATCACCACAGTCCAATGCAATCTGCCTGCAAGGTACAGTTGGCTAACTGACCCCTTATGTTTACTGGAACAAAAAAAAAATGTTTACTTTCTTTTTCTTGTCCTGATGCATGCTTAAAGTAAAGCTTTAAGCTAATTTCATATTTTTTATACAGACAATATGGCTCACAGCCAGGGCACCACTGTGTTAGGGGGTGGCACAGGCACTCCAGCCAGTGGAGTGTGTGCCCATCCATTCTTGTGCACTGTCCAAGCACTGTATTAAAATATGTAATATGATAAGCAAAGTCATGTCCAGTGTTACATTACAGTACAGAGTTTATGACAGTACAGAGTTTATGACACCTCTATTTGTCCTGATGTGTTCTTAGGGAGTAGGACCCAGGTACAGACAGGAGAATAGGAGCCTCAAATAACCAATAAAATTTACTGAAAATAAAACCTTACAAATGCAGAATAGGGAAATGAAAGAAACTCAAGAACAGATTTAAGGACATCAAACAGGCTGCAAAATGCTGAACAGATGATGTGGCAGAAGAACAGGCATGGCAGACACAAGAATCTGACAAACAATGAGGAAACTAGGTGGCTTTTAACTAATGGGAAGGTGATCACTGATATGGGAACCAGATGAGTAGAATCAACAGAATACAGTGCAGTTCAGTGGAGATGAGGAGGAAAATGACTAATGAACACAGATATAAATACACAGGGTTCGAAACAGGAGAAAGGGGATCTACTGAATCCCAAGCTTAGAACTAACAATAAAATAAGATGAAGGAATAATCTCTCAGCCAGTGGTTCTCACATTTTTGTAGCAAGAGCAGTTCAGTAAATACTATTTATTTGGTAGTACACCAGGACTTAAAAAAACGAAAAGAACAAAAGGTCAGATTTCTTGGTACATCTTGATTAGTTGAAAGATGTGGTGTATTCACTACTCAGAGGTTGAAGTTTCCAAGATTGAAGTTTTAAAATAATGTCCAGAGATTTCAGAATTCTGAGTGGAAAAGATTTCTTGGCAACGTTGAAATCCAAAATGACTAAGATGCACCAAAACTTTGCAATAGCTCCAATACATAACATTTTATTTGCACTTTTGAAATTCTCACATTAAATCTTTCACACATGCTCTTCACAACTTCTGTTAGAAAACATATGGCTACAATGTTTTTTTGCTTAAATTTTAGAGAATTAAGCTGGAATTAGTCTGTTATTCAAGGAAGGTAAAGGTTTTCCATTCAGCCTCAGTTAGGATGGAGAAAAAAAAAGGACCGAACCAAAGGTCTGTCAGCATTTCACAACATTTAACTTACTCACCTGAAACTACTTCTAGCTAAATGTAAATGTCATGGAGGAAAATTAGCTAAGGTTCAAATGCTGCTGCCTGTAGCAGAATTAAACCAGCCTAAAATGCTGCACAGCATTGACCATTTACAGGTAGTTCAATTGCTGTATAATGTACAGTATCTAGCCATTTCTTTACTAGCCATTATTTGAAGTAAATAAATGATAAAAGGAACAGTATGTACATGTATGTATAAGCCATTTTTAATATAAATAAAAGAAAATATAGACAGGTTGTGATAGTGCAATATACTAGTTTTGTTTTACAGCAGAGTAGCTGTCTACTCATACTGTAAGGTAATCATTGCCTTCATCAGAGAATCGGGGGGAAGAAACTGTTTCTGTGGTGGCTGGTTTTTGCAATACCGCCTTTTAGCGCCAACCTAAATGTAAAATCTAAATAGTTTGTGTCCAGGAGGTGTGGGGTCTGCAGATATTTTAACTGCCCTTTTCCTGACCCTAGACCTGTTCAAGTCCTAGATGGAGGAAAGGTCAGCCTCGATGATCTTCTCTACAGACCTAATTGTTCGTTGCAGTTTGGACCTGTTCTGTTTTGTGGATGAGCCATACCACACAGTGATGGATGTGCACAGGTCAAACTGAATAATGGCTGTGTAGAAGATGAAAAGCAGCTCCTGTGGCAGGTTGTTCTTACTGAGTTGCCGTGGGAAGTATAGTCTCTGCTGGGTCTTCTTCTGAACAGTGTCTCTGGTAAGGATTGTCTCAGGTCCGGAGAAAGGGTGGTTCCTAGGAACCGGAAGTGATCCACAGTACACACAGTGTCATTGAGGATCATGAGGGGTGCCAGTGTGGACCAGCTGATCCACTTCCTGCCTGTAGGAAGATCTGTTGTTTTGCTGGATCAGATCAATAACAGTGGTGTCATCTGCAAACATTGGGAGATTTACAGATTGATCGGCTGAAGACCAGTCCTCTGTGTACAGAGATAAGAGGAGTAGGGAGAGAACACACCCCTGAGGGGCACTGGTGCTGATGGTTCTTGTGGGCTGGATCAATAATGCTAAAACGATTCCCTCTCTCATCTGACCAGAGCACCTTCTTCCACATGTTTGCTGTGTCCACTACATGGCTTGTAGCATCTGCAAATGAAACATCTTGTGACTTTCTTCTAGCAACTCTTCCATAAAGGTCTCCATGATGCTGTTGGTATACTGACAATAAATACATAAATAGAGGTGCACTCTATTTACAAATTAGGTAACTTCTGAAGGCAATGGGTTGAATTGGATTTTATTTATAAAAGTAAAGGGGGGTAAAAACATATGCATGGCACACTTTTTTAATTATAAAA
Source organism: Crenichthys baileyi (assembly GCA_036173005.1). Lineage (NCBI taxonomy): Eukaryota > Metazoa > Chordata > Actinopteri > Cyprinodontiformes > Goodeidae > Crenichthys > Crenichthys baileyi. Next base: position 936,193 of record JAHHUM010002896.1, read on the forward strand.
ACAAAACATATAACCATTTTCTTTGACTTCACAATTAGGCATCATTTTGTGTTGACCTGTCACATTAAAATCACAATAAAATCCGCCAAAGTTTGTGGTTGTAAGTTAACAAAATGTGAAAAAAGTTAAAGGAATACGAATAGTTGTGTAAGGCATTGTATATACAGGGGTTGGACAATGAAACTGAAACACCTGCCATTTTAGTGTGGGAGGTTTCATGGCTAAATTGGACCAGCCTGGTAGCCAGTCTTCATTGATTGCACATTGCACCAGTAAGAGCAGAGTGTGAAGCTTCAATTAGCAGGGTAAGAGCACAGTTTTACTCAAAATATTGAAATGCACACAACATTATGGGTGACATACCAGAGTTCAAAAGAGGACAAATTGTTGCTGCGCATCTTGCTGGCGCACCTGTGACCAAAACAGCAAGTCTTTGTGATGTATCAAGAGCCACGGTATCCAGGGTAATGTCAGCATACCACCAAGAAGGACGAACCACATCCAACAGGATTAACTGTGGACGCAAGAGGAAGCTGTCTGAAAGGGATGTTCGGGTGCTAACCCGGATTGTATCCAAAAAACATAAAACTACGGCTGTCCAAATCACGGCAGAAATAAATGTGCACCTCAGCTCTCCTGTTTCCACCAGAACTGTCCGTCGGGAGCTCCACAGGGTCAATATACGCGGCCGGGGTGCTACAGCCAAACCTTTGGTCACTCATGCCAATGCCAAACGTCGGTTTCAATGGTGCAAGGAGCGCAAATCCTGGGCTGTGGACAATGTGAAACATGTATTGTTCTCTGATGAGTCCACCTTTACTGTTTTCCCCACATCCAGAAGAGTTACGGTGTGGAGAAGCCCCAAAGAAGCGTACCACCCAGACTGTTGCATGCCCAGAGTGAAGCATGGGGGTGGATCAGTGATGGTTTGGGCCACCATATCATGGCATTCCCTTGGCCCAATACTTGTGCTAGATGGGTGCGTCACTCCCAAGGACTACCGAACTATTCTTAAGGACCATGTGCATCCAATGGTTCAAACATTGTATCCTGAAGGCGGTGCCGTGTATCAGGATGACAATGCACCAATGCACACAGCAAGACTTGTGAAAGATTGGTTTGATGAACATGAAAGTAAAGTTGAACATCTCCCATGGCCTGCACAGTCACCAGATCTAAATATTATTGAGCCACTTTGGGGTGTTTTGGAGGAGCGAGTCAGGAAACATTTTCCTCCATCAGTATCACGTAGTGACCTGGCCACTATCCTGCAAGAAGAATGGCTTAAAATCCCTCTGACCACTGTGCAGGACTTGTATATGTCATTCCCAAGACGAATTGACGCTGTATTGGCCGCAAAAGGAGGCCCTACACCATACTAATAAATTATTGTGGTCTAAAACCAGGTGTTTCAGTTTCATTGTCCAACCCCTGTACATGATCTTAGTGCAGAACAGGGCAGCATTATTCAAAGAACCAAGATCTGCAATACCGTCATCAAAAATCAAAATAAAATTTGTTTTATTTTTACATAATGTTTCTGAGATTTTAGGTCCTGTTTTTCCTGTGTAAAGTTGTTCTTCTGTAAATTAAAAATATATATTTTTTTCTAAAGAATATAACCCATAGCAAATGACAAACAGATGTCAACATCCCATAACATTACTTCTCAACCGAAGTTGTAAAGATGATTTACAATTTGTGCAATATTATTCTCTGTGATTCATGTTTCTGTCAGCTCACTCCCTGGAGGTTAATAGAAATGCCAGCATAGTTGCTGATTTACTTAGTTAAATTTTCATCCCAAGGTCCTGGTTCAGAAGATTGGAGTTGGAGAGAGTAACAGGATTCATGTGTTATGCAGAATACGTTGAGGCGACCTTCAGCCTTCACAGTCTTTTCTATATATTACCGTTGGCCTGACCTTTCCAAGGCTAGGAGCATTTGATATATTAAACCACTACTGCCATTAAATTACTCAGAGCCTCTGTTTATACAGCCTGTAACATCAAGGTTGTATCATTTTGATAACAAGTGATTTTACACTATTTTTTTTGGCTTTTGCTGCGGGTAAGGCTTCAGCTAAGAGGAAGAAATTAATATTTCAAATGTGAACTTAATCAGCAAATAAATCTCTTGCTTGGTCTTTCTGATTTGTATGGCGCACATTATTGTTTTCATCATATGTTGGCCATATGTTAGGGAAAAAACTCTGCTGCTTCGGTTTGATATAGAACACAGAAGGAAAGGATGGGATAGAAAAAGCGGGTTTACAGTATGATGTCCGATTTCATATAATTGGCTTTAGAAATTATTTATGACATTAATTGCTGCATTATCGACTAGCTTTCAGCTCCTTGAGCTCTGAGTCCATTCTTCTTCTCTAAGAGCGCCTGCTCAGCCTAAAGCAGACTGACAAGCTAATTATACCATCTTTCCTCTCAATGATAAATGCCACTAATTTGAATCTAGCCTTGAAATGAGACTCTCAAATCAGCCCAGATCTTCTTCACTCTGTCTTATTTCCTCTCAAATCAATTAATCCTAAAAAATTCAAGGATCTTTTCTTAAATAATTATTAATTTTCTTTAATATTACAAATTTATTTTGTCTCCAAATTTAGAATAATTTAAACCAATATTGTTAAACAATGAGTGATTACAGAGATGGTACCAAAAATGCAAGTAGCTGTATTAATTGAGCCCTGAACATAAAGTGGAAACCAGATGTTTACATACACATTATGAAAAGATTTAACCTCTGTTTTCTCATGCTTCAACATTAAATCATACTAAACTCGTTTTAGGTCATTTTGGATAACCAGAGTTATTTCTAATTGCTTTATTCTATAATGATATGGATATTTTAGAGAATATTTTAGATTGTGATGATGTGGACTGCCTAATGCAAAATTATTGGCATTGTTACATTGCAGCAAGAAGGATCAAATCCCAGCCTGGAGTCTTACATGGAGTTTTTGTGTTCTCCCTGTGCATGCATGTGCTCTGTGTGTTGTTTGTCCTGTTTGCCTCTGTGTTACCCTTTGATGGACAAACCAGCTGTCCAGTGTGTACCCTGTCTGTTACTGTTTGACTGCTACAGATAGGCAGCAGGAAACACCACCCCCATAATTACCTTGGAAGGTTTTCGGAGAGTAAAGAAAATGAATGGATGGATGGATGAACAAATGCATTTAACATTCATCAAAAACAGTCCTTTTGTACTCCTCATACCAACTTTGGTATCATTAGCCAGCTGCAGTGAAGAGCCATACTCTATTAGAACAGAGGTCCCCAACTACAGAACCATGGACCAATACAGGTTGTTTAGTTGTTAGGTTGTTAAAGAAAGATACCCTGTGTAATTTCCATGGTACAGATGATCAGCAATTACATTTTGAAAAACCAGAAGCATTAGTCTGCTTCTATCGGTGCAGTTGATAAGCAGAATGATACACAGGCAAGAGGGAATAGGAAGAGAAGTGTGTGTCAGCATGTGGCCCAGCCCAGAGGGGAGTTATTGGCTGTGCCCCCCAGTCATCTGAAACAACTGGATAAAATCAACTAATCACAACTAATCACTGTTGCTAAATGCTCACCTGAAGTAGTGATTGCTGCAAAGTTAGGGACTCGACGCAATCGACTGGGTTTCCTTAGAATGGGAAACTTTTTACCAGCTGGCATAATTAACTTGAACTTAGCTACAATGATTTAAAAGTGGGATCCAATTTTACCCTGTCTTGAATCTGTGTACATGACTGGATTAAATTGACAATGTATTTTTGTATATAAAGTGGAACTGTCTGTTAATTGACATGACATTTGTCACGAATCATTTCTGCACAAATAAATTGAATTGAATTAGAAATATCAATAACCACAACTCTATCTGCCATCTTGTCCCTGAAAAGATTATCTAGATGTTCAGAGTCAATGTTTGTCTGCTACAGCAGCTTCGCAAAAATCTATAAGTTAATGCAAATATTTGTCGAAACATTAAAATTGAACTTCAAAAATCCTTTTAAGCTACTTACTACTCAAACATTATCAACCCTGCCCACACACTATAAATAAGCACAATGCACATAATAAAATATTTAAATTATTCAGAAGGTTTACATTATCTTCCTAAACTTATGTGTTTAGAAATGAATGAGGGGAAAGGACACAAAAAAGATGTTTTTTTGTCACTTGGAACTGAATGTTTCATATGAATTCCCCTTTTTAATGATGCTGTTAACATATCCTGACTTCACTGTGGATGTATCCTGACAACAATGAGAGCTGACAAATACCTAACTTGGTATGTCCCAGAGCCATCTTTAGTGGCTGGGATGCTGTCAGCTCCACCTACATCAGTATCTGTGTCTCAATGGTAGCGTGACACATGTCAGAAACTTTTACATGTCTGCTCTTTTCTGCACAGAGCTTCTGCATCCTGGAAGTGGTGGTTTACTTATATTTATGCGCATAAATATTCATAGTGGTTTTATCTGCTGTGATTTTAACAGCACTGTTGCACTCTTTTCTCACTCTCTGACAAGAAATCGTACTAATATTTTCCTATTTTAGGTAATTTAGTAAAACCATGAATATTTATATTTGCTAAAGGCAAGAATAATGAGAATGCAACCATTTGCCTTGACATCTATACAATAGTGAGGCTCAGCTGAACCCTCTGTATCAATCAGTGCAAAATATTCTTGAAATCCTTTTCATCTTTTTTAAATCTACTCAATACATTTTCAGTAATTAATAGGCTATTTTCATCAGTAGCTTTATCAGCTTCAGCAGCAATCAGCATGCTAAAAACAGTGCCTACAATTCAACAGGAAGCCATCTGTGGTAACTGCACATGCCTGGTGCATCCAGAAGCGCATCTGATCTTTAACCTCCTTTGATCAGCAGTTTTGGCAAGGCAATCCATCATGGTGCTCTTACTGTCAGAAGAGGTGCCTGGCTGCAGCTGTGTGTCACTGGCTAAGAGGGGCTGCTTAAAGGCAATCATGTCAAGCTCCTCACGACTGCTCAGACTCCCAGATTGAAGGAGGACTTGACGGGGCCAGAGGAGTCAGCTGAAGACACTGGAGGGCTGCGTCTGACTGCTCTGTAGCCATGACAGAATGGTATATTGTATACTACAAGCAACTGACTAAATTTACTCAAAAACGCAAGAAATGCAACAATTAAATACACACAATTTATGTTACTGCATTCCTATTTTTTAATCCCTCAAAATTTTCAAGGCAAATTAAATATGTTTCTTTTGTTTTGTAAATTAAACAGATAGAGGTATGCATGCCCCTTGAAGTTTCCCACATCTTTTCACGTTACACCCAGAATCTTTTATGTATTTTACTGGGATTATGTGATAGATCAACATAATGTTGTGCACAGCTGCCTAGTGGAATGAATGGTTTCAAATATTCTTACAAAGAGAATCTGAAATATCTGCTGAATATTTAAGTTCAGCCTCTGACGGCTTTAAATAAAATACAGTACGACTATTTGCCTTCAGACGCCTCCTAATTACTAAACAGGGTCCACCTGTTTGTGACTTCAAAACTGTTCCAGATGCTCTCCATTTAATCTGACAGTGCTTCAGTGGTTTGCAAAGAAGAATGGATAAAAAAATGTCAGTCTCTAGACGTGGAAATCTGATAGAGACATATGCCAAAAGACTTAATTGCAGCCATAATTGCAGAAAAAGTTGGTTTCACAAGAGACTGACAGTGGAGAGGGCAGAATACAATAACGTGTTGTGCTTTTCAAATTTTCCATGGCACAAAATCTCAATAAAATACATCAAAGTTTGTGGTTTAATGTATCAAAATATGAAAATGTCAACCTCCTTCAGAACACACAGCTTCTGTACTGTTTAAAGGGAGTAGCCTATCAATCCATGGCTTTAACATAAATCTTTGATGAGAAGAGCTACAAAAGCCTTGCTGCATTTTTGCTTAATTTTCAAAAAGGTTTTTGGCTTAGTTGACCTTAAATGCAACAAGAACATGCAACTAATACGTATTTTTGCAAGAGTCACTTTGAAGTACACACTGGGTATTTTTAAGCTAATATACAGATTAAAACACAGACGTAACTCTGGTTCTAAAAGAGATCTTCCTGGCAGGAGGTCAGGCCATCATCTTCAGTACTGCAAAAAAAACATTTGTCAGATACCTGGAAAAACCAGTGGGAGATATTCTAGGTCCACTGTCAATTACTTTTTGACAGAGAAACAGACAGAAAATTCCCCATCTCTTTTACACAAGCACTGAGTGTATTAAGTGCAAATAACCAGGCCCGACTTTCAGACAAAGAAGCTGAATGACGGCTTGCTGACTGCAGCTCCGAGGGTGCAATAACACGATGTGAAAGGACATTGTCAGGAGCCGAGGAGATGAGCCAAAATTGTACATAGTGACAGAAAACAGAGATGAGGACAGAGATACTGGTGCCATATTAGTGGCCGGCATATTCAAACACTATGCTTGAGTTTAAGCAAACTTGACATCACCTCCAGTGGCTTCAAAGCATTCACTCCCCTCTGCCTCCCCCTTCTGTGTGCAGCCAGTTTTTCCCTCTGATGTGTCTCCACACTCTTCTGTCTCTCGTGTGGAGAGTAACCAGCAGGCCTGCTCTGACAGGCTGAGCGGATGGGGGGGCGCTGCGGCCTGCGGATACCTTCAGTCAATCTAAATTTGGTCAAATTTGGTCACGGCGGTGGGAAGTGTGCTAATTTTTTCCGATATCTATGCTACTTGAGGTGATCTGAACGCTGAAGTGTGAGGAGCTGTCACCTTGCATGAGAGCCCGCACCAGCACCTCTTAATGTGCTTTGAGGCTGGGGAGGTGACAGAGATCTCTCCCTCCTGATAGGGTGCTAGGACACAGGGGACCCTAAAAGATGGAGATGAGGGATTGTGTTCCACAACGCCTGCTTGGGGACAAGAGGTCGGCAGAGAAGGAGACAGCTCATCAGCAGACCCCCCCCCCATGATCTTTGGAAAGAGTCGTGCCTTGGCCAGACCAATCCATGTATCTTTCATTCTTTCCTATTTCGACTGACAAAAAAAAACTAAAAAAGTGACTGGTTATTGTACATATTTTGTAATCTCATATCAACAAAGGAAAAGGCCTCGTATTTTCAATTTTAGAATTCGACCAAAAACACAGAATCGAAAAACTGGCCAAAGAAAAGAATTAGATATAAATATTTAAGAGGTTTATTAAGAATTTTATCACGTCGAGGGCAACTTTTAAAAATATGTGAGCGCCTCTCCTATCAACTCCACAAATGGAAGACTTGATGCAATCCAGTGTATCGGACTGCAGCAGGGGCAGGTCATCACATGCTCGGTAACCTCGATAGCATTTTAAAGTCCTCTGTTTGAACGGTTGTATACAAATTTTATAATACAGTCTTCGTCCCACATCCAGATGGTTCCTAGGAGCTTTTCAATTAGGCTTGAAAAAAGTTTTATCTCTGTTTATTAACTAGCTGTCTCGCTGTATCTCCACTGTGCATTATTATTCTAGCCCCCCGTCTGTTTGGCTAACTGCTACCGTTTCCAGCTGGGCGGCGCAAAATTGTGACGAATGCAATGGAAAATGATGTCAGAGTCACATCTAATGCGCCTTGGTCGTTCCCACTGGAGTCACATTCCAAAAGATCAGATATGAGTTGGATTCAGGACCACATATGAATGTGGCTCAAGTGTGACTGGAAAAAGTCAGATATGGGCCAGATATGAACGTTTTTATGTCTCCACAGAATTGCCACTGGCCAAGCTCTGAAGATGAAGAAAAAAAATGTAAGATGATCTCCTTTATGTTGAGTACAATGCAAGCCTTCGGAAATTTGATTTAAAATAGTGTTTTCATGGTCACATAGACAAACTGCGACTATTTATCTAACTTTATCAGTTAGTATACCCTTGTTATTCATTAAAAATAATAATTAGTTAAAGATGCTGTGTGGAATAGGTTTATATATATATATATATATATTTTTTTTTTTTTTTTTTTTTATATTGTTGTATATATTTTTGTATATTATTGTATATTTATGTATCCTATCACGGCATTTCAGGCATACCTTAAAGATCAGATGGTTGCCTTCATGTGCCAGGGCAGTTTTGCTCTGCAAAAAGGATTTCTCAAGACAGTATCCTAATTGTGTGATTAACTTAATTGATTCTGGTTTCAGTCCAGCATCATAGTAGGCAGGCCACATTGATGTAACCTGTGTTTGTATGACCTTCAACCACTTGGATAATTGTGCGTTGTGTTTGTGTTTGTTTAAGCATATGTGTAGATATAGGTGTGTTTGTGTTGAGTGGATGTGTGTGAGTGCAAGTTTGTCATCTGGAAGTCTACGTTTGGAAGTGTGGCATGAACGGTAAAAGGCCGGCAATGCACAGCACCCAAGAGCAACAAAAGGCAGGTAGACCTGGCTCCGGAAGGTTGCAGCAGTCCCAGACCGCCACACATAAAGCATCCCTCTAGGTATGCCTTACGCCCAGCACAGCAGCAGGTTGCCAGCAAAGCACAGGAGCAGCAGCCCCCAGGTCAAAAAGGCACAGAGCGAGACAAAGGGCAACAAGGGCCTGCGACCTAGCCACACAGGCCAAGCCCGGGAATCGATCCCCCTGGTGGTCCAGGGCCTGCACCAACCCCCGGCAGCAAGACCGCTCGGCACCAAGTGGGGGAGATGCCCCCAGAGCCCCCAACACATTGGACAGGCACCTGTTCACCACGGCAGTTGGAACCCAGAGGGATCAAGGTAGGAGGGGCACATTGTATTCCACTCTGGGGGGGTCAGTCCCCAAGAGGTCTAGAGGGAGGGATACTAACCAGAGCCCACTGCAGCCCTCAACCAGCCCAACAGGCCCTGGGAGCCATAGGCCACGAGACGGGGGCCCACCACTGCGAGACGTGGCCCAAGCACCCACCAGACAGGCAGTCCCCTGCTGGGCCCCCCAATGGGGCTGTCAGAACAGCCGCATGCAGGCCAGACAAGAGGGCACAGTGGCCCACTGCCCAGCCCCGCCTCAATGCCAGCAGCCGTACCAACCTCACCCCACCACTGACACCTCGATGCCAGACACACTGCCACCACCACAGTGTACCATGCAAATCCCCGGTCCACCTAGGGACAGCACCACATGTAAATAAAACATAAGGGCTTTATTAGCTATCTATAAAGGCAATGAAAAATTCCAATTTTTTAGAAAATAAACTAGTATAGAATTGATTCATGTTTGTATCAGATTTTATAATTTAATGACACTTGTAATTGTGATTAACATGTTTGTGTTTTTCCCATGATCCTCCAATCTCTATGGCCCATTTATCCACTTTAAGGGAAAAGGTTTTCCCTGAGAAGAACGTTCAAAAAGGCAGAGGAAAGGCCGCTAACCTACATGACCAAACCATACTCTCTGCACCAACTTAGTAGCTGTAGAATAACTCATATCTATCATCTACTATCATCTATCTATCATCTACTATCTACTATCTTCTATCTATTATCTATCTATCTATCTATCTATCACTACTATCTTTTATCTATCTATCTATCTATCATCTATCATCTTTATCTATCTATCTATTACTTCTATCTATCTATCTATCTACTTTCTGTTGTCTGTCTGTCTGTCGTCTGTCTGCCCATCTAACATACAAAAATAAAAATAGAAAAAAAATTTCTGGAGAAATTTTTTCCCAATTGCCTAATACTGACATCTCATGCATTTGTTTTTTAGGTAGATCAAGATATTGTAAAGTTCCTTGGTGAAGAGCAACTCTCGATGTATATTTCTCGATATAGTGACCGCATTTTTGCCAAAAACTTGAGGAATTCATCCTCAGCTGAAGCAGAGGAGACAGAGCAGAAGAAACGAAAGTTGATAAACCGCCTGAGAGAGAAAATGAAACTTCCATCTGCAGCCTCACTTGCAGGAACCAGCAATAACAGTCAAGACCTGGATTTGGTTATAAGAATGCTGAGAGACAAACAAGAAAAATTGAACTTGGCTGGCTGAACTACCAAGACTATGTGTACAAGCAAGTAAGAAGGCCTACAAGAAAACAAGAGAGATGATTGTCAAGAAAAATGACTTGGTATCCAGCCTTCTTGAGAAAGGTAAAAAACGATTTTTCCCCAATGGGAACTCAAAGAAAGGGAAACTAGAGGACTTTGAGTTCATGCTTTGTCTCATGGGTTCTGAGGAGCCCCTTGAGGGCAATGTGACAATTGAAAGTTTGTATGAGCAAACAAACCATAAGCTCCTCAGGATTTACCTTTGTACAAAGGCAAAAGACTAGTGATTCTTTGAAAATCCAGAAAATATTGCTGAAAAGCAATCTATTGTGATCCGGCAAGTACACTGTGTTATGGATATGGTTGAAGCATTTGCTGATGAGAACCTATTGGATGCTCATATTTCGTTCAGACGTGTGCTCGAGCATGGCGAGGTTGAGGCTGGAGTGGGAAGTGGGATCATTAGAGATATTCTCACTGATTTCTGGAATTTATTTTATGCAACAATGACATGTGGAACAACCTACAAGATCCCTACTCTGCATCACAGTTTTCGAGAAAGAGAGTGGGCTGCTGTAGCTCGGGTCTTGGCTTTTGGATGGCACAGATTTCAGTACCTCCTTGTCCACTTTTCCACTCCATTTCTAACAGAGGCTCTGTCACTCAGCACTTCAGGAAACAATCTAATGGAGGCTTTCTTTAATTTTTATCAGCCCTACTGAAAAAGATGTGTTAAATGAAGCTCTTGACAACTTCACAATGGCTGATGAAGAAGAACATCTCAGCATACTCAGCAGTCACATCTGCACTTTGCTCCCAACTGAAGGGAATCTGCCAAAACTAGTGGAAGAAATAGCTCACAAAGAGATGGTGCAAGAACCAGCTTACATCATCAAGTGTTGGCAGCCAATTCTTAGATCTGTTGGAGAATCAATGAGTTGTGATGGATTGAACAAGATTTTGGATGATCTGAAACCCAGAGCAAAATATATTACCAAGTGTATTCAGTTCCCTGGATGCATGTCAGACGCCGAAACAATCACTTCCAATCAACTCTTGAGATTTATAAGAGAAAGAGATGAGAAGGAGCTTGGTCTTTTCCTCAGATACTGCACAGGGTCTGACTTGTTCCTGGCTAAAACCATTAAGGTCAAATTTTCAGACATGTCTGAGTTTACAAGGCGCCCTGTGGCGCACACCTGTAGTTGCTTATTAGAATTACCATGTAACTATGGCAACTATGCAGAATTCAAATCAGAATTTTGCTCAGTATTAAAGAGTGGAGTGTGGGTGATGGACATGTCCTAAATGAATGTTTTATTAAACCTCATTGGAGGAAAAGATTCCAAGTTTTTCTTTTATGTTAAATCAGCCCATGGGACAATACTGATTGCTTGAAAGTCCCCATAGAGGGAAAAAAAAAAAACACTTGTTATTTTTCTTTTTAAATCAAAACTTTTTTTTACTAACTTTTTGGGGTTTTTAAAACAAATTAAAACGTCGAGCTGTTTTTTTCCAAAAAAAACCCAAATTTTTATTCGCATTCTCAAAAAAAGAGAAAAATGGACTGTATCCTTAAAGTATCCTTATATTTCCACTTTTGGTCATTTTTTTTTTATGTTTTTTTTGTTTGGGTTTTTATTAATTTTTGTTGTTAATAATCTTTTCCAATGGTTTTTAATCAATCTGACAGAGATCGTTGGGGTTTTTTAGTATAACAAGGGCCATCTGGGCAAACAGAGGACAAATGTCATTTTTAAGGTAGGCTTAAAACTTTCCTTTTTGATAAAACTTATAGTAGGGGCTAGGATCGGAGTATCTCTGTATTTATGCTGTAGGCTTTTTAACGGCTAACTAAAGGGCCCCTTTCATCTCTAATCCCAAAACTCTCAAATTTTTTTTGTTTTTCTTTTATTGCTAAAAATATACTTAACATTTACTTTGTTTCTTCCCCTAGAAAGTATTTTTCTCCTTTTAAAAATTTTGTCCGCCCGTTTTAAAACCAAACCTCGGTTCGGGGGAATGCCCCCCACAAAATGGGCCTTGGTTTTTTTCCTCCCTTTAAAACTTCTTCCTTTTTTTTTAAAAAGGGAAGGTTTTTTCCTTTTTTCCCGTCGCTAAACCCCCTGGCTAAAGGCTCAATATGGGGATTCCTGAAAAAGTTCAACCAAAAGGGAAAAAAGTTTCCCCCTGTCTCTGCATGCCATCCCGGGAGGAGGGAATGCTGCAAGCACGAGGAGCAACTGCTGGGTTTTCCTTTGACAGAAAAATTTTTTTTCCCAATTTGAAAAATAAGAATTGACGCACTGTTCAATGATTTGGGTTTAAATTTGGAAATTTTGTACCTGACTTTTTTTGAAATGCCTTGAGAGACATGCGTTGTGAATTCGCGAATTAATAAAATGAATTTTAATTGAAAAAATGAAATGTGACTGGTTAACACAGTGAAATAATAAAATTTTTAGTATTTACAATTATTCAAAAAAGTAAAAATTAACATTGGCAGTATAAACTATTTCTGTTTAGCTGAAAAGTTTTCAGTTTCTTTCCCCCCCTAGCTATTAAAAAGTGGATTTTGTCTCTATGCCAATTTCGGAACTGAAATTTTTTGCAATGTATGGCACTTTTCTACCAATGAATTTTAAGGTTTTGTCATGGGATCAAAATGATCCAAGTTTAACAATAAAACTCTTTTTTAAGTTACGATTTTTTTCCCCTTTGCAAATGACAATTAAAATCTCATTTTTTACTTGGGGAAAATTATTTAAAATGACACGGGTTAAACTTACGGACATATTTACAACTGGCTTTTTCTGAGTGAAGGTTTTTACCTGAAAAACATTTGTTTGGGGCCTCATTGGAAAATGTAAAATTTTGATCTAGAACCAGGAACGTTTTAGTAACTAACAATGTTTGAGACTTTTTGTTAAAAGGTTTTCCCCAGCTGCGTCTAAACTCTAATTTGGGAAAGGTTCTTTACCAAAAGCTGCGTTTTCGTCATTGATGACGTATGATTAAAGGCTGTCCCGGAAACGGCACAGCAGCCCGAGCCCTTTTTCCTACCCAGGATAGAAATTTTGACTGTTGACTTTAAAAAGGTGAAGGAACGAGCAAAAGGGGTATAATTAGAAAAGGGTGCGCCTCCTCCCCAAAAAGGGCACTAAAAAGGCAGCAACAGTGTTTTCCCTTTTCAAAGGGGCTTAGGTCCCTGAAAGTCTTATTGTCCCTGGAGCTCATGAGCAAGTACCCTGTTGTTTTCCTCTTCACCAACAAACACTGCTCATGCAGTCAGCATCACAGGGAAAATTTTGATTTCCACAAACAAACTTCTCTTGCAGAAAATTAACNTAAGTGGTAAGTACTTATCTTGGTATGCAGGTCCCAAGAAATTGAAGGAGGCTCTCAGCTGGGTAAGCCCAGTGAAGTACTTCCGGCCAACTGTGAACTCGAACACGACCATTGGCCATGGAAAAACCAGGTCCGGGTCTTCAGGGTATAGATCCACTTTGAGAGAGAGGAGCACAAAACTTAGATAAGACATGGTCAGGGAAAACAAGAGTAACAGAGCTGGTCTGCTAATCTGATTACCACTCAGGTGAATTAACAATCTGACGGCTCCTTTATGGTTCCTGCTGCTTAAGAACTCTTCCTTGTTTAGACCTGATGATCCTAAACTGTGTGATTGCACCTGCCTGTCACACCCTGCAAGAAGAGGTGAGGGCGAGAAAACCGCACACACAAACAACGCTAACCAGTGCTCAGCTCCGTGACATGACACCCAGCCATGAAGAAAAACATGGATAAAACATGGACTCTGAAATTTTGAACAGATGTGGACAGAAATCTCTACATCTTTTTAAATAGAACTCTAACCAACTTCTAGCCCAGCCCAGGAAAGAGGAGTCACAACAAACAATCCCCTAGATGTCATGCAGCCACTATCAAAAACTCTTTGCCCCAACATTGTTCCTTACCATACGAGTCTCCTAGAGAGCCGACCAGGGGAGGCATCGCGTGTGAATGTCCGACTTGCTGGCAAGCTGGACTATTCCTACAAAGTTGGATCTGGAGTTGATTACTATCTGACTTTCGAGTACCCATCAATCGAAAGCAACCAAAACATTATGTATGATCTGCTGTATGAATAATCTAGCATTCATACAAAAAGGAGTAGTCAAGACAACGTGTCCTAAAACTTTTCTTTCTGAGTTTCTGCAGTCATCTGAGCCAGAGTGTTTCCATTGGAGACGTTGTCTCTGATCACATTGAGTGAAGTGCCTTCCCTTCTCCCTGCCGAAAAGGAGACAGCAGGATCTGCAGTATCACATGTTTTCCAATGTGCTAGTTTGGGCAGTGGGAGCTACCCAGATAGATACTACTGAGATTAGATGCAACGTTCCTTTTTTTTGTGCCCACCATGTAGCTGGGCTGGACCATCGTCGCTACTAAAACCAGCGCCCATGGGATCTCCCGTCTCTCTTCTTCAGAACGGTTCATGTAAGAGGTGTTGTTTGGGCAGAGAAAATTAGCTTACTGTGTCACACATGAATGTTTTCTCCCAGTCTGTTTTAGATTGTTTGGGTAAATATAGCACTCTGTATGGGTAAATAAGCAATTTAGAGTTTTTCGGGAAAAAGAAGCAGGGATGACATTACTAATGTTGCAGTACCAATTAATGCCACTTCCGTGCCGTCTGATGTGGTCGGGAGTCATCTCCCCTCAGACTGGCTTGAGAGCAGGCAAATGTCTGTTATGTCCAACTCCAATCTCGGCTTGAGGCACTTTCTGATCTAATGTTTGCTAGACAAACTGTATTTTTCGTGTTAGTGTTTCATGTGCCCTTAATTCACTGCTGCAGGTGAAGTTTTGACCAAAATGCAATCACAAACATCAATGTAATCAACCATCACATCAGAATAATAAGAACTTCGTAAACTTTAGACAGTAAGCCACAGTATATATTTTTTTCTGGTTTTGCAGGCTTAACATTGTAAGACACAACCGGCTTCATGGTGATTCTGGGGAGTCAGTAGCCCATAACATTGAAATTAGCTATCGAACAAACACTGGCGCCACGTCGAGAGTCTGATGTATTAGCCTCCTTCAGTTCCTGCACTTTCTTCTCATCAAAACAATTGCTTGTTGCAGCTTTACAATATTTTCTTGGCAGCGAAACTGAAAAAACAGTGACAGGTCCCGCCATTTTTGATGTCGCAGTTACGCCGCAGAGGGGCAAGTCGATGTTGTAACTCCTACTGTCCCAAATTTTGCACGCTTGTAACCTGCACACTTCAACCCCTACGTGCACTTTTACAAAACACACCCTTCATAGAGGGGCGTAGGGTTTGGTGTGGGTTTTCTGACAGGGCCTTGATTTACTTTTAGCTCACCTGATAAATTGCTTATTTGTTCTGGTAACTGTGCATTCACCGATTTACACCAAGATGGCGCCCACGATGGCAGCCTCGGAGCTTCACTCTCTCTTTGTGTATTTTGTGTGTTTTTATGTTTTTCAAGCCACAGTACTATGGTCTCGGACCACATTTCTGTGGTCTCATTCAGCAGAGAGGTACTTCTCAATATCAGAGAATTCTCTCTCGGGAGTTTTTCAACATCATTCATCAATCCGAGCTTCACCGAACTCCTGATGAGCAGAGCCGCAGCACTCTACGGGATACTGAAACGAAAGCGTCGGAGGGGAAAGCTCGCTGGCACGCTGGTAAAGCTTCGCCAAAGAGGGCTTTGCACACCACTGCCTTCAATCTATCTGGCAAAGTCCATTTCCTAAGTAAAAAAAGGACGAAAAAGCTGCTTCTTCTCACCAGTAAAAACATGGACCTCCACGGATCAGCGGTTCTCTGCTTTACCCCGGACAGGCTGAGTGAAAACATCCCGGGGCCGCGCACTGCTGATGGCCGGGCTTCCAGCTGTTTGAGCTTGTCACAGCGCAGAGCTTTTGGGGAAAAAGGAGGAGGCGGAATCTGCCTTTTTTATAAACGAAGGTTAGGGGCAGAGATATAAAAGTGCTGGGGAAAAACATGGGATGTCCTGATCTGGAGTCATTTTTCCAAAAACTGTAAACCCTTTTCTTCACCAAGACAGTTTTTTCCCTTTTATAATAATTGGCTCAATTTTCCCCCGCATGGCTACACTTCTGCGCTGAAAAACTCTCGCTGAGCTTGATTACAGATGTGGGGAAAAAATACACAAACTCTTTCATAAATACGGGGGAAATTTTAACAGTGCAAAACCCTCCAAGAACTCCCTAAATACAGACCAGCATATTAGTGTCCCACCAGAGACAAAAAAACACACTGGCCATTGTTCACAACTATAAAGGACTCATATCACGCTGTTACCAGGGATTTTCTGGGCTTTCGGACCATTGTTTTTATCCACCTCATCCCACCCTCAGGCAAAATTTAAAGAGCTTCCAAACCCCTGGGTTTCCCCCCTTTTTAAAATGGACTGAGGAATCAAAGCAGACGCTACAGGCCTGCTTTGACTGGACTGTTTTTGAAACTTCAGCCACTGACTTAAACCAACTAACTGATGTGGTGACATCATACATCAGTTTCTGTGAAGACGCAGATCAAGACATTCTGCACCTTTGGGAACAGCAAGCCATGGTTTACTCCACATTTCAGGAATCTGCGCAGGGACAAGGAAGAAGCTCACAGCAGTGGAGATTGGGCGCGGTACAGGCAGGCCAGGAACATAGTAACAAAGGAGATCAAAGCAGCCAAAAGAGGTTACAGTGAGAAGCTTAAGAACAGCCTTTCTACTGGTGATGCTTCAGCTGTATGGACCGGTCTGAGAAACCTGAGGAGCCTGTGGAAAGCAACTCGCTTCGTTCTTCACCTGGATCTTCAACAAGTCACTGGAGACGTTTGAGGTCCCCTCCTGCTTCAAACGATCCACCATCATCCCAGTGCCCAAGAAACCCACCCTAGGATTAAATGACTACAGGCCTGTAGCCCTGAGTTGTGTGGTCATGAAACCCTTTGAGCGGCTGGTGTTGAAGCACCTGAAAGCCATCACAGGCCCCCTGCTGGACCCCCTGCAGTTTGCTTACCGAGCAAACAGGTAGACAGATGATGCTGTTAACTTAGGTCTACACTTCATTCCGCAACACCTCGACTGTCCGGGGACGTACGCCAGGATCCTGTTTGTAGACGTCAGCTCGGCTTCAAACACATCATACCAGACATCCTCCCCCCAAACTCACCAGCTCAACGTCCCAGCCTCCACTTGTCAGGGGGGATCATCAGCTTCCTGACAGACCGACAGCAGCAGGGGGGACGGGGGAGCATTTTCCCCCCGCCAGATCAAAAAGTAAGGGTGCCCCCCAGGGGTGTGTTTCTACCCCACTCCTCTTTTCCCTGTACACAAATGACTGCACCTCATCGGACTCGTCCGTGAAACTCCTGAATTTTTGCAGACGACACCACTGTCTTTTGGTCTGATCCAGAACGGTGATGAGTCTGCATACCACAGGAGAGTTTGGGGAAACCTGGTGCGTCAGAACTCCCCGGGAACTAAACCCAGTCAAGATTTTGGGAAATGGTGGTGGACTTTTCGAAGAACACCACCCCATACCCCCCCCACCATCTTCAACAACACCGTGTCAGCTGGGACCCTTCGGGTTTCCTAGGAACCACCATCTCACACATAGCATTTTTGGGGAGAAGGCCCATTAGAGACTGTACTTCCTGGGCAATCAAAAAGTTCACCTCCAAAAGGACCCGGGTCATCTTCTACACTCCCCCATTCATCTTCCTGTCTTATCCCATTCAGGTGTTTGGCTCATCCACAAAACGGACGGTCCAACGAAACGAAAATCAGGTTGCAGAGAGAAAATCGGGTGACCTTCCCTCCAGCTTATACAGGTCTAGTCCCCGGGGAAAAAGAACTGCAAAAATCCTGAAACCCCCACACACCCGCACACAAACTGTTAGATTTTACCCTCAGCCATCCTCCGGCCCCCTGTTTCAAAAACGCCGCCCCTCATACTAAGTCGCTTCCCCTTTAAAATTGTTTTATTTTATATTGTATTTAAGGCATAAAAATTATGCAGAATATTTTAACGCAAAAAAAAAAAAGAAACCCGAGATCAAACCTTTTTTGGTTGAGCTTGGCAAAAAGCTGATTTGATTTGATTGTCTTTAAAAATTTCCGGATGCTAAAGTCTACTGGTCCGTCCTCGTTAAAGGGTTCCCCCTTTTGTAGCTTTATTTAGGCAAGTGTTAAAAGCTGCCCCCCCAATCCACCAGCATGACTAAAAATGTTTTATTTTGGAAATAAGTAATAAAAAATGGGCAGCAGGCCAATTAAGCTAAGAAGTAGATGTAACCTCTAAGCTGTGCTTATTGTACTTAGTGAGAGTATTGTCCTTTTGTATTTGTAATATGTGAAAAGAGAAACGTATTTGGAGAGTTTAAATTGGACTTATAAGTTTTGGGAAAGTTTTAAAAAGACGATTGCAAATTTTGGGCACAAAGAAACTCTTGTTTAAAATCAGACAGGTTTGAGAGAAAGCGGGAAGCACACCATTTGTTGTTGACCTCATCATTTTCTCTGTTTTTACAGAACAAATTTAGTCCTGCGACATGCCTCACATCAGAGGCCTGTTACATTAGCATAAAACAATCTAAATATTGTTTGTTTCATAATATTTTTTTGTTTGTGATGCTAAAAGCTAAACCATTTGAGTGCTAACACGCTACAGAGCCTGAGGTTACAAGCTAGATCTGATTGGTTTTGAAGTTGATATAAAATGCGCTCATTTGCACATGTATCTTAATGGTAGTTCAATGTACATGTTTGACTTTAAAGAAGTGGTATAGAAGGTATAAACTTTTCTTTGTAAGCTTAAGCGCTAACAGCTAAGACTAGTGCCAGGCAGGTCAAAAGTTTACATCCGATTCACTGCGACAAGAGTCCATACACATTCCTTGTCCCCATTTTAGTAGAATGTTCTAAAACTGATTTGTTCTTATTTCCAAATTACTCAAGATAAACCTTGGTTCTGAAACATAGATAACACTGAATGGAATGTTTAATTGTACTGGTTATGTTTTCAACCATTTTTTTATTGATTTTCTTGTTCGTTCATTTCTACCTGGTACATTAGTTATCTTTATTCCTTTATTTTGCTTGGTAATTTTAGTTAAATTGTTCTGGCCTAGTAAACACTTTAACTGAAATATGTTTAAATTGGAGTTGAATTGTTTTTGTTAATAAACTATATTTTAAGGAGAAGTTGTTCTGAATGAATTCCATATGTGTGCAGAGTTTGCCGTTCACTAATTCCAGTGCTCTTTCATCTATTGTTCTAATACCACCGCCAGTTTGGGCTGGTATTCCTAGGACGACACTTGGCAGATCAAATGTTTTCTTAATAAAATACTAAACAATATAAGCATCCTGATTGCACAACAGAGTATTGCACATTATTATTTTTATTGCCACTACAAGTCATATAGTATTCATGAATAGTATTGTTCAGTGGATGAAGACCTTTTGGAGAAGGTCTTTATCATGCAGTTAAAATAATCTTTTCCTCCTGAAGTGCTCCTGAAACCTAAAAAATAAAATACTTTTATGATACTGATGTTGTTAGTTTCTACTTAGACACATGCCAGCACATGTAAAATAATGTTCTTTAAAGTGAGTGATCTAAAAGGTTTTATAATAAAATGAATCAAAACACTTTGAGACAAAGTAACTGATAAGATTGTTGTTCTGGAAATATACGTGTAAAACTGAAAAGACCACAATTTGTAATAAAAGAGTCATTCAATGAGAATGGTTTGAATTGTACTTCGCCACTTTCACATTTTTTACCAAAAAGTATTATTTGTATGTATATCCCTCAGCATTAAGGGCATACTTAACAATCAGAAAAACAAATTTTCCCGTCTCAGGCATTACTTTTTCGTTATTATTGGTCATTTTTTCAAATGTGGTCACTGTAATTCTTCAACCCTGTTATGGACACAACTGAAGGTCCCTGGATGTGATTATAAGGTGTATTTCTAAAGAAAGCAATATCTATCTATTAATCAGATGTCCCCCACACTAATTCAATAATTGAAAATGCAAAAATGGCATAAAATCTGACATTTTTGCAATTCTAAAGCCTGAAATGTCTCTATGCATTAAAGCGCTCATATTTCATCAAATATTTTGTTTAACAGAAGAGTTGTGATGAAAATAAATGGTATGATGCCTCAACATTTTAGACAAAAGTCAACTAACACAAAATATATTTTTTTAACATTTTAAAAAATTATGTATAAAAATGTAGGTGTGATGAGGTTGAGACTAGGATAACAGGGTTGAAGATAGTAACAGGGTTGAAGAGACCAATACAGCATTAGATAAGAATTGTTGTTTTTTACTCTTAAATTCACTGTTTAGGAATTGCTATTAGCATTGCATTTTATTATATAACCATAAGAAGGACAACAGATATAATTTGCAGTTGAACTGAGTTTTATTAACCTGGATTATAAACAACTACAACAGTATTATCTGTCAAACATCGATATGTGAATTTCTCAAATTTAACAGTGTGTGTGTGTGTGTGTGTGAGACCCAAAAATATACTACTAAAATGCACCTTGTCCACATGCCAATAACATACAATTAAACTTATAAACCGATGAACTGTAGAACTGAACCACTAAACAGTTCATGATTTCAGTGTGTCTGTTTGATCAACCCTGTGTGTGTGTGTCTGAATGTGTATGCATGCATCGCCTTGTTTCATTGCATTCATCATGTGAGTCGGTTTCATACCTTTTTCAAGACCTCCACACGGCGCTTTGTCACCGGGCGTGGGGGTGGAATGAGTTCAAGAACATCAAACTGGTGCCAGAGGATATTATCCTGATGCGGCCAGAAGAATCGGTTTGACCCAACACGATGCATGCATTTGACCTGGACGTGTTTCATTGCACAAATTGCTTCCGTGTTGTGCACATGCAGCTTACATCACGAAATATCTCCTCTCCTGGAGACAAAATAAAGACCTTGTGAAGTCTCATGGTTTCAGGAACATTTGGCATCAGCTTTGGAATTTTCTCCATTGCTTTTCAACATCACTTTTCACAAAGAACAGTTTCACAGTTGTGTTTGTCTCAGTCAAGGCCCTGAATAACTCCTCTGTATCTGGAATGTCACGGCCCTTTGCCACCATCATGTCTGCTGCTCTTTTTGAGGCTCCTCCGACACCATCTAGGGCTCCTTTTCCATGACTGGCCTCGAAATAATTCCAAGAACAAGCCTTGAATCCCCTTCTGTCCAGTTCTGTGGTGAAAAGGAAGAAGTTGCCTCGTTGTTTGTATTGAGTACAGGGTCCATTGCTTAAAAAGTGCAGCACAGACACTTGTGGATGTCTTACCTGAAGGTAATCCAGCACAGGATAGTGCTGCCATATTGCCAGAGGGTCTTTATGTCTACTGGCTGAGATTGTGCTAAAGCACAAAGTCACTGGGTGTCCGCCAACATACAACACACCTGGATAAAGGGAGGCCTGCTGATGTGATGCTCCAAAGTGGACTGCCTGGACTTGGGAACTGTATTTACAGCTGTAATTTTCTGTGAAATGAACATTTATCAAAGCCTCTTCCCCTGACATGTTCTTCTTCAACTCACGGCAGAAGGCATACTGCCTCTTGATGTTAAAATGATGCATTTTGAATCACTTTACATAGCTGTGGAAGAGTTTAAAGAGGTCCCCCTGTGTGCCCTGCACAGATTTCTTAAAGGCCACCTTGACTGTTGCCTTCTCTCCCTTTTTGTCTATCTCCTTCTCCTCTGTTACCCACTGGGTAAACGATGCACTTGAGGACCTATGATGTGGACAGTTTTGTCCTTGCAATCGACAGTCTCTCCACATGCATACATGCAACTCTTGTTAGATGAGCTGCAGCAAACCTTCTCTATCAGCTCTTCAACGCCGGCCATCTCAATGAGTTTCATCTGACTGAGCTTCACTGCCAGAATACTGAGATTTTCATGCAACTTACACATGCATGTGTCACCATTAGAGAGTGTTAGATTCATGACCCAAATAGGGTGAAGATGACAGAAAAGGGAGAAGGAAATAATCTGCTCTGGGTTTTCTGCCAGAAATCGTCTGTGATTTTGAAGTGTATCCATCAGGAACCTCTTCTGCATTTTTATTTTATTCTTTGTAAGTGTTTGGTTGGTTCTTGTGGTGATTCTACTCACATAATCTCTAAGATAGAATTACTTATTTTTTTTGACATGTTCAGTAAACCTGCTGGTCCTCTTCCTCTCAAAATGAAGACTGTCATGATGTTGGAATTTTTTATTTGAGAATCCAAGGGATTCACTTGCAAATTTTTGCAACCTGTATTTCTTTATAATTCTCCCTGTCGTGACTTTGACAATCAGCTGCCTTTCCCTGTCCTTGGTGGCTCTTTTGCATTTATCACTAATATCCTAAAGAAGTGATTGATGGTAAAGTAATGTTTTTTTTTGATTTGGGGATTAACAGGACAATTTGAAGTTAGCCTGTTTATTTTTGACCTTGGCAAATCCAAATGTTTCTTTAAATGTTAGCACCTTTTTTGTATTTTTCTTTCGATTTTCTCCCTATTTAAAGTTTTTCTTGTAGTTCTGCTATTTGTCTCTTGAGCTTATTTCTTTCTCCTCTGTCCTTCTTCCTAGCCACCAGATGTTGCCTAAAAAACAAAGAAAAATTTATTTGGGTGAGGAAAGTTTGGCCGTTTTTCCCTCCCACCACTGTTTCTAAAATGAAATTGTGAATAATTTTTACTACATCAATTTTAACTACCCATTGCCCTAACCTTAAAGATCCTGGCTATGGAGGCTGCTCTGGGTGATCTCCCTGATCTGGACTCTGTGTGAGAAAAAATTACTAATAGGAGAGTGATTATTCTGCAGTTAAGTGAAATAAATGTGAGAACCACATTTTATTTTGAGAGTACATGTTTACCGCATGTGTGATGTAAGTGCTTTAAAGGATTTCTTTACACAAGTGGGACATCTCACATATACGCACAGTCATCTGACACCACGCACGATATCTGTGTCAAAAACTTATGTGGCATAGCTTCAAACCACATAAAACTATGATGCATCACCATCAAAGTTCTTTTCTTACCCTTTGACACAAAACTGCTAACAAAACCTACACACAAGTTTTACTTTCATGTCTGTCGCGTAGTGATTTACTTAGTGTAAAGAATAATGCTGTCGTTATCGTTTTACGAATATCTGTCTTGCACTTCTCAGTCCATATAATTTGAGCTCGCAGTTATGAATAGAAGCGGAGAAGTGATTGTACGCGGATTATTAGGGTGTCCCGAGATAGTACAGAGAGGCATATAGATATCACGACGATATAACGTCAAGTGGACAAGCACGTCGACGTAGTCAATAAGAACAGTATATGTGTGGGCAGAGTATCATACGTCGGCGCATGCCGATACTGTCAACAATAATAATCAACATCTCAATTAGCCTAAGCAAACAATGATAGTGATTAAAACCAGACAGGGAGGATAAGGTATTAGAACATGCTCGTTCTAGTGTGCAGCTTTTTCGCTGACTTCCCCAGACACTTTCGTAGGTCTATTCTAAGTATCAATTGTGTATTAGGAATAGTATGAAAAGCATTGGAAGAAGACTAATATTGAATGTAGGGACCACTAAGCAAATATCATTATTGCCTTGAAAGGCACACAGAACAGATAATTCACCTGAATTGTTGCAGGAAACCAAGAACAATCCCTTTCAAACGTAAAAGTCTTAAGCAGGACGATTTACAATTGCCCGACCACAAGCAATGAGAGTCACAACAAGGATGACAAGCAGGTACAAAGCCAAGTAAGACAAGGAAAATACTAACCTTTAGTTTTTCTCATAATGTTTGGACTATTGCAGAGGTTAATTATGGACACATATCTGTAGTATGACATGGCTGTCCCCCCCCAAAAGCAAGAAATTCAGAACTCACTTAGCAGAAATAGATCGACAAGGATGATTAAGAATACCCCGTGATGGGCACTGAACGGAGCTGGAGAGACGAGAGATCTGGGTATACGTTATAATAGGTTTTTCAGATAAAAAGTCTATCAAAAGCTTTGGGTAAACCACAGTGCTGAAAAGCATGGAGTTCATTAACAAAGCAGCAATAAAAATATACATAGGCTCATGGAGGTTCTTGTGAATCACAATCAGAATATCAACTGTAGAATTGCTGGACAGGATCAATATATAACTTGTTAACATGATAAGAAAGTAAAAATATCTGTATTTTTCAACCTCTACATGGCCATCAAGAGTGATGTATGTTGCATTCATTTCAGTAAGCAACGTAATTATAAAAACTGAAAAGAAATGAACATATGAGTCAGACAAACTGTTTCAAAGTGCTACACATGAGAAAAGAAGCCTTAAAAAAGTCTCTCTCTCTTTCTTTTACAGAAACAATAGTCAGACTGGAAAGTGTTTGAGACAGACCAACTACTTAAAGAGGCTCCTTTATCCACCATGGATTTCAGAGACTATTCCTTGTAGAAATGTTGGCATGCTAACAACTTCTGATAAGTTCAAGGATATGTAAGAAGTTATGGCTCATGGTGCATCCACATTGCCTTTACAGGAAAGTTTGGTATTCACAAATACACCAAACTTTTTGATCATATCTTTTTTTACACACAACATGACATGTCTAACAAACAACAGTGCTGTTTGTACCAAAACCAACAACAATATTTAAGATGGGAGTAGACATTTTTTTACAACTGCACTAACAATGTACATCTATAGTCTCTCTAGAATGATTTTATAT
Organism: Crenichthys baileyi; assembly: GCA_036173005.1. NCBI lineage: Eukaryota > Metazoa > Chordata > Actinopteri > Cyprinodontiformes > Goodeidae > Crenichthys > Crenichthys baileyi. Next base: position 961,088 of record JAHHUM010002896.1, read on the forward strand.
ACTTTGCTTTTAGCTACAGTTGTTTATATGAAGCAACACATTAAAAAAAAGATTGATCAACGACTTTGTTTGGTCTTAACTCAAGTGTAATTCAGGTTTATTTTGTAGCATGCTTAAAATAATTCCATTGTTGACTAGAGTGCTATACAGAAAGTACAAAAAGCCAAAACAAACAAGGAACCCTTCCCCACCACCATATCTCTCATGCTTTATTAAAAGCCTGTGAGTACAAATGTGTTTTTAGATGATGTAGAGTATCACTCCCACAATGGTTAGAAGGAATGTACTGGTTAAAGTGGCAACATGGATGGGAGATCCCAGTTAGAGAATCAGTAGACTGGAGGTCATGAATGACAACTTTAATTTGACTCCAATTGCTGAACAATATCCATCACAGACTGAGTGGTACGTGTACATGTGAGACATGAGCTACATGTGGGTGCACATGGTGCATCTTTATGTGTGTGGTCTGTAAGGGAAGAAACAAGCATAACAAGAATGCACGTGTGAGACCAAAAAGGGCACTAAACCAAATAGCTGATATATGACAGAAAATAATCACAGCAAGCATCACACTACAGCAACACAAGTTACATTTGGAACACCAAAGTGTTCAAAATTAAATAAATAAATGAAACATTATGAAATAAGTATCTACATCAATAATTAATAGATAATGATTTAATGTGAGAATGAAATTGTAAAATAATTGAATGCATATTAAATTCTCAGCTCATTATATTATGAAATATATTTCATTTTCCATCAAAATTTAGCTTTATAATATAAAAGAATTTTCATATACAATTTTTACCTAATAACTGAAATTATTGTTGAGGCTATTATTATGTAATTCAAGCTGTTTTTTTTATTTAAAAATGTCATTTTTTAAAAGTCAGCCTTTATTTCAAAATGCCAGCTTTTATTTTATAAGGTTGATTTTTCCCCATGGCCTATTTATTTCATAATGTCACCTTACAACTGATTGACTGTAGGGGCCATCAGCGTCGACGGACTGGACCTGCATTCTCATTGGCTGATCCTTACATAGAGATTAGTTTTCTGGGTACCTCCTTCCTGAGCGGCTACTGTGCCAGCGCAAGGTTTAGGAAGGATGGTGGAGTTTCTGGAACTGCATTAAGCTCTGATTACCTAAGCAGATCAAATTGAGGGGAATATTTTATCATATGATGCCATTTTATCGCTGTACAACTGAGCAAATCTGAGTGTAGTCAACAGTGTAATAGGCAGCTGTCAAGATCTAAAAGCAAATTAACAGCTTTCAGAGTCTCCCGAATCAGTAACCAAAAAAAAAAGATCATTAAAAACTTTTAAAAGAGCACTTAAAAAGAGCTTAAAAACTAGACTGAAACAAAAGAATATTTTGTGCATTCGAAACAGTCTACAGGTGCACAAATGGTATTATTTCAAAAATTTTTGATATGACAGGAAATTTCGATAAAAGGGGCTCAAATTTGAAAGGACAGACAATCAAGGTAAGGTTTTACTAAGTACAGGCAGGCTGCACAACTGCATGTTTAAAACAGGCTGCCACAACATCTGAAGTGAGATGGCTTTTAAAAATCAGTAAAATGTCTGACCTGACAACCTTAAAAACCTTCCTAAAAAAAATGTGGAACAACATTGTTTGGACTAGATGATGTCTAAATGCTGCTACACCTAATTAAAACACACTGGATCATATGAAGTAAGTGATCAACGATTTATCTTGTTGATGAAATTCAAGACACAAGAGTCTTTATTGTCATTATGTCACCATAATGAAATTGTGTTGAGGCACCGGCTCAAAAAACACAGACAGGAATTAAAAACACTTGTAGTAGGCATGTAGTATTTATCATTTACATAAAGTGCAGCTCGTGCTGAAACAGTCAATAAGATGGGTTGGTGGTTTGTTTGATTGTCAGCAGGGATGTTTAGTGTCTGCCTGCAGGGGGACAATTGCCCTCACTGTCTATTTGTTTTTGATGTGAACTTTCTGAATTGTTTTCCTGATGGAAGTGGGACAGTGCATTACCCGGGTGAGTGGGGTCAGTAGCAATGTATCTGGCTCGTTTCTGGACTCGTGCATCATAAACCGAGTCCAGATCCGGTAGACGACATCCCACAATCCCCTATACTGTGCTCACCACCCGTGCTAAGTGAGAAGAAGAGCCGTTTTTGGGCCTTCCTTCCCAGGTGGAAAGTGTTCTCAGTCCAGGAGAGGTCAGAAGAAAAGTGAATGCCCAGGAACGTTATGCTGTCCACATGCTCCACCACCTTTCCCTGTATGTAGAGAGGAGCATGTTCAGTCTTCCTACACCTCCTGTAATCCACTATTACCTCTTGTTGGTGTTCAGGATGAGGTTGTTCATGAAGCACCACTGAGTCAGATTATGGGCCTCTTGTCTTTAGTGGATCTCATAATTGTTAGATATGAGACCCCCCACAGTGGTGTCGTCCGCAAACCTTGCAACCATGGATGTTTTGTGAGTAGCAGAGCAGTCGTGTATGAATAGGGTGAAGAGAGCAGTGCTGAGAACACAACCCTGCGGCATGCGGGTTCTGAGGATCAGCTGATGTGAGTTTCCCTATCCTCACGTCCTGGGAAGGAAGTGCAAAGTGGTGCAAATAAACCAAGGTTGTGGCCAGCATGTCAGGAAGGACGGTGTTGAAGGCTGAGCTGAAGTCCACAAATAGCACCCTAACATAGGTGTTAGGATGCTGCAGATGAGTCAGAGCCATGTGAAGTGATAACGAGACAACATCCTCTGTGGAGCTATTCTCCCTCTAGGTGAACGGCAGGCTGTCCAGGCCAGCAGGGATGGTATCCTTGATGCACTATAGTAGGATCCTCTCGAAGCAATGAATGATGACTGGGGTCAGAGCAACAGGACTTTAATCATTAGGGCAGGTTATGGTTGATTTTTTTGGGCACAGGCACAATACTGAAAGACTTCAGGCAGCTGGGGACCGTGGAGAGCTGCAGGGGGAGGTTGAAAATTTAAAAAAAAAAACCTGCGAGTTGGTTAGCACATGATTTTAGCGTCCGACCTGAGACCATGTCTGGACCTGCAGCCTTGTTGATGTTGATCTTCCTCATAATTGAGATCACTTGGTGCAGCTGCAGGACAAGAGACCGATGCTGCACCTCCAGCTGAGGTGGGTGTTTTGTCCTTCTGTTGCTTGCAGTGTCAAACGTGCAAAGAGGCTGTTTAAGGTGTCAAGGAGAGCTGGGTCATGGTCGCTCTACTTATAAGCTGTGATGGATCTCATGCCTCTCCACATACTGCGTGGGTTGTTGTTTTTGAAGTGCTCCTCACTGCGCTGCTTGTACCTTTGCTTAGCCTGCTGGATGCCCTTTCTCAGTTCTCTCTCAGTCGGTCACCTAATCTGTAGGCTGCTCTTAGTAGGGTTCATACTTTGCAGTCTCATGATGTCTGGTTAGAATAAACCCTGACTGTTTTTGTGGGTAGGACAGCACCAGTGTAAAAATGAATATAGGACAGCACAGACTATGTATATTCCTCCAGATCACCAATCTGTTTTCTCAAAGCAGTCCTGTAAGGCTGAGCAGGCTTCTTTAGTCCAAAACTGGATGGTTCTGATGATGGGTTTAGTTCTGGAGATCAGAGGTTTGTAGGGAGGAATCAGGTCCACAGAGATGTGATCTAACATTCTAAAGTGAGGAGCTGCTGCAGCTTGGTATGCTCCAGGAATGTTGCAGTAGACCTGGTATAAAGTACTGGGCTCTGGTTGGTAACTTTATACATTTGTGGAATTTGAGGAGCACAGCTTATAATTCCACATGATTAAAGTGTCCAGCGACAATCATAGCTGCCTCTAGATTGTCATTCATTTGGCTGTTGATGAGGCTGCACAGCTTCCTACGGCTAACTTAGCATTAGCTCTTGGGGGTATGGCTGTCTCTTCTGCACCCAAACTCCAGAACACCTGCGGTTCGGGTGGAATATATGAGGGGTCAAAGTAACAAAAATGAACTTGAAATGAAGTGAAGGTGTGAAATACTGAACATGGTAAAGTGTGAAAATTAGAATTCATGAATTTGGAGCTCATTAAAATGATAACCCCTCCCTGGGCTGCCACCTTACCGTGGTGGAGGGGTTTGAGTGTCCCAGTGATCCTAGGAGCTGTGTTGTCAGGGGCTTTATGCCCCTGGTAGGGTCACCCAAGTCAAACAGGTCCTAGGTGAGGGATTAGACAAAGCGCAGCCCACAGACCCCTTATGACGATTACAATAAATGGAAACAGTGTTTCCTTACCCGGACGCGGGTCACAGGTGCCCCACTCAAGAGCCAGGCCTGGAGGTGGGGCATGCTGGTGAGCGCCTGATGGCCGGGCTTTCACCCATGGAGCCCGGCCGGGCACAGCCCGAAGAGGAAACGTGGGTCCCCCTTCCGATGGGCTCACCACCCGTGGGGTCAGGTGCAATGTGGTATGGGTTGCGGCCGAAGGCAGAGACCTTGGTGGTCTCATCCTCGGTTGCAGAAGCTGGCTCATGGGAAGTGGAATGTCTCCTCTCTGATGGGGAAGGAGCCTGAGTTGGTGTGCAAGGTAGACAGGTTCTGACTAGAAATAGTCGGGCTCACCTCAACACATGGCTCTGGCTCTGGAACCAGTCTCCTTGAGAGGGGTTGGACACTCTTCCACTCTGGAGTTGCCCTTGGTGAGAGGAGCTGAGCTGGGGTGGGCATACTTGTTGCCCCCATCTTGTCGCCTGTATGTTCAACCCGGTGAATGAGAGGGTAGCCTCCCCCCACCTATGGGTGGGGGGATGAGTTCTGACTGTTGTTTGTGCTTATGCACCAAACAACTTGGACACTCAGGTGAAGAGGGGAGCGGAGCTTTCCACTGACCACTACCTGGTGGTGAGCTACCTCCAATGGTGTGGGAGGATGCTGGTCAGACCTGGTAGACCCAAACGAATGTTGAGGGTCTGTTGGGAAGGCCTGGCGGAGTCTCCCGTGGGACGGAGCTTCAACTTCCACCTCCAGGAGAGCTTCAAACACACTTTGGGAGAGATGGGGAACATTGAGTCCGAGTGGGCCATGTTCCGCATCTCCATTGCCGAGGCGGCTTACCGGAGCTGTGGTCGCAAGGTTGTCTGTGCCTGTCGCGGCGGCAATCCTCGAACCCACTGCTGGACACCATGCTGTCAGGCTGAAGAAGGAGTCCTATCGGGTCTTTTTGGCCTGTGGGACTCCGGAAGCAGCTGATGGGTACCAGCAGCCCAAGTGGCTCGGGTGGTTGCTGAGGCAAAAACACTGGGTGTGGGAGGAGTTCGGAGAGGCCATGGAAAATGACATTCATATGGCTTCGAGGCGATTCTGGTCCACCATCCGGTGTCTTGAGGGGGAAGAGGTACACCACCAACACTGTTTATAGTGGAGAGGGTGAGCTGCTGACTTCAACTCAGGACGTTATGGGTCGGTGGGCAGAGTACTTCGAAGACCTTAATCCCACCGGCACATCTTCCACTGAGGAAGCGGAGCCTAAGGACTCTGGGGACCCTGGGGCGGGCTCTCCAATCTGTGGTGCTGAGGTCAGCAAGTTGACTAAAAAGCTCATCGGTGGTAAGGTGGATGACATTTGCCCGGAGTACCTTAAGGCTCTGGATGTTGTAGGGTGTTGTTGGTTAATGCGACTCTGCAGCATCGCGTGGACATCGGGGGCAGTTCCACTGGATTGGCAGACTGGGGTGGTGGCCCCCCTATTAAAAATAGGAGGACTGTAGAGTGTGTTCCAACTATAGGGGAGTCACACTCTTAAGCCTCCATGGTAAGGTCTAGTTGGGGGTTCTGGAGAGGAAGGTCCGTCGGATAGTCGAACCTCGGATTTAGTAAGATCAGTGTGGTTTTTGTCCTGGTCATGGAACACTGGACCAGCTCTACACCCTCAACAGGAGTTCAAGTATCTTCGGGTCTTGTTCACGAATGAGGGAAAAACGGAGCAGGAGATCGACAGACACATTGGTGCTGCGTCAGCAGTGATGCGGGCGCTTTACTGCTTTGTCATGGTGAAGAGAGAGCTGAGTCAAAAAGCGAAGCTCCCAATTTACCGGTCGATCTACGTTCCTACCCTCATCTATGGTCATGAGCTTTGGGTCATGACCGAAAGAACGAGATCACGGAGGGACTATGTTTCTCGCTTGGCCTGGGAGATTTTTGGTATTCCCCAGGATGAGCTGGCCCAAGAGGGAAGTCTGGGTCTCTCTGCTTAGGCTGCTGCCCCCGCAACCCTACCCCGGATAAGCGGAAGACAATGGATGGATGGATAAAATGATAGCATGGTAAATATTAATGTTATAAATATTAAGGTTATCAAGTTAAACATTGCCTGTTTTCATTCACTGCCTTGATATTAGCGCCCCCATTTTTACCACTTCAGTTTTATCATTCATTGCGTTCACAGTGTAGTTTTTGTTGCTTCCGGTAGATCGGAATACGGCAGCAGCCCTGACACGACAGCGGAGTTTTGTAGTCCGTGAATCATTGCGGGTCAAAGCGGATTGGTCGAACTTGAGCAACAATGGCCGACGACGGTAGCAAAAATTTTGAATAAAAAATTTAAATATTACGCTTTCTGTGACCCCAAATAAACATTTATGATGTTTTTAGGCATTAATGTAGGTTTGTTGAACTCAAATATCTACTCAGTTTATTAGGATTCCACTTAATTTAAAAAAAGAGGTTTGGCGTTTCTCGGCGCCAGCTCGCTTCGGCAGCTGTCAGCCGACCGAGCAGTGTTCCCTCCATCCTCCGAAGAAGGCGCCTGATTCCCGGCTAATCGTGTTAACCCTACCACTGGGTTTAACTACTGGATGGAAAGGTGGAACCCACGATTGTCATTGTCTTTTTCCTTGTTTCCATGGAAATAAACCTTTGAAAAGATATACTTTTGTTTGTATATTTGAATTACAGGCTACAGCCTAAACCAAAAACCTATGGTGCGCATCAGTCATTATTTGCGTTAAGTCCTTAGTTTGGTTGATTTGTTTACTTTGACAAATAGTCACCACACATAGCCTGAAAATAATCCTACAGCATCCCAGTCAAAAATTGAGAGCGCATACAATGCTCTCAATTTTTGAGAGTGCTGTATGCTGAGTTGTGGACCCTAGAGAACTTGCAGCAAATCGTTTATTGTCCCATTTCCATTCAAGGGCAAGCGATATCACTGCCTACTACTGAAAATTCTTAGGAATGGCTATGGACTAAAAGTACTTCCCTTTCGTAAGTAACAAAAATTATGCTGTGAACATGATGTATGATGAAGTAGTAAAAATAGAGGCGCTAAAATCAATACAGTGAATGAAAACAGGCAACGTTAAATTTGATAACCATAATATTTACTGTATAACATTAATATTTGCCATGTTATCATTTTATCAAATTCACAGATTAAAATTTTCATAGAGGCGATATTAATTACAAGTTGTTTTTTATGGCATTTTACCATGTTGAGTATTTCACACCTTTAATTAATTTCAAGTGGATTTTTATTACTTTGACCCCTCATAGAAATAAACTCTATTTTTGTGAGTCTGCAAAGTCCTGGGGATTTCGCCAGTTCTGACAGTTCAGCTACTTCACACTGATATGATGCTTGGAGGGGTGAAAACATGAAAAAAATCACACAGACAAACAAAAAGAGCTGAGAGTCGCAGTAGTTATCCACACCACCATCCGCCCTGCCATTCAGCCAAGGTAAACACACATAGCTCTTGGTTCTCAGTTTAAGGAGTATTTTGTTTTTTTTAACTTACAATTAGCCCATTCTCCGTTCACCAGTCAGATTTTACCACTAACCTCAACCTTGCTCTTAGTTTTCCGTTTGAACTAGTGTCCATGCACACACCCCAGGCTTGGACTCTCTAGCTATTTTTAGATAATTTGGAAGAAAAAGGCGTTTCCTATCAAAACAAGACATAGAAAACCATTACATTATTATTATATTTTCAATAGGTAGCATTTTGTATTGCAGTCTATGCAGGTCTCTATGAAAAATAAATGAGCCAAGTGCAGCTCATCCAAAATGCTGCTGCCAGACTTCTAATCAACACCAAGAATCATGGTTCAATTACAGAGAATTCTTAATTGACTGTTAAGTCCAGGCAAAAAGAAAAAAAAGTCTTTAACGTTGTTGTTAGGGTTAGGGTTATCTTTACCTGATTTAGGAATGATTGAAATTGCTGCTTGTCTCCTTGACAAAGGACTCGCTCCCCCTTTTAGAATATAATTTAAAAAATCTTGAAGTAGTGGTAGTAGGAAAACTCTGATGGGCTTATACCACTTTTATTCTTGGGTTAACTTTTAATTTTGCTCTGTTCCGGTAGATGGTAAATCTAGGGATGCAAGGAAACTGGACACCTCATTAAGTTCAGCTGCTTGTGGTTGTACATATAACTTTCTATTTCTTGACACAACCTCTTTATGATGAACGAAACCATTAATCATTAGATACTGTCCCTCTTTATCTGCTATTTGCACTATGAAATGAAGGTTTTGTTATGATTCTGGCCCGTCTGCCTGCTCTGCTCTCACTCATGCAATCAACTCATCTGCTTCACCTGTCTGCTGCTGCTGCGCAATCACCATGCCACACACCTGTGGAGCTGCAGTTATATACAGCCCTCTGACAGGCAGACGGTGCCCGATTTTCGAAAACATTTGTGAGTAGTTATCCAGCGTTCCTTCCTGACTGATCTTGTTCTCTGACCTTGCCTCACGGATTTTGCCTGCCTGCTCCTTGTCTGACGGATTGGATTTCTGGATTTTGACTCTGTTTTCTGCCTCTGGTTTTATGCCTCTGCCTGCCCCTTGTCTGACACCTCTAGCCCTGGAATTCGACCCTGTTTCTGTCCCTGGATTTACGCCTCAGCCTAGCCACTGCGGTTTATTCAGCCTGAGCCCACCTGGCCCTCAAGTCCCCCTGGAATTATTGTCAAGAGGACAATCGCAGCTCTCTGTGTTCCTGTCACAGCTTCAGCTAATTCCCCGGAGGATTTGGATCAGTCGGCAATCCGACTTCAGTCTGTTGGACGCTTCCTCATTAACTGTCTGGATCTCTTCCTCCTCTGGATTCTGTGCCTCATCCCCAGACTGAGAAGGTTAGTGGCTTTATCTAACTCTTTACAAATTCTGAGTTGTATTCAGCCACTAACTAGTCTCTCTGTCCTCAGTGGTACCTGGAAGCTGACTGCTGTTCTCCTGCTTTCTGATCCTGAGTTACTGAATAAACCTTTTTACTTATCACTTTGTGTTTGGCTGAATTTGGGTTCTCTGTCTCTGGTCGTGATAGGTTTACGCTATTTTATATTAAAATTCCAGCACCTCTCTTGTTGGCTTTTTTTAAAACAGGAAAAGTATGTGTTTCTAAATCCTAATTAATCTTATTTTCCCTTAGGAAGGTATGTTTCTCGTAAAAGCTGTCATTATTTTTGCCACAGATTTGACCCACATGCAGAACACACTCAGGAGACAGGATTTTAAAATGTTTATTGTAACCGGTCCGATAAGTAAAGCCAGGGGTCCACCGTGCTTACTGTTACTTATAGATGAACTGTCCCACACAGACCACAATGATAAGGTATGAATGTTATGAAGTACAGATGATCTGCTGAGCCTGTCTAACACTGTACAGAGTGAGGTTAAAATTTGTTAGGAACAACCCTGCTTACTTATAGAGCTTTACACATGGGCTTTTACACACACACACACACCATAATGATAAGGTATATATGCTAATGTTTTCAAGTTTCTTAGAATAGGATAATAATCCTCAGTGACCTACAGTTTGACAAAGTTTGTGGTACATACTGTAACAGGAGCTATTAGATTGCAGCAGTCACACTTGGATTCAGGGTTGAACTCCTATTACACACTATCAGACACCAGAATGGTGACACATAGTCTAGTGATAAACACTGAGGGAGTGTACATCCCATGTAGGGAGTACCAGACATGTGTGACCTTCTTTTCGGGGCTATCTGTCACTTCAATCACCGAGCGGGTTAAGGACGGGGGCCATAAATGCTGATCTCTTTAATCGTTCCTCTGCCTTATTTAGAATAAAGGTGTTGAGAGTATAAAACGGTTTGAGAGTCATTCCTTTTAAGATAAAATGATTGTAAGGAGAGATGACACTTCTGGGGAAAAGAACAGGGTGCGGTCCTATTTCTTTTTATAGGATTACGCAACCCATTCACGTTAAGCGTGACTATTTTATACTTTTCATACAGCACCAAAATCAGTAATGATTTGATCTGTAACAGTGTCTAGGAAATTCCTGTGATAACCTGAACCACAGCAACAAAACACGTCTGTCTGTAAACAAACACAGGTTTTAAACAAGAAAATCAGAACGGGCTTCCAAGTATGTTTCAACTTCTATGTTGAGGTGGGGCTTCAGGTTAAAAATGGTCCCCCCCCCCCCCCCCCCCCCCCATATTCAGCATTCTATCTCCTACAGACTAACAGTGGAGCGCTGTACATTGGAGAATCCAAGAGCAGTTCCCCTGGTGGCAGCTTTTAATGACACAAATTACATAATCATAATAGGGAATACCGTTTTACCTTTAAAATTGTCATTTCCCTCAAACTATTTGAAGGTCCCCTAATTTTATTTCGTCACTGAAACGTTATTGCTTCACGGTAGTGTCTAGCCTAAACCTTCCCAGCCTTTCTTTTATGTCTCTCAGCCTCTTGTCCTGGTGTTGGGGAGACACTCCGCCTGCAGTTTCCCATAGTGACTGTCTGGGTTTCAACACGTGTGGGTCTTGCGTAGGGGGACATTCGCTGGTGTTTTCTGGAAGCAATCCTCTTTTAATTCGGTTGTCTGCTGCCTCAGATGCGCTGTTGTAAACAATAGCGGTTTCAAAAAACACTGAGGCTGGCATCGAGGAGAGTCGGAAAACTCTTAGAGCCCTTTCTTTTAATATTTTAGTTGGGTAGTCCTGTTCGAAGAACACAAGTTTACCATTATAAAAAGTTTCTTTTTTTCCAAGCACTATGGAGCATCAGCTCTTTGGTTTTATATTCAAGGAACTAGATAAAGAGCGATTTTGAATTAGAGCCTGGATGGGGCGTAACTCTGAGGAATCAGTGGTTTCCATTAAAAGTGGCAAGCTCGCTTTTAATGATTTTCATTTGGTTTTCCGTTTATTTACCCCCTCACATGCTCTGTTTTCCAACTTGTTTTTCTAAAAGTAATGTCATTGTCAAGGAGGACGAAAAGTCACCTGGGAGATTACAAATTATTCTGCTACTTTTCTCTCTACCATAGCAGAAGTCATAGTTTTGCTTTTAATTTGCTAAAATTTTTATTTTAACTTTTCTGTGATACTTAATATTTTTAATGTGTATTTTGTCATTTTTGTATATTTGGTATTTTTAATGTGTCTTATCAATGTTCCTTTATGTTCCTTTAAAGCACATTATAACTTCCTTGCCGGATAAATGGTTGCTCTTTAAGACACGCCATCTCTCTTCTCAGTATCCGCTGACCCAACCCATTCTAAAGCCACACAGCCTGTAACCCTTTCCCTTAATGAATGATGTTTCATACGTTTATCGCATACCAAGAGGAAAATCTGTTCAAGTTATCTTCTGGCTCATAACCGCTAACAGAAAATACAGAATATGATGGTTTATCATCAGCATATGTCATAACTATGTGGTTAGGGTCAGGATTACATTTAGACATTAGAACCTAAGAATTTAGGTGGCCTGAGAATAGGGGGCTTGTATAAGGTGCCTGCACCCAGACACTTTTCAATTTTCCTATGTTCTATTTTTAAAAAACAAGCACTATTGTTATTCATCTTCTGTTTAAGATCTGACTCAATTTTTTGCAAGTGCTGTGCTGACACCCCCCTTTAAATGTGCGTATTATAGTTGTTCTCTGTGCCCACTGTCAGTGTGGTCCAAAAAGTCTGGGCTGCATGTGGACGTCCATGCAGGTTCCTTGGGGGACCGATAGAGAAGTTACAGATGATGAAATTTACTTCTAATTAGCTTTATGGTCAAGGGGACACTAAAGCGGACAAGAAGCTATAGATTTTCCTTGAAAATAGATGCTCAATAGAATGCTGAATCAAAATTTGTTTAGTTTTCAAACTAATTGTGATATGACAGTTCAGCAACAATTCCCACCAGCTCTACTGAGATTTGTAAACAAAATCCTTTAACACTTGCGACCTTGTTGAGTTAAAGACTCTGCTATGTATTCTGAGACCAGTGGGTAATTACTGACCTTCATATCAACAGTAGGAGAAACCTGTTATAGGTCGAATAGCAAGACATTTTGGTAGCTTTTTTAAGGATCCATAACGTATAGTCTCTTATCCACACTGTGGAATAATATGACTTCAAATTCCTTAGAGGCATCTTTAAATTCTTTCTAAGACTCATAAGCTGCTACAATGTTCTTTCTAAATCAATGTTCTTCTGATCATAACATGGTGTTCACTTGCAGTTCAGTAGTCATGGGCACCGAACTGTCTGATGTTTAAAGAGGACAAACCTCATTCAAAATGTAGAGTAACAATGTTTTCAATTGATTTTACAGAACATTTTAAAATGTCTTTCCTTCATTTTTTATTGATTACTTATATTACTTGTAAATTGCTATTAAATATCCATATTTCTAAATATGAAAACCAGACAGGGTGCCACAGGATGTCCTATTTTTTTAAAGTGATAGGTTATTAAGAAATTTTAACTTGATTGGTTTCAATAGCGATTATATCACTGATATAAAAGTTAAGGAAAAAATAAGGTAAAATAAGCAGATATTCAAAGAAGTTATTGCATTCAAGATGTGTTTAAAATAATTTGTTAAAGATTTATCTGTGGAAAACCTCTGTTCATCTTACTAAAGTTGTTTCTCATTTCTGCATCTGAGACCCATTCTTTCACATAGCAAAATAATCTTGAGTTTAAAAACCCAAAAAAAATCTAGAAGACAAAATCACATTATCAGATCACATTATGTTTTTGGAACGGAACATGACAGTTGGTCATTTATATTACATATTGTATAATTGATTTACTGTCCCTATTTTGAAATCTCAGTTACAGCTGCAGGATTAAAAAGAGACGTTTTCTCCTCCAGCATGGAAAATGGTGTTTTGATGTAAAAAAACAATGAATCTTCAAAGAAAATGTTCACTAAAGCTTACAATGCAAAGTAGGTAATCAAATTAAATGAATGTAAAATATATTTAATTTGTGTAATGTCATGATTTAAAGGGTGTTTACGTTTTTGTTTTGTGTTTTTTCTCTGCTCCTGATATGTTCTTCAAGTTTCATTTTGGATCTTGCTTCTGATCATTGTTTTCCAGGTGGTGCTTTAGTTCATTCCTTATATTTTGCTTCTTATTATTCTTGTATTCTGTTCATAGTGCATTTTGGTTTATGTTCTGTAAGAACTTTCTTTGGTTGGATTATTTTATTGCTTCTCTGTTCAGCCCATTCATGTTCTTGTTTCCTCTCCCTGCCACAGTCAGTCTATAATCATCTTCATTCAGTCCATCTGCACCATGTCTCCTTGCTTCACCTGTGCCATGCTCCATATATACTCCTCTGTTCTGTTCACTTGTTGCTAGTTGTTTTGCTCTGTTCCAGTCCGTTCTGCTGTCCATGCCACAACTGTGTTTTTGCCAAGCCAAGTCAGGCCTGTTTCATGCCCATGCCGGTTTACCATTCCAAACCAATCCATATTCATACCAGCAACTGTTTCCACCTGCCTGCCTGTAAGTTTTTGTTTATTAAACATTTTTATTTTCACCAATCTGCGTCTGCCTGTCTGTATTTGGGTCAACACCAAGACTGACTGTAACTGACTGTAACTAATATATGCTACTATGAAGTTACTAGTTAAAATAACTAAAGCAAATTGTCATGGAATATCATGAAATAATTTTAAGAATATATGCCCCCTCTCCAAAACACACACACACACACACACACACACACACACAAACACACACACACACACACACACACACTGACTGTTTGATAACACCTTCTTTTGAGAACATTTTTCCATAATCTGAAAGGATAATGATCTCTTTTTTTATTTTACTCTAGTAAGGAAGTTTGGACATTTTGAGGAACATTTTGGCTAAAGTACTTTCTGTGTTTCAGTTTACATTACAAACCTTATCTGACCCTCGTTACTGTTTATAGAGTGACACATTTGGGCTTGCAGTAAAAGAAACAGAAGCTCCAAAGAGAAGAGTAGTTTAGGGTTCCCTTCATCAGATGATTCGTAAAATGTTTAGTGTTACTATTGTTATCCAATGGCTCATGTTGTTGGTGACCTACTAAAAACTGGGTAGGAGTTTAATGAGTTCCATTGAGAATAAAATGATATAATAACACATTTCAATGCTTGAAGAGAAACAGCTTTCTAAATTTTGAGAGAGAACAGACAACAATACATACGTTTGAATCTCCAGGTCAGGTTCCTTGTTATTCTGAAGGTGAAACTATTGCAATCATTTGTTTATTTTATTGTTCATGATAATATTATGTTTGTGTGAAACACATTTATGGATGGTGAAGTTAATGAATCATATATAACTCTTGAAGGACATGTAGAGTTACATACATACAGATATCTTTATTTTGTTGTCATGCTGACGGCGTATGTTTGTATCATCATCTGTAATCTGACTATTGTGTATCTTATATGGATGCACAGAAACCTCCATGAGCCCATGTACATTTTCATTGCAGCTTTGCTTCTGAACTCTGTTGTTTTCAGCACTAATATATATCCGAAATTGCTTTCAGATTTTTTATCTGAAAAACAGATCGTTTCATATTCAGCTTGTTATTTGCAGTTTTTTCTTTTTTATTCTTTAAGTGGCTCAGAGTTTTTATTGCTGGCAGCTATGGCCTATGATCGTTATGTGTCTATATGTAAACCTTTACAGTATGCAACAATAATGGGAAGAACCACAGTTTGCATTTTCCTGAGTTTAGCTTGGCTTGTGCCTGCTTGTGTGACTGGTGTGCAAGTGATATTGAGCTCCAATATGAAACTATGTAAAATGAATTTGAATGGAATATTATGTAACAATTTAATTTACAATATGTACTGTGTAAGTTCAAAAGTCCACATTGTATTTGGTGCTCTTTCTGTGGCTATCACTGCATTCTTCTCTCTGCTTTTCATAGTTTTTTCTTACACTAGAATACTGATAATATCCTTTCAGTGTTCCAAAGAAGTCAGAAAGAAAGCTACTCAGACATGCTCGCCACACTTGCTGGTGTTGATCAATTTCTCCTGTTTGTGTGCATTTGATGTCATTATAGTCAGATTGGGATCCAGCGTTACAAAGTTAGTACGATTAGTAATGACTTTACAGACAGTTTTGTATCATCCTCTATTTAATCCAATCATATATGGCATAAAAATGAAGGAAATATCTAAACAACTGAGAATGTTGTTTCATCAAGCTAAAGCAATCGTAGTGAGGTTGAAGCACTGATAAAAATATTAGGAGATTATTTGATACTTTATATTTTGCACACATTATTATTATTATTATAAATATCCTTATAATTATTATTATTATTATTAACCATGTTGTACTGTAAAATCAGGTTTGTACTGTAAGGATTATTATTATTAATTCATTAATATTTATCAAAAATTATAATAAAAAAATCATAATCTAGAAAAATAATTTCCTAACCAAAAATCATTTCTTACAAATTGAAGTCAGAGATGTCTTCTGGTGTTTTGATTATGGGCTCAAAGCCCTTAATAATTAGTCAGTTATTATCAATAATTGATAATTAGTAACCAAAACCACGCTAAATGTCAATGTTTAATCAAGCGCTTCACCAAATGTGAGAGAGCTTTGACCTTTTTTTGACAGATAAATCACTCATATACATCTACATATATATATATATATATATATATATATATACATCTGAACATTTATTGAAACCATACAGCCCTAATGTAATTACTACTCTGGTCCAAAAACCATTATCTTACTAACAAGCACTATTCTACTTAAAGGGGGTGAAAATGACTAGTTAACAATAATTCAATCCTATAAAGACTCACAATAAAAACACAAAGATGCCAGTTAGAGAAGTTAAATATCAGATGTTTATTTCTTTGGCGATTGGACCCCGGAGGAAGACATGAATGCTATGAATGACATGAGCTTGAATGAATGGTTTAGGATTAGGATACGAGATGTGTTCCCCCCTGGGATCCGATACTGGTGATGGAGTGGAGGCCCGATAATAAGGGAGTTGGAAGTAGCTAGGAAGCCAGATGGTGGCGATGGGGTGGAGGAGGGTCAAAGCTCGGCGGGAGAGCAGGGAGATCCATGGTTGGAGGTCCTTAAAAGCGAAGCCTTGAAGGGTAAATGGCTGAGAAGAAATGCAGACTTGACACTGATTGGTTGGAGCGGAGACGCATGATGGAGTCATAGTACAAAACTCCATTAATAAAAGAAAATATATGCACATTGAGTGTCCCCACGGCCATTTTCCCCAGAAGCGACACCACTGTCTACAACACCTTCTCTTGAAGGAACAATTCCGAAAAAAGAACTAAAGTTTTAACACTTTTATTCTAAATAAGGCAAAGGAATGGTTACAGAGATCAGCACTGAGGCTCCCATCCTGGATTGTCAAGATCAAAGTGACGAAGCAGCCTCGAAAGAAGGTCACATGTAGTTTTATATCTGATACTCCCATGCAAGGGATGTACACTCCCTCAGTGTTTATCAGTAGACTATATGTCAACACTCTGGTGTCTATCTGATAGGGTGTGTAAAAGCAAGTGTCCAATCCTTAATCTAAGTGTTGCTGCAGCATTCTAATCAACCCGGTTACAGACTGTTCCACTATCAAACCCAATGTAATAAACCTTAGGGAAGGTTTGCAATATACCTCAACGAGAACTCTTATCCATATCCTAACAAAAGTGAAAACATTAGAATTTATACTTTATCGTTATGGTGTGTGTGTGTGTGAAAACCCATCTATAAGTAATGATTACAAAGGTTATTCCTCACATTAATGGTCTTCTTTGAAGCAGTGTTCATTTATCATTTGACCATATTGAAAAACTACCTCCTGTCACATTGTTTCATGTTGGGGAGGTTAACAAATGAACAATGAAAAACAATTTACTCATATTTGGCCTATCCAAACACCCCCAGCTCTCAGGGGTCCCGAGTAAATGCCCCATTCATAATACCACCCCCATATCATTTATAATCTACCCTCATGAACCAAAATCTTAATAACTCCCAGTTTATCTTTTCCCATCCCATCTTCTCTTACACAAAGAAAAACCGACACACCAACTAAGTAATAACATATATTACATGTGACATTACACATTGCATTCATTTTGGCCCCGAATTTGTATTATCTATTAATTATAACATAATTGAACCAAATCCTCATCGCTGTTCTTCTGTTCAGCTCAGTTTAATATGCTCCACATATATTTAGTGATTTCAGGTCAGATTGTTTTATTTTCCCTTTTGAACTGCTGCTCATAAGCACTGTCCCCTGATCCTGTTTAAAAACATCATTATTCCAGTCGTAAATTTTGGCCTTAACACTGAACCACCCCTGGTTCTCTTAAACGCCGGATCTATTATTAATACCACTGATTCCATTTGTTTAGTTTGTCCCCCATCATTTAATCAAAGTAGCCAATTTCGTCAACCCAAACGTCCCGTAAAAACCTTCCTATGCCCAGAAAGGAGTCATTTTGTTTTAATCAGAAACCAATCTAGTTTGAAGTTAACTGGTAATAGTTAATAAGCCCATTAGTTTAATCATATTTCATTCATTCTCCATTTCAATGTATTTAATTAATATATTATTTTAGTATTCCGCATTACTGTAACTTTAGTTATCCTTTTTAAAGAGTCTGATCAAAATGTATGTCCAAATTCCTGTTGCAATCTGATTTGTAATTTATATTGCAAGCTGTAATTCATTCTTTCATTAATGACATTAACTAAATTTACCCATTTCACATAATTAATCAGCAATCAAGTTTTTCAATAAAGTATGTATACATTCAATCAAGTCTTCTGTCTCTTTTACTTATTTGTCATCAAGGCACAGAAATCTTTGTAAAGAATATCAGCCCAGAAGGCAGTCCTCATCTTTCATCATGGGTCATCCTCGGTCACACCTGTTACTCCTGTTAGCCTGGTCACAGCTTCCTCCTTCTCGTACCCATGCAATAAAGGAGTCAATACTTTACCATTGACATTTGATAGGCAGTTGGGACTCCCGATCATCTTGCATCCAGGGAGCCCACGGCTGTATCTATGCACCTAAGAATGAGAGCTCGAATACATGATGGACAACAGCATGCACTGACTGTGATCACTGCAGTCACAAAAATTGATGAAGTGAATATACTCACCAATAGTTTTCCTCATTTTCCAAACCACATCTTAAACATATTTGTAAATGGTTCATCAAATCCTGAGTGTGATTTTAATTGAATGGATAGTGGTTTAAATCATCTTATGGCTTTCATGAGGGATATGTCAGGTGCTTTATGGTTGGGAATAAAAGGACAAGCCTCTCCAATAATACTACACACCTTTCCACCTTTTTGCTAGGAACACGTTTTGATAAGAAGCTAAGGAGTTGCTGAGAGCTGTCTGTGCACAGCATGTCTCAACCAAACATATGGGTTGTTGTCATCATAAACTGGTTTGGTTCAATTGATTTGTGTCAAAGTTCTTTCTTTTCCCACAGGAAAAGCTGTCCAGAGTGTAGCCCAAAACTGCTGTGACACGGGAGCTTAAGGAATAGATGATGTCAGGTCAGCCACCTCTATGTTATGTAAGTCATGCTGCTCCAGGTGAGCTGCTAAGCAAGTTCTCACTTTAGCAATCACCAATTCCTGTCCACTAAACGCCGTCAGAAATCCTTTGATCTGAATGTGTGCTCCTTTCATGAGATCTGGACGTGTGGATCTCAGTAAAGCACTCAGTATAAGCTAAAGGGCTGTATGTGACAAATACAAAAACAATTTTCTGAAAAGTTCCCTCTGACGAAGTGGGCCAATCGGTGTCATGGCATCCTGGATGGAGAGGGTAACCAAGGCACATCTTTCCTGTCATTTCAACAAGTAGTCACTGCCTAAGATTATCACTTTAAAAGATCCAAGAGCAAATAAAACTTCACGGCATTATATCAAGCTAATTTACAATCTAAGTTGCAAACAACAGTATCTATGAAAAAGTAACTCAGAACCACACAGGAATTTATAATCTTTTATTCATTAAGTTATTTGAATTGACCTATAGGTGAGCACGTCTTCAACCCCTCATGCAAATTGTTCCTCAAGTATTTACTGATGTGCAGAAATACACATTTGTTTGTTGGTTATTCACGCTTCAGAAATCCTTTTTTGCTCTCTGATTTTCGTACCACCAGGTTCCATAGCAGAGACCGACTTTCAAGTTTACTGACTCTCGCTCCTTTAAACTCAGTAAAAAAAATTTCAGTATTTACTCCTTTATCATGTTCCCTCTTAGGAAGTAACCAAGCCCCTAAATCCATAGATCTCCAACTGAACCCTTTAACATGTACTCGCTCAGGTGCTTTCTGATTTCTCTGGGGTTTCTTTTAGAGGATGGCTCTCCCTTAGTTTGTCCCTCATCCAACCAAACCTTCACACTGTATGTGGCGGAGCTTACCACTAAAATTTCCAGTCCACCTGGGGTCCTTCCAAGATCTGTGGAACACCTTTCTGTATTTCCACTCCCTGGGTGCAATCTGTTCCAGAGTTTCTCCCCTTGGTTCTTTGTTCAGTGCCACAAAACTAGATAAAAGTCATTTTCATATTCTGGACAACCACAATCATAGCATAATTTAGTGATTCAATCCTATTAAACATCTGATCATAGTGACAAGTCATTACCCCAATTTTCCATTTTTTTCCTGTTTCCATTCCAGGATTATAATCACTATTTTTCTCTCTGAAGTATAAAGGTTAGTCAGACAAACATTTAAGACAAATATTGAGACAGAAATTTAGACAAACACTTAAGACACACAACACACGCTGGCTTCAGCCTCCCCTATTAAAGAAGATTGGGCAGAGAGAGTGGACAGATTTTTTTAAAATAAATAATCAACCTAATGTCTCTTCTGGTGTCCTCTGGGAAGCAGCAAAGGTTGTTATGAGTGGCAAAAGACAAAAGAAAAAGCATCTGAAGTGGAACGAGAACAGAAAATAAAAGATTTAGAAATTGTCAAAATGGAAAGCCAGGTGACTAGTGCGAGCAACAATTACGGGGGCAGTGTTTAACTTAAACAGGTTGTTGGTGAATCCAGGTTCTGCTGGTGGGGCACTGAGGAAGAGAGGTAAGTGGGTACAGGCGGTTGGCGGTAATGTGCAATTTGAAATGTTTGATGGCAAGTCTTACTTGGAAGAAGAGTTTCCGTGGAGAAATGCTACGGAGACTGAGTTTGAAAGGCGAGGTTGCCTTGAGGTGGTTATTCTTCCTCTGGATCTTCTTCCAGATGGTGTATGTGAAGTTGGAGGGTGGACAGGCAGGAGTCTTGCAGGCAGATAATGCAGAGGAGAGGTTGGCGCCTTCTGTGGGTTCGTAGGTTCCAGGAAGCTGAAGGAGACTCTTGAAAGCAAAAGCCAAATGCTAATGTGGGCTCGGAACATGGGCCGTAAGAAAACCAGGTCAGGGTCCTAGGAGTTCCTTCCCAATCTACAGAGGGGACAGTAAATGAGAGTAAACAATAAGGTCACAGGAAACGAGAAAACAGCGCTCGTCTGTTGGTCTGATTACAACTCAGGTGACTTAACAATCTGACGCCTATTTTTAGCTGCTTAAGAAGGCTCCTCTTGATTAGCCCAGATGATCTTCAGCTGTAGGGTATTTCAGGTACTTGCAATTTTTGATTGCAATTTGTGGCCACAAAGCCAGAGATCCATAAATGGATTTATGATGAATATAGCTGAGTGCCATCAGCGTAATAGTGGAAACGTGTCCAATGCTGTCTGATAATTTTACCAATAGGGAGCTTGGGTATATATACAGTGGCTTGTGAAAGTATTCATACCCCTTGAACTTTTCCACATATTGTCACATTACAACCACAAACTTAAATACATTTTTCGGGAATTTTAGTAGGGTTCAAGTTGAACGAAAATTAGACATTAGACATAAAATTTTTTTTTATCAATGAAAAACTGAAAAGGGTCTTGTATGTTCAGCCCATCTGAGTCACTAATTTATGGAACCACCAGGTTTGCACATCTAGTGACTGAAATTGTTGCCCATTCTTCTTCCCAAATAGCTCAAGCTCAAACAGATTAGATGGAGAGTGTGGTTGTGGACAGCAGTTTTCAGATCTTGCCACAGATTCTCGATTGCATTTAGGTCTGGACTTTGACTGGGCCATTCTAACACATGAATATGTTCCATTGTACACATGGAATATGTTCCATTGTAGCCCTGGGTTTACGTTTAGGGTCATTGTCCTGCTGGAAAGTGAACCTCCACTCCAGTCTCAAGTCTTTTGCAGACTCCAACAGGTTTCTTCCAAGAGTGCCCTGTATTTGGCTCCATCCATCTTCTCATCAACTCTGACCACCTTCCCTGTCCCTGCTGAAGACAAGAACCCCCAGAGCAGGATGCTGCCACCACCATATATGACAGTGGGGATGGTGTGTTCAGGGTGATGTGCAGTGTTAGTTCTACACCACACATAACATTTTGCATTTTGGCCAAAATGTGCAATTTTGGTCTCATCTGAACAAAGCAACTTCTTCCACATGTTTGCTGTGTCCCAAACATGGCTTGTGGAAAACTGTAAATGGGACTTCTAATGGTTTTCTTTTAACAATGGCTTTCTTCTTGCCACTCTTCTATAAAGGCCACATTTGTGCATTGCACAACCAATAGTTCTCCTGTGGACAGATTCCCCCACCTTAGCTGTGGATCTCTGCAGTTCATCCAGAGCCATCATGGGTCTCTTGGTTGCATCTCTGATCAGTGCTCTCCTTGTTCGGCCTGTAAGTTTAGGTGGATGGCCTTGTCTTGGTAGGTTTACAGTTGTGCCATACTCTTTCCATTTCCGGATGATGGATTGAACAGAGCTCCGTGAGACGTTCAAAGCTTGGGAAATCTTTAAATAGATAAGTCTGGTTTAAACTTCTCCACAACTTTATCCCTGACCTGTCTAGTGTGTTCCTTGGACTTCATGATGCTATTTGCTCCCAAATATTCTCTTATCTAACCTCTGAGGCCATCACTGAGCTGCTGTATTTGTACTGAGATTACACACAGGTGGAATTTATTTAGTTATTAACAATCATCAGGCAACTTCTGAAGGCAATTGGTTTCACTGAATACTTTTGCCTAACTCACTTATCAGTTTTTTTAATTGTAAAAAATGTTTTAAAGGATGTGTAAAATTTGTTCCACTTCGCAATTGTTTACCACTTTGTGTTGGTCTTTCACCTAAAATTCCAATAAAATATATTTATGTTTGTGGCTGTAATGTGAAATATGTGAAAAAGTTAAAGGGGTATGAATACTTTTACAAGCTACTGCATGTAATAATTTAGAAAGGAACACTTTCAAGTGACACACTATGAAAAAAGTTACTAACATGAATGTTGTTTACCAAATGTATTTGTCAAATTGATAAGAACACAATATTTTGTCAAATATTCCTAAATGAAATCCCACCGAGGATAGGCATTGACAATTAAAATATGTGGTAAGAAAGACAAAAGAAAGACAAAATGACAAAAGCACAAATTACAGAGTAGCCTTTTACTAGCTTTATAGAGCAACAGTTCGAGGTGCTAATAAATTTAATTTATTTTAAGGCTTTAAATTATTGCGTTACAAAGAGGACTTCTCATTATTATTTGCAGTGTCATTAAAATCATTATAGTGTCTGAAATACTACTTTAAGACACAGTTACTAATATGATTATCATTGTACTTTTTAAAAACTTTCCTAAAGGGACAGGAACAAATATTGCTGGTTTAATTATGTGATAATTAAACAAATGGCTTACATCAAAAGTTCTAAATTGCTAGATTAACCTTATAAGGTGTGTATAAATTTCTTTTGTTTTCTGTCCGTAAATAATTGGATTAAAAAGAGGACTACACATTCTGATTTGCAGCGTCATCACAAAACGTGCAGTCTTTGAAATATCAGAATCCAGTCTAACAATAATCACATCATAAGTAAGCAAACAAGAATAGCTGATTAAAACCAGCAGGTGAGGTAAACATGTCTGTGCAGCTTTTTTTCTGATTTCCCCTCAACTTCTGTAGGCTACTATAAGTATCATCGTGTAAGTGAATAGTATGAAAAGCATTGGAAGAAGACTAATATTGAATAGAATCACTAAGACATATATCATTATTGCTCTTGAAGCCACACAGAGAAGATAATTCATTGAACTATTGCAAAAGATGCCATTCAAAGTAAAGCTACAGAGTTTTAACTGAGCAAATAGAATGATGGCCACAGCAACATGACAAGCAGGTACAAACCAAGCGAAGAAGAGGAACATACTCACTTTAGTTTTTCTCATAATGGTTGGATATTGCAGAGGTTTACATATGGACACATATCTGTCATAAGACATTGCTGCCAAAAGCAAGAATTCAGAACAACTTAGAGAATAAAATAAAAAAGTCTTTGCAGAGACGCACCTGATAAATTATAATCTGTTTTTCAGATAGAAAGTCTACCTAAAGCTTTGGGTAGACCACAGTGCAGGAAAGCACGGAGTTCATTAACAAAGCAGCAATAAAAATATACATAGGCTCATGGAGGTTCTTGTGAATCACAATCAGAATAACAACTGTAGAATTGCCCTCAGGATCAAAATATAACTTGTTAACATGATAAGAAAGTAAACATATCTGTATTGTTCAACCTCTATATGACCATCAAAAGTGATGTATGTTGCATTTATTTTAGTTAGCAATATAATTACAGAAACAGAAACGAATAAATGAGACAGCAATTTATCTTAAAGTGCCACAGATGAGAAAAGAAGCCTTATAAAAGTCTCTCTCTGTTTCGTTTACAGAATCAATAGTGAGATTGGAAAGTGTTATTTAAGGAACTTTCTTTATCCACCATGGATTTCAGAGACTATTCCTTGTAGAGATGTCGGCATGCTAACAACTTCTCATAAGTTCAAGGTAACTATGTGAAGTTGTGACTCATTGTTCATTACCAATATTCATAGAGTGTAGACGTTTATATTTGTCACAACTGTAATGACAATTTACATCTACTTGTCTATCTGGAACAATTTTATATACTTTGTGCTTTTAGCTACAACTCTACACATTAGTGTTGTTTTTGTCAGCCATCATAGTTTTAGTCTTAGTCTTTTGGAAAAAAATGCTTATTAGTTTTAGTCAGATTTTAGTCATTTCAATATATGATAGTTTTAGTCCAGATTTAGTCAACAAAAACTTTTAGTAAGTTTTAGTAAAGAAAATGTATATTCTTTATCTCTGTATACAAAGTGATCAGGTACAAAAAGGGAAATCGTTGGGTCACCCTGGGTCAGTGCATGACTCCAGGGTGTTCCGCCACAGCCCACTGTACAGGCAGTCAGTCTAACCTCACCAAAGACATTTTATCATTGCAGATGGGGAGTACCCATGCCTTCAATTACCACTCCTTCTTACTACTCCCTACAAGAGCACAGTACATGGTGCGGGAGCCCAGCGCTTCAACAACCACCATTCCATGGCAGCCTTTATTATAAAGTGTGCTTTTGAAATGATGAAGGCCAGATCCTGGGCCATCTTCCTGCAAGAACTAGAGGTGCACATCACATTTGTACCTCATGTAAGTAATGACCTATTATTTGTTAGAAATATATATTAAGGCCCAAGCAGCTAAGCGCTGCAAAGGCCTATTGTAATTCGAATGTTTATTATTATTATACATGCGAGAAATGAATTGCCTTTTTCGCGGCTTTAACATATTCAAAAATTCATCAAATTTGGCGGCGCCATGAGTCGTGTGTGAAATATACGTATTTTAAGGGTTTCGTGAAAGTCGCAATAAAAATGGCTCAACAGCGCCTCCAAAAAAGCCTCTGCATTGACCTTACTTTATCATAGAGTTATGAAATTTGGTACAATTGTAGAACTCTCCGAGAACTACCTAAAACTCTCCTGCACCCACGTCCTACACCAAACAGGAAGTTGGCCATCTTGGATTGAAGTTTCGATTTTGCCCCCTGAGAACAGGAAGTGTCATGTTTTACTGTGAAAGGTCCAAATTTGACCCCCATCACCTAATCAACATGAAATGGTCTCCATTAACAGATAACAAGATGGTCTAAGTTGGTTTCAAGTACTAACAGTTTGGGCTGGAGGGTGTGGCTGTGACGGCGCGGGGAATCCCAACATTACGCCATGGCCTTACATTTGCTTCTGATTTCCACATTTTTGATCCAATAGGCACCAAATTCAATAGGATTGATATTGGTCCAGCCCCCTACAGATATCCAGTGAAATAATTGGTAGGTGTGGCCTAATTGTTTCACAGCGCCCTCTAGAGGCACTAAAATAACGAGCCCCAAGGCATGCTTTGTCCGAGGTTTATGAAATTTGGTACAGATATGTAACTTCTCAGGACCTACAAAAAAGTCTCTTGGACCCATTGTGCAAACCCCACAGGAAGTCGGCCATTTTGGATCAAAGCCGCCATTTTCTCTCATTTACACACATCATATCTGAGCGAACTCCCCCTACAGCTTTTAACTTAGACACTTCAAAATCAATGATTATAGTCTTAAGGCACTGGGGATCAAAAGTTATCAAAAGCTTTTTGCTACATGAAAATATGTGGGTGTGGCCAAGCCTCAAAATTTGACGTCTCCCCATAAAACACGAAACTGTTATAGTTCCTACAAGGAAAATCACAGACACATGAAACCTTCTAGGATTGATCCATATGACAGCCTGATCAATATTCAATGGTCAAATGCTGACATCATCGAAACTCCGCCCTCTGAGAACAGGAAGTGTAATGTTTCACTTAGTGTGGTCCATGTTTGATCCCCTTCACCTAATCAACATGAAAGTGTCCCAAGTGACAGATAACATGATGGTCTAAGTTCGTGTCTAGTACTGACTGGTTTGGCTGGAGGGTGTGGCCGTTGCGGCGTGGCGAACTCTGATATAACGCCATGGCCATACATTTGGCTCTAAATTTCACATGCATGGCCCGATTTGCTCCAAACTCAATATGGTTGATCTTTGACAACCCCCAAACACCTGTATTGGATTACATTGGAATTTGGATCAACAGCGCCCCCTAGGACACTTCAAGGGACATGTTCACCCAGTCAATAGATGACCTTACTTTAGCCCCGCCCACTAATAAACAAATGAGTGTAGCTTCCATATGGAAGATCCAATTCACTCCAAACTGAATGTGGTTGATCTTTGTCAGATTACATTGAAATTTGGATCAATAGCGCCCCCTAGGACACTTTAAGGGCTATATCTCCCTCATACATCATCGGATCCACTTGAAATGTAGTATACATGATCATAGGCCAATGCCGAACATGTTGACACACTCAATTGATGACATCACTTTAGCCCCACCCACTAATAAACAAGGGAGTGCAGCTTCCATATGGAAGGTCCGATTCACTCCAAACTGAATATGGTTGGTCTTTGTCAGCCCACAAACAGCTCTATTGGATCACATTGAAATTTGGATCAATGGCGCCCCCTAGGACACTTCAAGGGCTATATCTCCCTCATCCATCATCGGATCCACTTGAAATGTAGTATACATGATCATGAGTAAATGATGCACATGTTGACACAATGCACTGACAATGTAGCCCCGCCCACTAAGAAACAAGTGAATGCAGCTTCCATCTGGAAGGTCGGATTTCCTCCAAATTTTGAATACTTCTCGCCAGACCAGAATTCTGCATGACAGAAGATCGCGGTCGCTGCACAGGCCGAGTTGCGCAGGCTGAGTTGCGCTGGGGTTCGAGGGCCTTCAACGCTGCTTGCAGCTTTAATTTTCTTTTTAATTGTTTTAGGCATGCGCCATCCTCCACAATGTCTGCCTTTGTGCTGGTAAAGTCATGGCATCGGATGATGGACCAGAGGAGGATGCCATGAAACGGGATGAGGGGGAGACTGGGTTAGAGGCTGTCAGCAGAGTTCTAGGCAGGCCAACTTTCTGCAAAGGTATCTGTCCTGGAGGAGGTCCCACAAGAACATGACTAGTGTGTGCAGGCAAGTTTAACATTATAAATCTATGATGATGTTTTTTGTGTTTGTCATACTACTTACTGCCTTGAAGTATTAGTAGCATTTTACTGTAATGGCAATATTTTGTATGCATCTGCATTTTTCTGATTACGTTAGTCATGTGGCAGCCGTCGATTGAGCCAGCCCTTTAAACCAACCTGTTAGACGATGCAGTGGACACTGGAAAGTAGGATCACAAACCTCTGCAGACCACCTGTGTGACACCCCACTCGCAATCCACAAAAAGACAAGCCACAGGTCTCACCCCATCCATGCCTTTGATCTTGTCACAGCGGATTTTGCACCACTGCCAGAGACTTCCTGTTCAGGCAAGCATTAGGCCTGTTGTGTTTTCATATGTAAAGAAGGGGTCCAGAAAGAGGTCAGGTTGATCCTGTTATCAAACTGTACATAACTGTAGATAGTTTTTATTTTCCCCTTGACATATTAGTGAAGTCTTATAATCTTGTTTAGTTAAAAATGTTGGATTATCTTTTTATTTTAGTCTCATTCATTTATTTGATTGTTCTAAATAAATTGTATGTTCATATAAGGATATGTAAACAATGTAACAATATTGAAGTATTGTAAATAAAATACATTGACAAACAACATTTGTTGGAAAAAATTGTATCAACTTAAACAGTAACATTAACTATCTGAACAAAGTTATTTTAATATTTAATTAAAAGTAACTTATTTAGGTACTATTCTTTCTAAAATAGTGAACAGTCTGTCCATTCTTTCCATGCTCTCCTGTGCCCTCTTCTCTGCTTCTCAATGCAGCCTCATGTCCTCTTTTATTAACGCCAGCTGCTCATCATCTCTGTCCCTGCACCTTTTCTGACCTTTTGCTGCTGGTTGATTCCTATCCTCATCCTCCTCCTCTTAGTTAACCACTGCTGCACTTGGCCCTGGAGTATCCTCAGGGAGAGACGCAATTATGACAGGAGACCTTGTTGAAGGCCTCTATCACAACACCTCATCCATAAAGACAAACCAAGGTGAAGTAGCAGCAGTGGCCTTCCCACTGAATCCCTCTTCTGACCCTGGATACTTGCAGCCCTGAAGATAGAGAAAATGAAAAAAATACAGTTCATCAAAAAAGAGAAACAAAGTAGATTTTTATGCAATAACATGTATTTGCTTGTGCCATTACAAATCATTAACATACTATTTTTTTTTACTTTTCTTTGGCCTGCCATGGAGTGACCTTTCCTTGCAGGCCCATTCTCCAGAATCGTCCTATACATACAAAAACTAAGTCAGAATGGAAGACCACAGTAGCAATGTTCGTACCTGGATGGAAATTAAGAAAGTTAAAAAGGTTTCACAGCAGGACACACAGCCCCCCACAGAAACAACATGGGTGATCTAAGTTTTCGTATACTAACGAGGAACAATACTGCTATCTTGATATTATAGGTTTTTTACAAGATATTGAAATAATGGACTGGGTGAAGAGGTAATCATTGTCTATCCAAGATGGTCCCTAAAATAAATGACAAATTACAGGAACATGTCTTGCTTAATACCACCAAAAAAATCAAAAGCGAAAATAGCCATTAATTTCTACTGACGATTGGGTTCATTTGCAGAAATATTTTCTGTATAAAGTATAATATATAAAATAAAATATAAGTATAAAAAAATTTCTATGCAAATGCATAACAACATAAAGTGTTTTAAGCTAGTACTAGGGTATTGTTATCTGGTTCTGGGAGTATGGAGTGTGTATAGGGAATGTGAGTGAGCGTACAGCATCCATTCTTTACGTTGGGTGTGTGGGTAAGAGTGTTTGTATGTTGGCGCATGAGGGTGGAAACATGTAATTTGACTTTGTTTGCCTGATTTTCTGTCAGGATGGGTCTTGGGCTGCCCCGTCTCCTGGATCATCTTAGGCCCCCCATCAAATTTGGGGCCTATCCCACCCATCACACTTCCTGCAGCTGGCTGGTGTCTCTGCCTGCCGGTGTCTTGGTGGTTTTTGGTGTCCAGGGCTGGGTTCTCAGGTGAGTGCTGTATCACTCCTGGTGGCTGCTTTGCTGGGCCTGGGCCCCCTGTCTCTGTTGGGCCTGTGTGTATCTGTCTGTGTTTGTGTAATGTAATGTAAATAAAACTATCCCATTATCCAGCTAAACCTTCATATCACCTGAATGCAACGTTATAGCAATTGGTTCAGTAACAAATGAAACTGTAAAATAAAACTAACATTAAACGTCAGATATCATCTAATAGAAATATATCTTTGTTTAAAGTCCTCTTGGTGATTGTAAGGATTATTATTATTGATTAATGAATATTTATCAAAAATTATATTCAAAAGTCATAATTCAGAAAAATAGTTTTCTTAACCAAAAATCATTAATTACAAATTGATGTCAGAGATGTCCTCTGGTGTTGTGATAATAAGCTCAAAGCACTTAATTCTCATTAATAATTGGTCATTTCACAAGATCTTGAATCAGCACAATTAATTATTATTAGATTATATTAGGTTATATTAAAGAAAACAAAACAAATTATAACCAAAGGCCTATAAATTAAATTGCAAAAATAGAGAAAATCATAAAAGGCTTAATAATAGTAAGGACTTCTTAAATCTTAACTAAAAGTTAACGTTCGATTTTATGGTAAAAAAAAATATGGTCCACAAAGCACTGAGTGCATAAACAAATGGGTTAAAGAATTTAACTTTCCTGAAGGAGGTTCATACAATCTTACAGTTTTACAGAGGGTTGAAGAAGCTATAAAAGAAAAGGAGGAAAAATTAGAGGGACAAAAGAAAATAGATCAAAAAATTACCAGGATATGAAAAAATATAAAGCATGCTTAAAATGTTGGAAAGATGAAGCCTCTAAATTGATGCCAGGGAATCAGGATGACAGTAAAGACATGGGGGGGCGACAAAATAAAAGCTCTATCTCTGTACCTGTTCTTACCAACTTTGGTCCAAATACTGATGCAAACATACACAAAATAACCCCACCCCCTTATAATCCAGCTGTAAAGTCTGACACTTCTGTTAATTCTTCTGTTGTTTCTCACCCTCTATACCCTGATCTACGAACTTTGACGACTCTGGCGGCTGCGGTGGACCACGATCTGGACTCATATGTTTACCGACCCATCAGAAATGAACAGCAGCCTGACAGCTCCTCCTCTGCAGCAGCGACGTCCAGACCTCCAGCTGCAGAATCAGCCACATCTGCAGCCTTGCAGCAACAGCCGTCACTGAAGGTTGAAGACAGCTCTAACACCACATCTGCACAGCGGCACAGCTCCTCAGATCGTCCTGATTCACTGCCAGGTCCGAGCTCCAGCCCTCCGTCTTCTCATACCAGACTGAAGGCTCAGGGACACACTCTCACTGCATCTATGGTGAAAGTAATGGGTCCAAATGGACCTAAGCTGGTTTTCCGGTCCTGCACTTCTCATGACATCGAGGAGTGCGCAAAACTTCTCCCTGACCTATCTCAGTCAGGTGAAGTTTTTTCCACCAATTTCTCTGATTTTTGCAAGGAATATCGTCCTACTGGTGCTGAAATACGCAGAATCCTGACACGTAAAATAACTGCGTCTGACATTGCAAAAATCCATAACAAGCTCCCTGTTCCAAACCTACGTCTGAAACATGAGGATTGGGATAATGATTCAAATGTGGAGTACAGGAATGCTGTCATTGTCCTGACGGTTGCCATAAAGAAACTCATAAAAGGTTGTGAACCTGTTGTTGTGACTCCAAAGTCAAACTACAGACCGTGTGTCTAAGTTTTTGACTACTAAAGAGGAACAATACTGCTATCTTGATATTATGTGGACACCTGAAGCAGAAGCAGCTTTCATACAACTTAAGCTGGCTTTGCAGAAGGCTCCTACTTTAGGATTACCGAATCCTAACAAACCTTTTTTTTAGGCTGTTGATGAAAACCATGGGTGCATGACATCAGTTCTCCTCCAATATCATGGAGATAACCTGCGACCTGTTGCTTATTTTTCTGCAAAATTGGACCCCGTGGCTATGTGACTCCCTAACTGCCTTCATGCTGTGGCAGCTGCAGAAAAAGCTGTGTTGGCTTCTAGATACATTGTTGGATATGTAGACCTCACAGTTTTGGTTCCACACTCTGTTGCTCTTATTCTGCTTGAACAGAAAACATCACACCTTTCTGCTGTTGGCTGACTGAGATACACATCAATTCTTATGGACATGCCAAATATAACTGTTAAAAGTTGTACTGTGCTCAATCCAGCAACACTTCTTCCCACGCCAGCGTGGTGCAACGTTTGTTAAAAGGAGTACTTGGACGAGAAGAGGATGCCTCCTTTCAGCCCCGAATCTTCCAAAATGAAGGATTACAAGAGATGGGGAAAGACTATTGCATATGTGTTACTCTTTGTATTCATCATCAGTCAGTCATTTTCTACCGCTTATTCCATAGTGGGTTGTGGGGGAGCTGGTGCCTATCTCCAGCAGTCTATGGGCGAGAGTCGGGGTACACCCTGGACAGGTCGCCAGTCCATCGCAGATCAACACACAAACAACCATGCACACACTCATTCATACACCTAAAGGCAATTTAGAGAGACCGAATAACCTAACAGGAATGTCTTTGTACGGTGGGAGGAAGCCGGAGTACCCAGTGAGAACCTATGCATGCACGGGGAGAACATGCAAACTCCATGCAGAAAGACCCCCGGCCGGGAATCGAACCCAGGACCTTCCTGCTGCAAGGCAACAGCGCTACCAATTGCACTACCAATTGTTTGTTGCTCAAAAGCACATCAGGACAGGCAGAGCAGTCCCGATGGCCATCGTAGAGAGGAAATCAGGGCTGGTAACCATACAGGTTCCTAAGAATACCACAGTGGCAGCGAGGATTGACCTCTGTGATGTGGTCCCCTGTGAAGGTCGTGACAGTTGGTTTCAGAATGCAGATGTGTACATTTGTGCCCTAGCATTTGGAAAGTGGGGTCTCAACCCCTGTCTGGACTGGACTTATGTGTACTGGAATTCAAATCCAAAAGGTTATGTCAACCCAAACTCTAACTATATTCCCCAGGGCCTGCGGCAACGCATCAGTTTGATTAGAGACAAATCTACTCAACGAGCTGACAACACTAGGTATAATCCACTGGTAATACCTGTCAGGGGAATGTGGAAGAATCCCTGGCCTACTACTAAACATGCAGATCTTAATGAACTTGTTTTGATTTTAGGAGCTGATGTTTCTGGAAGAGACCCACAGGGATTTTTTCGGATTCAGTTTGTGGATCAGCCTAAGCCTCCTGATGAAAGTCTAGATATTTCTGGTGTTAGCACTTCTCCTAGCCCAACCACACCTCCTCAAGCATTGGTGATGTACTTAAATGTCTCATCACCTGAAGTAATGTTACAAGTTGAAACTGGATTTTCTGATAAAAACATCTGGTTAGAATGGATTACATTTACTCCAATAACATGACAGAGTGTATTGCCTGTTCTTCAGCCAGACCACAACTCCTGCTCCTTTGTTATATAACACAGACCGGCCTGGGTTTGAATGCATGTTAGCTCTACACATAACTCCTTCACCTAAACATTGTTCCACTTTGAGTGACATTTTCCCACATGCTAACAACCACACCTGCTAGAGCAGGAAATTACACATGCCTTACCAGGAGGAATGACAGCTTTGTGGGTCACATGTCTAAGTCCTGGTGTTCAGATACCATAAATGTTACAACCTGGGATAATGCTAGTTCAATCCTCCATGCACGTGCTCACCTCTTCTGGTTTTTTGGTGGAAAGACACTGTTTAATTATTTGCCTTCTTCTTGGTCAGGAACATGTACTTTAGTTAGGTTAGCTCTACCAGTGGCTTTGCTTGGACATCTGCCAACTTCTCCATCCTCGATTCTTCATCCTAAACGTGCAGTGGCTTTTTCTTTCAGACATAACAATCCCACTTATTTCGATGCTATTGGGGTTCCACGTGGTGTCCCAGATGAATATAAATTTGCTAATCCCATAGCCAATGAGTTTGAATCAATATTTCTTTGGATTACTCCTAACAAAAAATGTTGATCGCATTAATTATGTTGACTATAATATACAGCGCTTAGCAAACATCACCAGAGATGTAATGGTAGGTGTAACTGACCAATTATCCTCCAGTTCTCTTATGTCTTGGCAAAACAAAATGGCCTTAGACATGTTGTTAGTTGAAAAAGGAGGTGTTTGTGCCATGTTTGGTTCTTTATGCTGTACCTTTATTCCAAATAATACAGCCCCTGATGGTTCCGTAGCCAGAGCCCTAGATGAATTGCGCACCCTGGCTCATCACATGACAGAAGACTCTCGTGTAGATTCTTTACCTGATTGGTTTGCTGACACTTTTGGTAAATGGAAGGATTTTATTATTACAGGTATGACTTCCTTTGCCATCTTCACAGGTATTCTCATTTGCTGTGGATGTTGTGCCATTCCCTGCCTGTGCACTCTAATTAACAGATTGATCACTACAGCTCTGTCAAAGGAGGACTCCTTTAGGTCATATCAGATGCCTCTCCTCACAGGTGTAGAGGAACCCATGGATTGCTCTGATGAGTCTGACAGCGACTCTCATGATGATGATGCTTTCTAATAAATTTACCGATATTCAATTTACATCTATTCAAATAATCCTCCTAATTCTAATGATGTAGATGTGTACCGAACACACACAGGGTAGATGATAACTCATGATTTAATTTTACTAGTATATTAGTGTACTAATATATTCTACTATATTTTCTTCATTTAATTTTTTATTCTTTATATTATTTGTGTATTCATTTTATCTGATCATTTCTTAAAAGGTTTTTGACTGAAAAGATGTTTTTGTTTCCATCAGAATGACAAATTGTTTCCAACAAAGAGCATGACAGTATTAATAGATTTGTTGTAGTGTTTAGCTTTGTAATAATGTTTCATTATTCATTTTATATTATTTAGTCAATTTTTATTACTACTTATTTCATATTAGCAGTTGTTGATTCATTTTTTATATTCATTTTATTACTAATCAATTCACATTTTTGAAATTCATTTTCTTGTACTTTCCTTCTCCGTCATTCAGTAAAATTTTCTTAGGTGTTCGATAACATATGAAACTAGTTTCATTATAATCGAAAAGGGTGGATTGTTATGGAAATGTTTGTGCCTTGCTTGATTTGTTCCTTGATACTCTACAGGAACTGACAAAAGTATTAGAACCCCTCTGTGTTGTTCCATTCTTCTTTGTTTAGTCTTAGAGTAATGGTTTCTCAGCCTTCTGCTTGCAGCTGTGTGAGATAATATGTATGCCACACTGTTAAGATTATGTCTAGGACAACAGGTTTCATGAGAGTCACCTTGAAAACTGTTGTAGCTTATAGGAGAACTTTTACTTTGTTAGTCAGAATGATCTGACAGCACTACTGAGCATATCTCCAATGCTGTAAAATCCTTCTCTCTTGCAAGAGTAAAATAAAGCTGATTCTGAGTGACAATCATCAGTCTCTGGATGCGAATTTTTCTGCAACAGGGCCTGTCCCACCCATCACACTCCCTGCTGGCTGGTGTCTCTGCCTGCCGGTGTGTTGGTGGTTCTTGGTGTCCAGGGCTGGGTCCTCAGGTGAGTGCTGTATCACCACTGGTGGCTGCTTTGCTGGGCCTGGCCCCCCTGGCTCTGTTGGGCCTGTGTGTATCTCTCTGTGTTTGTGTAATGTAATGTGAATAAAACTATCCCATTATCCAGCTAAACCTTCAAATCACCTTATTGCAATGTTGTAGCAATTGGTCCAGTAACAAATGAAACAGTAACATAGAACAAACATTAAACGTCAGATATCATCTAATAGAAATATATCTTTGTTTAAAGTGCTCTTGGTGATTGTAAGGATTCTGATTATTGATTAATGAATATTTATCAAAAATTACATTCAAAAGTCATTACTTCAGTTAAATAGTTTTCTTAACCAAAAATCATTGATTATGTTGGGACCATGAATTTCAACATTAAAACTCCGGTATACACTTTTCTGGAGTTGTCAAAATAAATTGCATTTAACAGACTTTCAGCACAACTTCAGAAGGGGGAAAAGGGGGGTAACAGCGGACTTCCCATGATGCCACTGGCTGCATAAAAACACTCCCTTTCCAATGGCCCGATCTCTCCAAGCCGGTTGACCATTGGACAAGGAGCAGACACAGCGTGCTGAAGTCTTTTTGCTGGCAAAAAGACTTAACTCTTCAAACTGGATCCAAGAGTCTCATATGATCACCGATCATATGCAAAAGTTGAGTATGGAATGAATTGCTGTTTGTGTATCTGGTATTCATTCACGAACGGGGAATTAAGGTACCAGCATTGTTTGACTCTCTCTCCGAGCCCTGCAGACGCACACGGTGTTCGAGAAAAGTCCCCAGCAGAGACGCGGTCTCTACAACCCGAGTGAAGCGGTCTTCCTTGCCTGAGAGAAGGACGACGAGTAGCCGAATCACCGGTAATGTGCAGTTTTGGCCGGCCGACAGAAAGGGCCGCCCACCCACAGCTTCGTTAGGTTAGCCGAAGGCTAACCACATGTTGACTGTGGACGTTTCTTCAAACTTCGCCGCCCCGGAAATCTTTTCCTCAACATGGTCAGAGATTAGGTTTGGGCAGAGTGAATAATAGAATAACAGTTAGGATGAAATGATCTGAACGTTTTTCATTTTATGAAGTTTGGTTTTGTTTGTGTGAAACTGCTATCTTAGTGCTAGCAGGCTATCAGCAGCACACGTGATCAGCTTTGTGTTCTGTGTTTGTGTTTTTAAAGTTAAGAGAAACTTTATTTAAAGGGTGATTTTAAACACAGAAGGTTGCTCATAACGCGCCGTTTGCGCTTATGCATTTTAACCCTTTTATTGACCCTGGTATTTTAAAGGTATGTGTTTGGTTCTGGTGCTAAGAACTGGCCTCCTTTGTTAGCTTAACTGCTAACAGCTTTATTACACGTGCTTAATACAGAATATTTAACAGAAAGGTTGTTAGTTTTCAAGTTAGTGAATAAGAATCTCTAAACATTATTCTACTAAATCTGATAACTAGGTAAACACCATTAGGCCCCATTTCTCCAGAAAGATTTGGCTCTTTTCCAAATACTCCCTTAACAATATTTCTTCAAATATTATTTTAATAAATAAAGGCAACTAATTAGACACCATTGAGAAATTATTCATCCAGAAGGTTGGTTTTATTCAGCAGATCATTCTTGAAAGCATTATTTTGATAAAATAATATTTTATCTGATCTTGCATTGTGAATGGTTGTCTAAAGGTATGCTGATTACTGCCCAAGTTGGTTCCAAGACTAACTTAACTTCATTTCCAGATTCTTCAAGATAATCCTAGGTTCTCAAACATAAACATTGCATGGTAATGTTGCATCACTCTTTTGGTCATGGTTTCAACCATCTTTAATCAACTTGTTTATATTGTACATAGCCCATTAGTCTTCGTTATTCCTTAATTCTGCTTGTTAGCTTAGTTGGATTGTTTTAGCATAGTAAAGAGTTTGTTGATTGAAATATGTTTGACTCTGAGTTGAGTTATTTTGTTAATAAATTCTTGTATTTTAATAAATGTTGTGAATTCATTCCATGTGTGTGCAGAGTTTATGCTGTTCAATAATGTCAGAGCTTGGCTCACACCTTTCAACTTTGTCCTAATACCATTGCCTTACTGGGCTGGTATTCACAGGACAAACCTTAACAGACAGAAATATTATTTGATAGAATATTAATAATAAATATTAAATAATATTGTCAGATTAATAATCACAACAATTACGAATAGAAGTCAGAGAAGTCCTCTGGTGTTGTGATTATAAGCTCAAAGCACTTAATTGTCATCAATAATTGATAATTTTTAAACAAACCGCGCTACATCTCACTGTTTACAGCTGCTTCACCAATCGGTGGGGAAATTTGACCTTATTTTGACAAATAAATCACTCTTGCACGAAATAAACACAAACGCTTCTCTTATATATTTATACTGTATATATATACTGTATATATATATATATATATATCTATATATATATAGATATATATATACATATATACAGGGGTTGGACAATGAAACACCTGGTTTTAGACCACAATTATTTATTAGTATGGTGTAGGGCCTCCTTTTGCGGCCAATACAGCGTCAATTCGTCTTGGGAATGACATATACAAGTCCTGCACAGTGGTCAGAGGGATTTTAAGCCATTCTTCTTGCAGGATAGTGGCCAGGTCACTACGTGATACTGGTGGAGGAAAGCATTTCCTGACTCGCTCCTCCAAAACACCCCAAAGTGGCTCAATAATATTTAGATCTGGTGACTGTGCAGGCCATGGGAGATGTTCAACTTCACTTTCATGTTCATCAAACCAATCTTTCACCAGTCTTGCTGTGTGTATTGGTGCATTGTCATCCTGATACACGGAACCGCCTTCAGGATACAATGTTTGAACCATTGGATGCACATGGTCCTCAAGAATGGTTCAGTAGTCCTTGGCAGTGACGCGCCCATCTAGCACAAGTATTGGGCCAAGGGAATGCCATGATATGGCAGCCCAAACCATCACTGATCCACCCCCATGCTTCACTCTGGGCATGCAACAGTCTGGGAGGTACGCCTCTTTGGGGCTTCTCCACACCGTAACTCTCCCGGATGTGGGGAAAACAGTAAAGGTGGACTCATCAGGGAACAATACATGTTTCACATTGTCCACAGCCCAAGCTTTGCGCTCCTTGCACCATTGAAACCGACGTTTGGCATTGGCATGAGTGACCAAAGGTTTGGCTATAGTAGCCCAGCCGTGTATATTGACCCTGTGGAGCTCCCGACGGACAGTTCTGGTGGAAACAGGAGAGTTGAGGTGCACATTTAATTCTGCCGTGGTTTGGGCAGCCGTGGTTTTATGTTTTTTGTATACAATCCGGGTTAGCACCCGAACATCCCTTTCAGACAGCTTCCTCTTGCGTCCACAGTTAATCCTGTTGGATGTGGTTCGTCCTTCTTGATGGTATGCTGACATTACCCTGGATACCGTGGCTCTTGATACATCACAAAGGCTTTCTGTCTTGGTCACAGATGCACCAGCAAGACGTGCACCAACAATTTGTCCTCTTTTGAACTCTGGTATGTCAACCATAATGTTGTGTACATTTCAATATTTTGAGCAAAACTGTGCTCTTACCTTGCTAATTGAACCTTCACACTCTGCTCTTACTGGTGCAATGTGCAATCAATGAAGACTGGCTACCAAGCTGCTCCAATTTAGCCATGACACCTCCCACACTAAAATGACAGATGTTTCAGTTACATTGTCCAGCCCCTGTACTTCAAAACTTTTTATATTTTTATTTCTTCTTTTCTATTCACATAATTGTTGGATGTTACGATCTTCTCTCCTCTGACCACTGACATAAAGCTTAAAAGATAAAACTTTAGTGTGTAGTATGCATAGTTTGCTTGTATTTTCACACTTTAGGCAAGTACTCCACCAAGACCAGGGCCTCATATTTAAAACTGTGCATAGGGTCAAATGCGCTGTTCAGTTCCCTCATTTATTCATTCCATACCTCATTCATCAGTGGAGCTTTATTGTCTGTCACAATCTAAATCCTGGCTTCGTAGGACTATGACTATCTAAAGTTACCACTTTTATGCACGTCAACCTTTTCTTTGAATGTCGTTTTTTGTTTTCAATTCTAATTTTAAATAACATAATTATTATTTTGTCAATTATAATTCAAAGCAAAAACATTTTTTCCGTTTGCTTATTTTTTTTTCTTTATCATGTCACCCTTCCATGATAGAACGCCTGTGGAGAGATGTGTACATCCAAGTCCTGGAACCATTCCATGTTCTCTTTCGAAACCTGGAAAGCGAAGGAATGTTGAATCCTGATGATGAAAATCATCTTTTTGCTCTCCACTGGACTTTTCTGCCTCAACTACAAAAGCAACTGGCCTTCTTCATGGATGCATGGAACCGTCATAGTCTGAGAACAGCAGGTAGCCAGTCTCCCTACCAACTTTGGGCATCATTAAGAAACCTTGAGGATCCTGATGAAGTATGTTAAAATGGTTGAGTGTATCATATTGGGAGCCATCATTTCAATTAAATATTATAAAACCCTAAAATTATATAGCTACATTTCGTTAAAAATTCAATATGTAAAGGAGTCATCACCTTAAAATCAAAATTTTCCTTGTTAAAACATTTATATTATAGTTGGACCTCAGTTGAAACTTGACTGAAAATTAAAAAATTTTGTTTACGCATGCATACATACATTACAAGAAAAGGAATTTGTGAAAGCGGGGGACAGCAATGACCCCTGGTCCAGCTCTGCCCATTGCCTCTGACGTGAACAGCTTCTCAATTAGCGTGCTCCTCATTACCATTACAATGAGCATCCAGACCAGTCAAAATCTCATGTGTAATTTTAATACAATTACACAGAGACATGATATGTTAAAACACCAGGTGATGACTCCTTTAAGCTTAGGAGAGCTGATTGCATAGTTTAACATTTTTAAACTGTAATTGTAAATCTTAAAGTGAAACATTTTAAGATAACATAGGTTTTGTATTGTGTTGTATCCAAACAAAGCCTTATTTTTCTGAAACAGTTACAAAGTTTATGAAATATTTAGTATTGTTTAATATTCGATATTTAAAATTCCAATAATCTTTTGTGTTGAGGTGGAGGCAGACTATGGTATTGATTGGGATGGACCATATGGATTTGATGACCTTGGAGATCAAAGGGAACAAGTTGAAGTACCTCAAGTGGAGCTGCAGCGACATTTGACAGAGGAGGACGTGGCTAGCTTACCTGACCCCAATGTTCCCTTCTTGGATGCACTGGACATCTACACAGCCACACTACAGCAATTGATGCAGTGACAGTCACAGTCCCCCACAGTCCCAACCTTAAACATTTGTCAATAAAATATCACACTCCTTAACTGTATGATATTAAAATGTCAACATTATTAAACGGTTTAAGGGGATAGTTCCTTATGGAGGTACTTTTGTATCATTGACTATACAAATATATTCAACATGAGAGTAGAACTATCTTTTTACCAAGTGGTAAAAAATAAAGAGAAGCATCCCTAAAATTTACAAAAACTACAAACCAGGCATGGAAATGGGGGAGTTAGGGTTCTCCTATTTGCTACTCTGCTTTAAAGACAGTTTCTCAGATCAGTCTAATCAGATCATTCCAAACCAAACTTTGTAGATCTCACAGATGCTTCCAAGTATTCTTTGAATGCCTGGATACTTGGCACTTCAGTGGGAGTTTCAGCGTTGTGAGGCAGGTTGTTGAAGTCACTGGCAGAGTAATTCTGGAGATACTTCAACATAAAGGTGTTGGAGGGTAGTTCTCCAACCTGTCCAGAACCTTCAGGAGTTGTTGTAGTTCCGAGAAGACCTACCAAAGGACAGTCATACCTTTTTGAAAGTTTACTCGAACCCCATCATAGTCACTGCTTCACTGTAGAGTGCTTTTAAAAAATTGACTTTCTACAGTAAAATAAAACATTGTCCACAAAATGTATTTCTCACCACATGTTTCCAAAAATATGGACTCAATGTGAATAATCAGCAATAGCTCAAGGATATGAAGGGTGTTCTGAATCCGATCTGTTAATGTGTATATCTGACCTTTTTCAATGTAGTCTCTCAAAAAGCCTGTCACAGGCATGTCTCCTCCACGTTGCTGTGGTCATCCTCATTCTCACTATCTGGCATGGGGCCAGATGATCCTTTTCAGTATGGTCTAAGAAGTAAAAAACCATTTTCAAAGACTATCAGTTAAAAAAACACAAAAAGGGGATATCAACAGAGTAGAGCTACTTTGCAAATATCACATTCAGAAAAGTACAGATAAAAAAAAGGCAACCTTAATTGTATATAAAAAATGGAGGATTGTTATCGGAAAGATAGAAATACAAAATATTACACTTAAAGCAATATTCTAATTACAATGAAAATTACCACAATGATATTTATGTAAACAGTCAGCAGTTTCTTATTAGAAGCCAATAACCTGTGAGTCCATCACTTGTTCTGTTGATTTTGGGAAAAGGATCTCGGCTAGGGCTGGACGCTCTTTAATCATAGTGAGAACACCGTTCTCTTTCAGCCCCTTACGGAGCTGCTTCATTTGTGCTCTTCTCCGTTCAATGACCTAAAAAAATTAATTATCAATACGTTTAAGTATAATTTAGATACAGTTGCTGGTGAAAAAAAAGACATTATAACACTAGTGAATCTGTTTGTTTTACAATATACGTAGCATAATTTGTTTTAGTTGGACTACTTTTATTGTTTTTACACAATAAAAGGGTGGAGAATTAAAAAAAACGACATACAAAGAGGTAGCCTAACTAATGGGTGAAAATCTGTATATGCAAAGAACATATATATATATATAATCTATATATATATATATATATATATATATATATTATATAATAATATATATATATATATACGCCAATGGACTGAGCGACCTGTCCAGGGTGTACCCCGCCTCTCGCCCGTAGTAGACTGCTTGAGATAGGCACCAGCTTCCCCGTGGACCACTATGGATAAGTATATACAGGAGTTGGACAAATATATATATAATTATATTATATATATATATACTATATATTATATATGTATATATATAGATACACTGCTCAAAAAAAATAAAGGAACACTTAAACAACACAATATAACTCCAAATAAATTCACCAAACTTTCTGTGAAATCAAACTGTCCACTTAGGAAGCAACACTGATTGACAATCAATTCACATGCTGTTGTGGAAATGGAAATTAGACAACAGGGGGAAATCTTTGGCGATTAGCCAAGACACACTCAATAAAAGGAGTGGTTCTGCAGGTGGGGACCACAGACCCATATCTCAGTACCTAAGCTTTCTGGCTAATGTTTGGTCCACTTTTGATGTTGGGTGGTTGCTTTCACACTCGCGGTTGCATGAGACGGACTCTACAACCCACACCAAGTGGCTCAGGTAGTGCAGCTCATCAGGATGGCACATCAATGTGAGCTGTGGCAAGAAGGTTTGCTGTGTCTGTCAGCGTAGTGTACAGAGCCTGGAGGCACTACCAGGAGACAGGCCCCCAGTACACCAGGGAGACGTGGAGGAGGCCGTAGGAGGGCAACAACCCAGCAGCAGGACCCGCTTACCTCCGCCTTTGTGGAAGAGAAGAACAGGAGGAGCACTGCCAGGCCTGCAAAATGACCTGCAGCAGGCCACAAATGTGCATGTGTCTGCACAAACGGTTAGAAACCGACTCCATGAGGATGGTATGAGGCCCCAACGTCCACAAATGGGGGTTGTGCTCACAGCCCAACACTGTGCAGGACGCTTGGCATTTGCCAGAGAACACCAGGATTGGTAAATTCACCACTTGCGCCCTGTGCTCTTCACAGATGAAAGCAGGTTCACGCTGAGCACATGTGACAGACGTGACAGAGTCTAGAGACACCGTGGAGAGCGATCTGCTGCCTGCAACATCCTTCAGCATGACCGGTTTGGCAGTGGGTCAATAATGGTGTGGGGTGGCATTTCTTTGGAGGGCCGCATGAGCACATCTGGGACATCATGTCTCGCTCCATCCACCAACGTCATGTTGTACCACAGACTGTCCAGGAGTTGGCGGATGCTTTAGTCCAGGTCTGGGAGGAGATCCCTCAGGAGACCATCCGCCGTCTCATCAGGAGCATGCCCAGGAGTTGTAGGGAGGTCATACAGGCAGGTGGAGGCCACACACAATACTGAGCCTCATTTTGACTTGTTTTAAGGACATTACATCAAAGTTGGATCAGCCTGTAGTGTCTTTTTCCACTTTAATTTTTTGTGTGACTCCAAATCCAGCCTCCATTGGTTAATAAATTCGATTTCCATTGATGATTTTTGTGTGTTTTGTTGTCAGCACATTCAACTTTGTACAGACAAAGTATTCAATGAGAAATATTTCATTCATTCAGATCTAGGATGCGTTATTTGAGTGTTCCTTTATTTTTTTGAGCAGTGTATATATATATATATATATATAATATATATATAATATATATATGATATATATATATATATATATTCATATATATGTACATATATGTGTATGTGTGTGTATGTGTGCGCATAAGTTTGTGCTTGTATATATATGTGGCTATTTCAGCAGCAAAAAAATTATTAAGCAAAATAATAGAATAAATGACAAAAAAAGAAAAAGTACCTAATTTCATTTATAATTTTTCATATACCGCATGCTGTATAATTTTCTCTGCCAACCACACAAAACAGATTTGGGTGAGTCAAAATACCAGACATGAGAGACGACAATTTACAGTTAAAGAACACAATGCAATGCAATTGTCAATTTGAGATCAATTTTGGGCTTTAGGGCCAACTAATCAGAGCCAATTCATCCAACCACTACTTGTGTTTGAGGCAAAATTATATGTTTTTTATACAT
Source organism: Crenichthys baileyi (assembly GCA_036173005.1). Lineage (NCBI taxonomy): Eukaryota > Metazoa > Chordata > Actinopteri > Cyprinodontiformes > Goodeidae > Crenichthys > Crenichthys baileyi. The sequence goes on from JAHHUM010002896.1 coordinate 1,004,977, forward strand.
AAAAACAATACAATAAACTTGTTTTAAAACTCACCGAAGTCAAGGTTGAAACCAAACTGGATTTTTTCCATTACTATAGACAGGAAATGCCGTTTTACACCATCTCCAATAGCTGCATCACCTGAAATAAAAGGACTTACCCTGTAGACTTCATAGGAATGTGTATATAATGTAAGAGTCAATTTCAATAGGTTTTATTCCTAGCTCGACAACTTTCCGTTGTTGTGTTGTTGTGACTGCTGCGATAAGGTACATCTGTTTTAAGTCAATTTGGCATGTAATGTAAAACAAAAAATAAAGGAGCTGCTTTAATCTAAGGAAGTAGTGGAGCAGGGCATGAAGACTATTCAGCTAGTTAAAATTTTTACTTCAGTTTTAAGTTGTAATCACTGTTCTTGTTAGAAATTTTGCAGTAAAACACATTTAATGAAAGATACCTACCAGTCAGTATAACAGAAAAGTCAATTCCCATTTTTTTGTAGAAATTCAGAATCTCCCTTTCACGATCTTCCTCAGTGGATCCGAGATCAAGCCTGGCAACCAACCCTGGCTTGAGTTCAGCATTGCTGAGCAAGTGATGGCAAAATATGTTGGCTGCCTTGTAAAAATCAGGCTCTGTTGTCCACTCTGAAAATCAATTAATTATAAGTGAAAACTGGAAAAATTTATTTTTTTTAGGACAGCAGCTAAAAGTTCCTTCTATTTTGTAAGGACAATATAAATATCAGTACTTTTATCCATTTAATGTTTATGCTTATAAACAATAGGACAGTTGCACCTTCAGAGCTACTACTTTGATTTTCTTCAAGTGGATTTTGGTTGCTTGAAGAGCTAGCAGCAGCTGAGGTTCCTGCCTGTGTATTCTCAAGGGTTTCTTCAGCAGTTGAATCAGAGTTATTTTTTCTTGGAGTGATAGCAGGAAATTGTTAATACACTAAAGGAATCTAAAACATCAATAATAGTTCAGTGTGTGAGACACTAATAAAATAACAACAAAAAATTTGGGTCAACTGATGTTTTAGGAAAATAAAATGTCTGTAGGACTTCACAATTTACACTATACAAATTCATGTATAAAAAAGAAATATGTCTCACTTTTCACAACAGTCATTGTGGCCTTGAATCTCAGAGAAGCTAAATATCTCTGCACGGTAGACACATTCCACCATTGGTCCAGTTGTTTGAGGAGTGAGGGTCACACTGGGAGGATCCTGGCATAAATGAGACAATAGTAACAAGTAAATATGCATCACATAATCAAACATCTTTCTTCACATTAGAGCTTGGTGTACTTTGTACAGACATATTTCAGTTGTGAGGGTTATTGGCTGGGGATTTCCTTGCCAGGGATTTCATACTCCAGAGAATCAAATACTACATAGTACTAGAAATACGTAATACTACCTGCATGTCAATATCTTTTTGGAGTGGCCTTATGTAAATCGCAGCTGCCCCCACTGCAAGTTCTTTGCTACACAGGCCTTCTGGAGTAAACCCATTCTGTGGGCAAGGAATGATTTCCAAGACCTTGGACCTTGTAGAGCCCCGACTCCGCAGGAGTTGAAACCCACCACAGTACTTCAGTTGTGGAAAGTTCAACTCTAGGTGATCAGAAAAGTCAGATGCACCACAGTATTTATCTGAGAAAAAAAAGGCATTGTAACCAGTTTAGGGGTAAAATGTAAACATTTAACTTTATTACAACATCATGGTGCCCTAAAATTGGCCAATTTTTGATATTAAAAGTATCACAGCTAAGGCATTGGTCTTACTGACTGATGGCCTCACAACTGGTTTAAATGTCAATAAACCCTCTGCACTTACACTTTAATTTCTTTCTACTTTTAGTTAATTATGTCTTAATTTAGTTTACTTTGTTTCAAGCACATGGCACATTACAGACAGAAAGCAATAGACATGGGTTTTGTTTTATGTCCTTTTGTGTCCAGTTCAGTAGGTCTGTTTTGTCTTTTGTTGGGCAGTTACATCATTAGTTTGTTCAGTAAACTCAATTTATATTGAGTTTGTATTTCTTGCGTTGTGTTCTGCTAACCCTAACCTCTTTTACATGCCCAAACCTTTGCTATACGTTTGTAAAAAAAAAAACATTTCTTTTGCCTTTTTTGGGTTAATAAAACCCCTTTTTTCAGTCAGATATTATTCAATACATACTTGTAGACATACCTGGGAATGTGATTTTCCTTTCCCCTAAACCTGCCCTTCAAGCGTTCTTTTTGCTGCTGGGGTTGGGACATCACTGTCCTTTCTTTTAGCCAGGCAGAAGAAAATGTGAGTGTATGTGGTCTTTTTATATTTTTTGGTCATGGTGGCTGGTGAGGTTGACTTCCGTTGTACACCTTGTGCAGGGTAAGGACTAAACAACCTCAAAACCTCAGCTGGAAGAAATATGGGTTGGAAAGCAGAACATAAATTCAACTGAATTGAACTTTATTTTGAATATGTTAAAAAGAAGGAACATAATTAAAATAAAATAAGGATATAGTGTAGTTATACAAACATAAATGGTGAGATAAACATATAGACCAACTTTTTTTTGATCAATGGATATTTTTTGCTTAACTGATTATTTCAGCTGTCTTGAATATTCTGTTCCCCCCTGTAACTCTGGCATATAAAGAGCAAATGTTTCCAAATTCACAGGACTTGTTGTCCATGATGAGAGGAATAAACACAGAGAAGGACTTGTTGAAAATATAATTTGTTCCCATGTTATAGGGGGGGAACTGATTATTTCAGCTGTCTGGAATATTCTGTTCCCCCTTGTAACTCTGGCATATAAAGAGCAAATGTTTCCAAATTCACAGGACTTGTTGTCCATGATGAGAGGAATGAACACAGAGAAGGACTTGTTGAAAATATAATTTGTTCCCATGTTATAGGGGGGGAACTGATTATTTCAGCTGTCTGGAATATTCTGTTCCCCCCTGTGACCTGGCATATAAAGAGCAAATGTTTCCAAATTCACAGGACTTGTTGTCCATGATGAGAGGAATAAACACAGAGAAGGACTTGTTGAAAATATAATTTGTTCCCATGTTATAGGGGGGGAACTGATTATTTCAGCTGTCTGGAATATTCTGTTCCCCCTTGTAACTCTGGCATATAAAGAGCAAATGTTTTTCAAATTCACCAGGGACTTGTTGTCCATGATGAGAGGAATAAACACAGAGAAGGACTTGTTGAAAATATAATTTGTTCCCATGTTATAGGGGGGGAACTGATTATTTCAGCTGTCTGAAATATTCTGTTCCCCCCTGTGACCTGGCATATAAAGAGCAAATGTTTCCAAATTCACAGGACTTGTTGTCCATGATGAGAGGAATAAACACAGTGAAGGACTTGTTGAAAATATAATTTGTTCCCATGTTATAGAGGGGGAACAGATTATTTCAGCTGTCTGAAATATTCTGTTCCCCCCTGTAACTCTAGCATATAAAGAGCAAATGTTTCCAAATTCACAGGACTTGTTTTCCATGATGAGAGGAAAAAACACAGTGAAGGACTTGTGAAAAATATAAATTTGTTCATGTTATAGAGGGGGAACTGATTATTTCAGCTGTATATTTTGATATAGGAATATGTTAAAAATACTGATTTTGATAATGATACTAGAGCTGATTATTTTAACAAAACATCAGACATTACCATTATCAAAAATTATCAATAACTAGCAAGTAGAAATATCTTTATTTTGTCATATTTTACATTTTAGAACGTGATTTACAAGAAAAAATTAACTACACTCTCATCTATTCAATTCAATTCAATTCAATTCAATTCAATCAGTTTATTTTTTTTTTTTTTTTTTTTTTTATATAGCGCCAATTCACAAACACATGTCGTCTCAAGGCACTTCACAAAAGTCAGGGGTACATGCATTACAATTAATCCAAAATCACTGAACAGTGCAGTCAGATTCTGTTATTTATTCAAAATTGGATAAAAAGTGTTTTCTATCTAAGGAAACCCAGCAGATTGCATCCAGTCAGTGACTTGCTGCAGCATTCACTCCTCCTGGATGAGCATGTAGAGACAGTGGACAGTCACTGGCGTTGACTTTGCAGCAATCCCTCATACTGAGCATGCATGTAGCGACAGGGGAGAGGAGAAAAAACTCCCTTTTAACAGGAAGAAGAAACCTCTAGCAGAAACCAGGCTCAGTGTGAGCGGCCATCTGCCACGACCGACTGGGGGTTAGAGAGAACAGAGCAGAGACACAAAGAGAACCAAAGAAGCACTGATCCAGGAGTCCTTTCTATGGGAAGGAAAAGTTAAATGTTAATGGATGTAGCTCCTTTAGTTGTTGCACCTAGAAAAAAAGAACAGAATAAACTCTGAGCCAGTTTTCAAGGTTAGAGTCTGAAAGGAGAGCACATAGAGTTAGTTACAGTAAAAGCTCCGTCAGTAGCTATGTCTAGGAGAGAGAAAGGGTTAAACACTGAAAGACAGGGCCATGTTGGATCATCGGTTAGAGGGTGAGCACCAAGGTTGTTGCCAGCAGAAGCTCGGGACGAGCCCCTCTCCAGATAGTTGTCACAGGTAGACACAGAGTCAGGCCAGGTGTAGCTTCTAGGAAGAGAGAAGAGAGAGAACAAAGTTAAAAGCTGAAATAACAGCAAATAATACAAAAATTGAAGGAGTAGGTGGAGAAGAAAGTAGCGAAGAGGGTGAAAGTGGTCATTATGTCCTCCAGCAGCCTAAGCCTATAGCAGCAAAACTACAGAGATAGCTCAGGATAACCTAAGCCACTCTAACTATAAGCTTTTATCAAAAAAGGAAAGTTTTAAGCCTAGCCTTAAAAGTAGACAGGGTGTCCGCCTCACGGATTAAAAGCTGGGAGCTGGTTCCACAGGAGAGGAGCCTGATAACTAAAGGATCTGCCTCCATTCTACTTCTAGAGACTTAGGAACCACCAGTAAACCTGCAGTCTGAGAACGAAGTGCTCTGTTAGGAACATATGGAACCAATCAGCTCTCTGATGTATGATGGAGCTTAAATCATTAAGGGCTTTATATGTGAGGAGGAGAATTTTAAATTCTATTCTGGATTTAACAGGATAGCCAATGAAGGGAAAGTAAAGTAGGGGAAATATGATCTCTCTTTTAATTTTCATCAGAACTCTTGCTGCAGCATTTTGAATCAGCTGAAGGCTTTTAACTGCATTTTGTGGACATCCTGATAGTAAAGAATTACAATAGTCCAGCCTTGAAGTAACAAATGCATGGACTAGTTTTTCAGCATCAAACCTGGACAGGATATTTTCTAATTTTGCAATGTTCGCGAGATGAAGAAGGAAATCTTGAAACCTGTTTAATATGGGATTTAAATGACATGTCCTGGTCAAAAATAACACCAAGGTTTTTACTTTTATTATCGGAGGTCAATTTAATGCCATCCAGGTTAAGTGATTGACTAAGCAGTTTCTTTTTTAAAAAACTCCGGTCCAAAGATGACAACTTCTGTCTTGTCTGAATTTAGAAGCAGAAAAATTTAAAGTCATCCAAGTTTTTATGTCTTCAAGACATGCTTGTAGTCTATCTAACTGGGGGCCTCATCAGGATTTATGGATAAGTAAAGCTGAGTGTCATCAGCGTAACAGTGAAAATTATTCTATGCTGCCTGATAATTTTACCTATTGGAAGCATATATATAGTAAAGAGAATTGGCCCCCCAAGTACTGAACCCTGTGGTACTCCACAATTAAACCCTGGAGTTTAAAGATGATTTATCATTTACATGAACAAACTGGAATCTGTCCGACAAATAAGATTTAAACCAGCCTAGTGCTGTCCCCTGATCCCTACAGCATATTCCAGCCTTTCTAAGAGAATATTATGATCAACTGTATCAAATGCAGCACTGAGATCTAACAGAACCAGTACAGACACAAGTCCATTATCTGAGGCAATAAGAATATCATTGGTGACTTTCAGCAGAGCTGTTTCAGTGCTATGATGAGCTCTGAAAACCTGACTGAAACTCTTCAAACAGGTCATTGCTGTGTAAATGCTCACACTTTGATTAGCAACTATTTTTCAAGAAATTTTAGATAAGAACGGAAGATTGGATATCGGTCTGTAATTTATTAAGTCATCTCGATCAAGCAAGGTTTCTTAAGCAAAGGTTTAATTACAGCTACCTTAAAAGCTTGTGGTACATATCCATTTACTAAGGATTAAATTAATCATATCTAAATGGGGGCTGGTAAATCAGAGGGAACACTTCCTTAAAATAATTTGGTTGGGATGGGTCTAACATACAAGTTGAAGGTTAGATGAAGCTAATATTTCTGATAACTCAGGAAGCTCCACAGGATCAAAACAGTCAAAACACAGATCAGGTTCTACAGTTATTTCAATGTTTTGTCTCACTTGTTGAGGATGAAGTAATCATCTCTGGGAGATTGTCAAAGATTTTCTTCTCTTAATAGAAACAATTTTATTTTGGAAGAATCCCATAAAACATCATGACTGCTAAGAGCTAGGGAATGGATGGCTTAACAGAGCTATGACTCTGTGTAAGTTTAGCAACTGTACTAAAGGAAACCTAGGATTATTCTTGTTCTCTTCTATTAAGATGAGAAATAAGCTGTTCTAGCTTGGTGAAGTGTCTTTTTATACAACAGTAGGCTATTTTTCCAGATTAAGTAGGAATTCCCTAGGTGTGTAGAGCGCCATTTTCGCTCCAATTTTCTAACATTGTGCTTTAAGTACGCAGCTCTGAATTAAACCAGGGAGCCTGCCTCCTATGAATAATTCCTTCTTTTTCAAGGGGGCTGCATTGTCTAATGCACCACGCAATGATGAAGTAACACTCTGACAAGAGAATCAATTTTGTGAAGGAGAAGAAACAAAATTATTGCCTCCACTGTGTTTTTCTGTGATAATGAGCAAATTAAAAGTGGAAACAGATTCTTTAAAGGTTGTTACAGCATCGTCTGATAATGATCTACTATAATGAAATTTTCTTTCAGGTGTGGAGTACTCGGTTAAATTAAACTCAAAGGTTTATTAAAAAATGGTCGGACAGCACAGGGTTGTGAGAAAAATATTGTTATGTCTTTACACTCAATGCCATATGTCAGCACAAGGTCCAGAGAATGAAGACAAACGTGGGTAGGTTTTGTAATGTTTTGAGTAAAGCCAATTGAGTCTAAGATACCATTAAAGGCTATATTTAAGCTATCACTTTCAGTGTCAAGATGAATGTTAAAATCCCCCACTATAATAACTTTATCTGTATTTAACAAAAAATCAAAAAAAAGGTCTGAAAACGATCTATAAATGAGAGTAAGGGCCTGGTGGACGGTACAAAACAACAAACAGAAGGGTTTTAGTGCTTTGCAATTTGGATGAGGAAAACTGAGGATTAAATATTCAAAAGAGTTGTAGCTATTGATTGGTCTGGGACTAGTCAATAAATCGGACTGAAAGATGGTTGCTACTCCTCCTCCTCGCCCAGTATTTCGAGGAATGTGAAAATTTAAATAATTAGTAGGAGTTGACTCATTTATAGTAACATAATCCTCTTGCTGCAGCCGGGTTTTCTGTGAGGAAAAAATAAATCAATCTGATTGTCCACAAATCAGGTCACTAACTAGCAAAGTCTTTGAAGAGAGAGATCTTATGTTCAGTAAGCCACATTTAATTTTTTTATTTTTTTTAGTCTGAGTTGGTTTTTTTTTATGAGATTTTTGTTTTTCCTCTTTTTAGATTTTTTTTTAATCTTTTTAAATTTTTGGCCGTGGGCGAGACACTGTCTTAATAGGGTAATTGGGTGGGTAGCAGTACAGAAGCTGCAGAGAGGAGTGTTAAACTACGACCCTGCTTCCTGGTCTGAACCCGGGTTGTCAGAGGTTTGGAGAACAAAAAATTCGGCCCAGATTCCTAGAAAGAAGAGCTGCTCCATCCAAAGTGGGATGGATGCCGTCTCTCCGGATCAGACCAGGTTTTCCCCCAATAATCTCGCTTCCTGAATTCCTATTCAGGAAGCGAGACTTTTCGTCAGCATCCATTTTTTTATATCAGTAAAAAAAAAAGTATAAATAAAACGACGTGTTGGGGAAAACAGTGTTCGGGGGCTGACTGATGTCCGTCAGGTTAAAAAGTGAACATGACAAAGTTGGAAAAGACATGGATTCTTTCGGCGAAAAACTACACGAAACTTACAAGACCAGGGTTCATTTTTTATTTATTTTTTTTCTAGGAGCTGTGATTAAAAATAAAGTAACAACATTGACATGACTACGTTTTGTGTTTTACCGACAAATCAATCAGAAAAAGCTGTGAAGACGGGATCAACCTCTCTGGGTGCAGTGCGCGCTCCCGACACAGGGGGAACAGAATATTTCAGGGGAACAGAATTTCGCACAACACCTGGTCTCTAGCATCACAGGTCATGGCGCTCCCTCAAATTGTGCAAACACTTTTAGAATTAGCTGAGCAGGTAGAATCCAATAGTATATCCGAGTCTAATGCCCGTGACCGAGTAGAACAAGTCATGGAGACCTTGGCTGCATACTCTGCCGTCATAGATTTGAACATTAATGAGGTTGCTATATTAAACCTCCGTTCAGTCATGGAACGGCTGGATGCTGTGGAGCCTCAAATGGGAAGAGGATGACCAACCATCAACGTTTGAGTCCATTGAAATCTATTTATTAAATGGTTTCAAAGTACAAGAAATAGCGGAGCTGTTCAGCGTAGGCCACCAGACGATCCGTCGGAAAAGATACGTTGGAAAGCAGAACATAAATTCAACTGAATTGAACTTTATTTTGAATATGTTAAAAAGAAGGAACATAATTAAAATAAAATAAGGATATAGTGTAGTTATACAAACATAAATGGTGAGATAAACATATAGACCAACTTTTTTTTGATCAATGGATATTTTTTGCTTAACATTTTAATGCATAACAGTAAGATTGCATGATGTAATTTCATTTCTATCATGATCAAGATCATGTTGAATTAATAGTAGAAAACGTATACAAATTTACAAGGGTCTTTGTTGACTGCAGCTTGTTAGTAGCCTAATGGCTCCAGGCTTACACACTGATGTCAAACTTGCTGTTGTTGACACTTAAAAAGTTAGTTGTTGAAACAAATGGTTGCTTAATTATAATCTACTGTAACTTCAGTTATATGTTGAAACAAATGGTTGCTTAATTATAATCTACTGTAACTTCAGTTAACAAAAAAAAAATCACTGATACTTATCTGGCGGGCCCTAACACTCAACAACAGTGTATCTCGTTGACATGACATCTTAAAAAAAAAAACGATCTCACACTGCATGCTATTTTTCTAGCTTTTCTTGCTAAAACCTTACCTCGAGCATTGTTATGACGTTCAGGAGCATTCGGCGTTGCCACAGGTGATTTGGAAGAAGGACCTTGTTCTAAAGCAGCAGCAGCTCTGCCACTGTTTTGGTCATTGTGGTTGCTTACTCTGCGTCCCTACAGTCAGACCCACACCGGCAATTCAATCAATTTCCCGGCACGTTTGCAATGTAATGCAATGCAGACGTGCACAGCGCCCCCTACCGAACAAGATGGGTAGCTCGGTCAGCAGGGAGCTGAGGAAGAGCGGCTGCTGACGTTACTCTGCTGCGCCCGCCGCTTTTTCGTTTTCCAGTTCTGGGCAGTACTTTGTGGGCAGACCACGAAAACGAAAAAGCAATGTCTGCTTTGTTTTCTTTTTGAATATGGCATAAAATGTGCAGTCTTGAAGAAGAAAATGCAAATGCAAATAGGATGATTGATTACTAATTTTCTTTATGGGTCAAATAATGCAGCCACATTCTTAAAATGAAAAGCATTCCTGCAAATCCGCTTTCATTTTCAAAGTTTACATTTCAAATTGAATTTTGGTATCTATTTGCTGGGGCATATTTTGAAAAATAAATCTCAAATGTCATTTTCATTTTAATTTAAATTTAGTGAAGGAATGAGCAGTCTTGAAGAAGAAAATTAAAGGATTATTGATTACTAATTTCAAACAATGCAGCCACATTCTTAATATGAAAAAGCATTTCTGAAAATGCTTTTTCATTTGAAATATGGTAACAATTTGCTTCCCTGACTTTTTTGTGTGTTTCAGGTTTACCTTGCTGAAACAGGTGTGATGTATTACAGCTCATTGGCTACTCCATATAGAGTTTCACCTCAGACATGTCCAGGGGTGAAAGTGAGCCGGTACGGTCCGGTACTGTGTACCACTAAAAGATTCTGCGCCGGTACACAGTACCGGGAAGAGGGAACAACCGCTGTCTGCTATGAAGCCGTCATCCAGAACCAGTTACGGCTGCAAAAATTCACGAGCACACAAAGAAGATTAGATCCGCTACCAATAGGCAGTCTAAAACACGACTTAATCTGTTTATAAATATAGTTATGTTCCCCTCATTCCAAATTGTTTCTGAACTGTTCTGCTATGCTGGAGCCTTAATGCTCTTGCTTTGCTTCTCTCCCCTCGGAGTTCGAGGCTGTTGTGAACGGCCAGCCTTTAAAGCGAGCACCGCTACGTTTAATGTCTGTCTGCTCGCTGCTAAATACCCCAGTTAAAAGCAAAGGGAGAGTAACTAGTTGTGTTTCGTGTTATTTTGCTGAATTACAGCAACACAGTACATCTCGAAAACACCGCTTATGACCAGATATTTCACATACGGTACACGAGAGTGCATGTGCGGTTACCCCCAAAACAGAGCGGTTGCCAAGGAGATCGGTGCGATCAATTTAATGGACCGGGAGATTTTACACAGGTGGTGCACTGACATAAAAAAAACGGCGCTTGCATTAGGACAGGACGAACAATAAATCACTTACCATCTACAGACTTTTAAATAAAAACCGCGAAAACAACCGAACTGTCAAATTTTTAATTTAAATTAAATCAAAACTTGACCACAATGCAGAGAACAATAACTTCTTTGTTCAAAAGAAAAGACGGAAACTGAAGATGAAAAGTTATGCATCAGAAAATGGTTTATCATTGTTTCATACATGGCAGTTCTTTAACAATTGATATATATATATATATATATTCTATATTGTCAAGTGATTCTAATTTCTGCCTTATACAGACAGCCTACCGTAAAGTAAAATATTGATACGTTTTAATTAGTTTGAGTTTGGACTTTGCTGAGAGAGATCTCGAGGGGGCGACAGATTAGAGTAATTCAATTCAATTCAGTTTTATTTATATAGCGCCAATTCACAACACATGTCGTCTCAAGGCACTTCACAAAACTCAGGTACATACATTCCAATTAATCCTAACCATTGAACAGTGCAGCCAGATTCAGTTATTTATTCAAATTGGATAAAAAGTTTTTCTATTTAAGGAAACCCAACAGATTGCATCGAGTCAGAGATTTGTAGCATTCACTCCTCCCGCATGAGCATGTAGAGACAGTGGACAGTCACTGGCGTTGACTTTGCAGCAATCCCTCATACTGAGCATGCATGTAGCGACAGTGGAGAGGAAAAACTCCCTTTTAACAGGAAGAAAACTCCAGCAGAACCAGGCTCAGTGTGAGCGGCCATCTGCCACGACCGACTGGGGGTTAGAGAGAACAGAGCAGAGACACAAAGAGAACAAAGAAGCACTGATCCAGGAGTACTTTCTATGGGAAGGAAAAATAAATGTTAATGGATGTAGCTCCTTTAGTCGTTTCAACTAGAAAGAAAGAACAGAAACTCTGAGCCAGTTTTGACACGGAGGAGAAGCGCTGACAGTGCATCTGCTCTCGGCTGAGGGAAATGGGCTCTCACTGTGGCTGAGTTTAACTCCATCCCCAGATACACAATAATCTGGGATGGTGAAAGAAAACTTTTTTGCCAGTTTATGGAAAACCCCAGGACACTCAGATGTGCGGCCAGTGCTCTTGTCTGCACTGCCGCTTCCTTTCTGGCCTGGGCCAGCAAAAGCAGGTCGTGCAGATAAAAGAGGATTCTCATCCCTGCCAAGTGCAGCGGCTGTAACACCGTCTCCACACATTTGAAGAACGTGTGTAGGGCGACAGAGTAACCAAACAGCAGGCGATTGTACTGATATGAGATCCCCTGAAAGGCGAAACATTATTAAATAACATTACAAATTGTTATTTGCAGTATTTCGGGACGATGGAGATGTGAAAATAAGCATCCTTCAGATCTATAGACGTGAACCAGTCGTTTTGGTGAATGTCCTCCTGCACCTGTATGACTGTAAGCATGAGGAAATGTCTCTCCATGATGGATTTGTTGAACAGGGACAGGTCGAGAATCGGTCTCATTCCTCCTGTTTTCTGCGAACCAGAAAATATCAGGAATAAAACCCAGTGTTTTCCTCTCCATGAGGAACCCTGGAAATTAAGTTTTTTATCAGGAGTTCCTGCAGTTCTGACATGAGAACGGAGCTCCAAAATCTCTCTGAACGGTGGGGGATGTGACAGGAACTACAGCATGTAATCTCTGCTGAGCAGTCTGTCTATGCACCTGTCCAGGGAACATACGCGCTGCCACTCTTAGTAGTGCTCTGAGAGCAGACATGCATTTATCTGTCGTGCCATGGTGTTCATGGACACGAGCCAGGCTAGAACCCCTACTGCCGTTACCCGTCTCAGAATCTGAGCGGAGGTAACCCATGGGGGCTCTGATCGAAAGGCTGCAAACCAGCCTCGGCAGGGGGTTTTACACCCAGGCTCGCAACTTGGTGTTGAGCAGGGGCATCACTGATGTGCTGCTTCATAGGAAGCTGCAGTTGCACATCCTCTGTGATCTCCACCGCTGATTGCTGGGGAGGACAGGAGGAAGAAGGCCGCTGATCACGGCGATCCCACCAGTGGCCAGTGGTATGGGAGGATCGAATGCCGGAGCGAGCAAGAGACCAATGTCTTCTGACCCGTTCCAGCTCAGGACGTCTGCAGCTGCTTCAGCACAGTCTGGAAATGAGGGCCAAACAGCCCATCCGGCCTGATCGGTCCTTCCAACAGTTCCCTCTTAAGATCCTCAGCAAGGTCTGCCAGGCAGCTATACAAGAGGACCACAGAGCCGCCGCTGCCGCACAGAGGTTCAGGACAGTGTCTGCAAAATTGCAGAATTCCTTCACATGTTCTGACGGCAAATCCATCTCCCCAGCCTTCTTTGAAATGGTTTGGGAGATGGACGGCAATGTTGTTTGTCTCGGCAGCGACCTGAGTGGCACACTGGTGGGAGCGATCTGTTAATCTGGCCGTGATCTGATCGTTGGAAGAGGGGGGCACAGGTCGTCGTCCGACGCGCCAGGCCACCCCAAGTCCAAACACTGCGGACAGACGACTCCAGCACAGGAATTGGGGAAAATCCCTGATCCGTCAGGGACTCCACCCTCGTGATGGGTTTAAAGGTGGAGACCGGTGCCTTCAGCTGAAGCAGCTCAGTCGCTGCTCCTGACAGGTATTCCATCACTGCAAGGAAGCAGGGCCAGACAGGGTCTCAACGGGTGGGATGGGCTGAGGCAAATTTACCGGCCATATCATCGGTAGAAGACTTTGTAAAAGGTGCGGGAACTGGGACGCCACTTTTAAGATGATGTCTGGCAGTGTGCTAATAAACACGCTCATTGCCGGTAGTGGGGTGGTTTTGACACCCGCACCTGCTTTCATCTCCTCCGTCCAGAAGAGGTAAGCAGAGGTGCCACCAGTAACCGTTTCGGAGGCTGAATCGACCCCGATTCCCACCTAGCATCGAAGATATCCACTGCCTCCTCCTGTGAATATCGGTTCTCTACGGGAAATTCCCCTTCTAGTGGGGTTTCATATTTTGAGGTGAAGCAGGACCAAAATGCAAGCAGGAGGACGGGAACAGACATAACTCTTCAAACAGGTTCCAAGAGTGTCATACAATCACGCGATCATATGCAAGTTAAGTAGGAATTAATTCCTGTTTGTGTATCCGGTATTCATTCATGAACGGGGTAATTAAGGTACAAGCGTAGCTTGACTTTTCTTTCTGAGGTCTACAGAAGCAAACTGTGTTCCAGAGAGTTCCCAGCAGAGACCCTTTCTCTACAACACGAGGTGGAGCAGTTTTTCCCGGTCTGAAGGAAGGACAACGGGACCGCATCACCGTGGTTACAGAAGTACCGTGCAGCTCGGCTGGCCTGGCAGAACGAGCCCCCCCATAGCTACGGAGGTTAGCTGCAACTCAACCCTTTGTTTTGTTCACCCTGGATGCTTTCCTCAACTTCATTGTCCTCAACTTTTCCTCAGCACGGTTCACGTAAGAGGTAGTGCTTTGGGCATAGAGAAGTAGTTTAGAATGAAATAATCTAAACAAGGTTCGTTTTATGACATTTGGTTTTGTTTGTATTGAAAACTCAGCTATCTTAGTGCTAAGCTGTTAAGCACGTGCTCATTTTGTGTTCTGTTTGTGTTTTTAAAGTTAAGACAAACTTTATTTAAAGGGGGATTTTTAAACACAGAAGATCGGCTATAACGCGCCGTGCACACTTATGCATTTTTACCCTTTTTAGTAGTGGTATTTTAAAGGTATGTGTTTGATTCTGATGATAAGCTATACGTTTTGTTAGCCCCAACTGCTAACGGCTAATAGCATATCAGCTAAAGATCATTTACCCAAAAAGGTTGTCAGTTTTCAGTCAGTCATTTTCGGCAAGTCAGGCGGGGTACACCCTGGACAGGTCACCAGTGCATCACAGGGCAACACACAAACAGCCATGCATGCACTCATCCATACACCTAACGGCAATTTAGAGTGACCAATTAACCTAACAAGCATGTCTTTGGACTGTGGGAGGAAGCCGGAGTACCCGGTGAGAACCCACGCATGCACGGGGAGAACATGCAAACTCCATACAGAAACACCCCCAGCCAGGAATCGAACCCAGGACCTTCTTGCTGTAAGTTGCTGTAAATTTGATAACTAAGTAAACACCATTAAGACCTATTTATCCAGAAAGATTTGGTTCTTATACAAAATAATATTTCCTTAAATATTATTTTAATATTTCCGTAATAATCTTTCTATAAATATTATTTCAATAAACATTGGCAGCTAATTAAACACCATTAAGCCCAATTTCTCCAGAAAGATTTGGTTCTTATCCAAGATAATATTTCCTTAAGTATTATTTTACTATCACCTTAATAATATTTCTTTAAATATTATTTTAATAAATAAAGGCAGCTATTTAAACACCATTGAGAATTGGTCATCCAGAAGGTTGGTTTTATTCAGCAAACCATTCTTTAAAAAATTATTTTATTAATAATGTTTTATCTGATCTTGCATTGTGAATTGTTGTTTGAAGGTATACCAATTATTGCCTAAGTCAGTTCCAAGACTAACTTAACTTCTTTCCCAGATTCTTCAAGATAATCCTTGGTTCTCAAACATGGTAATATTGCATCACTCTTTCGGTCATGGTTTTCAACTATCTTTGATTCACTTGTCTATATTGTACATAACCATTGGTCTCCTTATTCTTTCATTTTGTTTGGTAGTTTAGTTTGGTTGTTTAGGCATGGTAAAGTGTTTGTTGACTGAAATATGTTTGACTTTGAGTTGACTCAATTTTGTTAATAAATTCTTGTATTTTAAGCAATTATGTGAATTCATTCTTTGTGTGTACAGAGTTTTCCTGTTGCCAGAGCTTGGCTCATCCCTTTAACTTTTATCCTAATACCACCACCTTATTGGCCAGGTATTCACAAGACAACCCTTAGCAGAATGAAATATTATTTAATAAAATATTAAAGTATTAATATTAACACTAGGACTCCCAGAATTCTAACATTACTAGAACTCCCAAGCCCGTCAATTTGACGCCAAGCATTCTGGATGCGAGGGCGCTGATGACGTCATCGCATTACATTGGTCAGAATGCTAAAGGTTTTCTTGCACGCTATAAAATTATGGTTTTGACAAGATTTAATAATAGTATTTGATCAAAACCTATTATGTTTTATTATTATTTATAAATAGTACTGAAAAATAATACAGAGTAGTGGGTACATTTAAAAAAAAAGCTTTACTAATCTGACCAAAAGCTAGACAGCTTCATGTTACGCCCCCCTTTCACTTTGCGGACATAAACTAGTGCTAAAAATGCCTTCAGCTCATCCACACTCATGTCCGAGGAGAAATCATCTCCTAAAACTCTGCGGGCCTCAGCCACCCTGCAGCCCTGAACGTGGATGAGCATTTCAGCATCTACCAAGCAGAGGAATGCGGTCTGGGCATCTTGGATCTGGCGCTCTGTCAACTCGTTCTGGCTCTGACACCTCCCTGTACTTTCTTCCTCCCCTACCACTGTCCACACAGTGCCACCCTTTCCTATTTCCTCCTCCTTCCCAGGTGTGCGCTCATCTTTAGATAAAAACGCTGTAAAGCGCAGAATAGGTTGTTGTTACTGGGCTACTACATCTTTGACCTAACTTATTGTTTATTTCTTTTTCCATTATCAGTACCTTGATTTGCAGTTTCTCTCCTGCCAGTGAGCTGAATTGCTAGATTTATAGCTGGGCACTGGGCACCTGGCTTGTCTCCCTGTCTCTGAACCTGCGCTGATTGTGGCACTGTTTCTATAGTTTATATATTATTAGTTTACCAATCTGTAAACTATAGCCTAAAATGATAAAATCGTTACATAGGCTAGTCTTTTACTACCTTGAAATAATGCGCCACAACCTCCTGCTAATGGGACGACTTGTGTTTTTTAGCCGGGGGAGGCTCACTCTCTGACTCGCTGTCACTGGAACTGAATGCTGGCCAAGAGGCGTCAGAATCCCTCTCGACCCCAGAATCACAATCATGTAATTTTTGAAGCATTTCCAATGCCTCTTGAGCAGAGAATATCCTTCTGTAGGATTTGTAGGATGCCAACAATCTCCTTCTCAGACTGCGTTCTAGAGTGGCGGTTGCTAGGCAATGCATATCAATGTAAATAATAGGGCCGTCAAAATAGCGGCTGTGGTAGTCAGAGGTAGAAATACTATTTACTTTGTTATTTTTTTAAAATAGAAACATGGGAATACACAAGACACAGGTTTAGAAAAAGTCAGGATGCCAGGAAGATAAGAGTTTTAATAAACCAGAGTTATGGGATGTCAAACTTTCAAAACCGTCAAATTGACGGCCCTGGGAGTTCTAGTGTTAAATAATATATTCATAATCACAACACCAGAAATGAACAGAAAAGCACCTGGCAGAGCTGAGATGGTAAACAAACACAAACCTAACAGACAGATCCTGCAGGTCTTGCTTTTTCTTGTAGAATTAGTGGTCTTAATTAGTGCCCAGCCTCACCGTAATTTTTAACAGACCGGGGTGGGGCCCACACAGCAGGTGGGCGTGGACTAAAGTTTTCAGTGCTGTGCTGTGCACGAAGGGATAAATCCACTAGCGACAGTTTAAAGGGGTGCGCCTAAACTCATAGAATCTGGGGTTACAGTACGTAACCAACACATGCACTTAAATATTCTAAAAGGTCTGTTGATAAAAAAAATATAGAAAGTGCGGGTGAAGGGATAAACCTACTAGCGACAGCTTACATACAAAATAGAACAAATGAAGATAGTTTAAATGGTTTATTAAAACAATGAGAAAAGTAAATGTTTCTTCCAGGCTTCAGAGCGGATTCCAAGACGACACTGAGGAGGAGAGGTAAGTGGTCATGAAAAGGGTTAGAAAAATGGTCTGATTTCTGTGTGCTGGTGACTGAGATGTAAAAGAGGGTTGGGCTGAAAGACAGAAATAAACAGAACCAATTAAAGAGCCTAATTGCAATCACTTGTTAAAGCTGCACTTAGTAACTTTTGTAAAAAAAAATATTAATTACATATTTGTAAAAGTGTTACTATGTTCTTAGAGTAGTATATGAGACAGATGATCTGTGAAAATCGGTGAGCGTAATTGACACCTGGCTCTGATTGGTTGTTTCTGACTGGGAGCAGTATATTTCTGCAAATTGCTGTAGGATCACTGGGAGGAGTCATTTTATTCTACAAATCTTCTTTTAAGTTTTTAAGTTAAAATTTTGAATTCTAAATCACGTGCAAATGGATTTATATCCTGTTTATATGCAGTCTTGTTGCTTTACTATATATTTTCTATATATTTTTCTTAGATTACTTACTAAGATCTTTGTTTAGTAAATAGTTATGATTAATTAAGGTGTCAATATTGGGATTTTAAGAATACATATCTTTTCATTATAGATTTGTCACTTATGTTTAAAAAGTGTTTAAAAATATACACCTTCATATGAATTTTATGGTAGATTTGAGACTGATAAGAGAGCAATATATCTTAATAAATGAGACCAATTGCTAGAACGGAATAGAAAAGCACACCATCTCTGGTGGGGAGGGTTTTTGGAAAAACATCCTGAAAAGCAGTAACTTCTTGTTTCCAATCATGCACTAATTTGTGCTGGTATATCACATACATTATCATTAAAATACAGAGTTAGAGATTTGTGGTGGTAATATAAAAAATTTAAAAGATTTTAAGGAGTGGCAAAAAACATATAAACAAACTCACCTTGAATAAGGTTTTACAATAAAATTTTTCAAAACACTTTAATACAAAGTGACTGATATTGATGTTGTAGACCACAATTCTTAAACCTAAACATTGGGAAATAAGATCCCACCAAGCGTAGGCATTAATATGTAAATATGTGCAACATTTTGAAATGTATTTAAAAGAAAAATCAAAAAAATAAAAGTACAAATGACAGAATAGCTTTAAAGAACAACTGTTTGAAATGTTAAGAATTGTCATTCATTTTAAGAGTGGCATTTTTTTGCTATTACAAATTATTATTATTTTATTTTTTATTTTTTTTACCGTGTCCTGTCCAGCAGAGTAGTGCTCAGAATTGTTGTCTGAGTGCCAAGAAATTGCCCAACAGATTTACTTTCACAAGCGGAGCATCACAGCTATTGCTTTAAGGCTCTGCTTGATATTTATAAAAGAAACTTTATTATGAACTTCTTTGGGAATATTTTAATTGTTACGGACACGGAGACTGAAATGAAAAGGAAAACAGAAGCTTGACAAAGAGAGGGATGGGGCAAAAGGGAAAGAGGGGAAAAAGGAGGAGAGAGTGGAGGAGAGAAAGAAGGATGAATAGAATAAAAGATTACACCCTGCTTGCTTATACACAAAATAACACACGGTATTTATGAATGTAAAATGTACTTAGTGAGAAGTGCAGCCCAATATAGATCATCTGTGTATCTATCAACACCTGTGTGGATGCGCTTTGTATCCAAGGTTTCTCCACAGAAATATGCAATAGCGAGTGTGAGGACCCACCGACCTGCCCCGTGGTCCCCGGGCGGACACTGAGGAGATCCGAGCAACAGACATCCAAAGGCCCCCCAAAGCACAGGAACCCCAGGAGAACCACCGCCGGGACTACCGCAACCCCCCAGAGAAGAGCAGTGGAGAGTCCCAGGGGAGCCACCCAGCAGCGACAGTGCAGAAGCCCCAGGGAACCGCAGCGACGAGCCCACAGGCCCCGCCGGCAGCCGTCCACTCCCAAGCAGATCCAGCCATGGACCCAGAGAACCAAGACCCCGGGACCCGCCACCCCAAGACAGAGGCCCGACAGAGCCCAGGGGTCCAGGCCCCGGCAGGCAGCCACCGGGAGTGAGCCAGCACACACCGAAGCATCCAGCCCCGGAGACCGAGAACCACAAGTACACCAGCGGGCAGAGACTCCAACCACCGGCAGGCAGGATGGCGGGGAGGAAATAGGCCCCCCATAATATGGGGGGGGCCTAAGCTGATTTGCTATTACAAATTATACAAGAATTGAATTAAAACGTAAAACAATCTAATAAAATTATTATTATTCTGCAGATACGTTAAATGAATGTGAGACACACAGAACTGTTAATATTCTAGTTTTAAAAGTAAATGTTTACCTAGAATTTCTAAAGGTTTTTTTTAATGTCCCCATGAACTGACATTATCATTATTATTTAACTATGTGGGAATTAAACAAAATATATTAATGAAAAGGCAAAAATGACAGAGGCTTAAGAAAACAATTACTTTCCTCTAGCATGATATAACAACCGTCTCAGGTGTGTGTAAATTTCTTTCATTTTCAGTCCATATATAATTGGATTGAAAAGGGGATTATACATTATTATTTGCATTGTCATTACAAATCGTGCAGTCTTTGCTATATCAGAATC
Organism: Crenichthys baileyi; assembly: GCA_036173005.1. NCBI lineage: Eukaryota > Metazoa > Chordata > Actinopteri > Cyprinodontiformes > Goodeidae > Crenichthys > Crenichthys baileyi. Next base: position 1,025,197 of record JAHHUM010002896.1, read on the forward strand.
CAGTCTAACAATAATCACGTCATAAGTAAGCAAACAAGAGTAGCTGATTAAAACCAGCAGGTGAGGCAAACACGTTTGTGCAGCTTTTTTCCTAACTTCCCGACAACTTCTATAGGCAATTATAAGTATCACTGTGTAGGTAAATAGTATGAAAAGCATTGGAAGAAGACTAATATTAATTAGAACAACTGAGCCGTATATCATCAGTGCCCTTGAAGGCACACAAAAAAGATAAATCATTGAATTGTTGCAAAAAATGCCTTTCAAAGTAAAGCTACAGAGTTTTAAATGAGCAAATCCAACGACAAGGACAACAATATGACAAGCAGGTACAAACCAAGCGAAGACAAGGAAAATACTCACTTTAGTTTTTCTCATAATGGTTGGATATTGCAGAGGTTTACATATGGACACATATCTGTCGTAAGACATGGCTGCCAGAAGCAAGAATTCAGAACCACATAAAGAATAAAATAAAAAACTCTGGAAGAGACACACCTGAAAAGTTATAATAGGTTTTTCAGATAAAAAGTCTATCAAAAGCTTTGGGTAAACCGCAGTGCTGAAAAGCATGGAGTTCATTAACAACGCAGCAATAAAAATATACATAGGCTCATGGAGGTTCTTGTATATCACAATTAGACTAACAACTGTAGAATTGCTGAACAGGATCAAAATATAACTTGTAAACATTAAAATAAAGTAAACATATCTGTATTTTTCAACCTCTACATGGCCATCAAGAGTGATATATGTTACATTCATATCAGTAAGCAACGTAATCATAAAAACTGAAAAGAAATGAACATATGAGTCAGACAAACTGTTTTAAAGTGCTATACATGAAAAAAGAAGCCTTAAGAAAAGTCTCTTTCTCTCTTGTTTACAGAAACAATAGTCAGAATGAAAACTGTTTGACACAGACCAACTATTTAAAACGACTTCTTATCCACCATGGATTTCAGTGACTATTCCTTGCAGACATGATGTCATGTTAACAACTTTTGCTAGGTTCAAGGGATGTGTGCAAAGTTGTGGCTCAATGTGCATCAACATTGCTTTTACAGGAAAGTTGATATTCATAAATCGTTTATATTTTTACAACTGCACTGACAATTTACATCTAACATATCGACCAGTTTTATATACTTTGTGCTTTAAGAGACACCTGTAGACAGTGTTGTTATTTGGCAGCCATCTGAATTTAAGTCACATTTTTAGCTCACATTACTGGCACCCACCCTGTGCTTAAGCCTTCTGATAATTCTTTAAAGTGCCTGTGACATGCTTTTCCCAGAAATCCGGAAATTGAAAAAAAACTTACCCTTACACTTAGAAATTAGGCAGTAATTGACATTATATTAGGATTTAAGATGTGATGCAAGATAATTCAGCAACAAAATTGGCATATGTAGTTGTTAAATTTTGCAAGTCCAGAGTCACCTGGAAGTGACGTGAAAGGGAAAGTCTCCGGTTCTTCATTGTGCGTGCGTCAATGATAATCTTTCAGGTAGAAGCCAAATTGTGTTAAAACAGCGTTGATATTGTGAAACTTTGCATTGCTGGTGGTGACAGCAATAGTATGACAGCAGCTGTTAGTCTGCTCTATTTTCCTGAAGCGAAGACGATCAGAGCTGCCTGGATCAGAGCTGGAAAACTGACGAGGGACAGATGGGCTGGTCCCACCATGCACTGCCAGTTGTGATCGGAAGACTTTTGGGCAAACTGCTTCGAACAAGAAACCTCTGAATTCGCAAGAGAAACTATGTCAGAGGTCGAGATGTCTTCCCGACAAAGGAGAATGTTGAAGCAGAGTCTACAGCCACGCCGTTCAAGCATCTGATGTGAACAGAACGCCAAAGAAAAGGTTGCCGCTTGTCGATGCTAAACGGATCAAGGCTCAGCAGGTAAGAACACTTCTTTGTCGCAAAAGTACATTTAGATATCGGCAGTTAATTGTTAATTTTAAATCCGAAATATTTTATTATTAATACCAATAATCTGAAATTATTATTACTAAAATAAGATAAATTACACACACATACAATATATTTAAAAAAATTGTTTCTCTAAAGATTATAATATAAGGTTGAAAAATTGGCACACCAAGTAGTGTCTTCAGATCTTGAACATCCGTTGTGTCTGCTGCTCCTGCTCCATGCTGCTCACTTCGCCTCCGGTTGTTTCACTCAGTGCTGTACATACGGTAACCCTGGATTTACACTGTATCTGCTCAGGTCCGGTCCGCTGCGAAGCCCAGAGGATCTCCAAGAACCATACGCAGATCGCGCAATAAAAGCCAGTGATAAATGTGCAATCAAGTCCAAAACAACTCATTCTGCTGAAGTTAAACCAGTTAAACTGCTTTACTTTTCGTTTTATGTATCCAGATATTTTCTTGTGCTTTGTTCTACTATGGGTGAATGCGCTGAGTATTCGGGATGTTGTGCTCATTCTGTTTCATGGTGGTCCAGTATGATTCTTACATACTGACTCTGACTGTGCTCCTGCATCCAGCAAAAATAGAGAATTCTTTGGCCGTCTGCATGTTGCTGTGTTTGTACTCTGCCATCTGATGACAGCTGACTTTCTTCTTCTGACTGCTTTGTTTCTCTCTGATAGTGACTGAAATATATCTAAGGAAATATGAGATTCTTTGCGACTGTCTGCGTAGCCATTGTAGCAGTGGTCAGTTTAAGTGCAGGGGTTCTCCTTTTACGTCATAAAAGAGCGCAAAGGAGTAGTCTGGAAGTGCCTTTGTAGTTAAATGTATGACCATATACAGTACAGACCAAAAGTTTGGACACACCTTCTCATGCAAAGAGTTTTCTTTATTTTCATGACTATGAATATTGTAGCTTCACACTGAAGGCATCAAAACTATGAACTAACACATGTGGAATTATATACTGAACAAAAAAGTTTGAAACAACTGAAAATGTGTCTTATATTCTAGGTTCTTCAAAGTAGCCATCTTTTGCTTTGATTACTGCTACGCACACTCTTGGCATTCTGTTGATGAGCTTCAAGAGGTAGTCACCTGAAATTGTTTTCACTTCACAGGTGTGCCCTGTCAGGTTTAATAAGTGGGATTTCAAGCCTTATAAATGGGGTTGGGACCATCAGTTGTGTTGTGCAGGAGGTGGATACAGTACATAGCTGATAGTCCTACTGAATAGACTGTTAGAATTTGTATTATGGCAAGAAAAAAGCAGCTAAGTAAAGAAAAACGAGTGGCCATCATTACTTTAAGAAATGAAGGTCAGTCAGTCCGAACAATTGGGAAAACTTTGAAAGTGTCCCCAAGTGCAGTCGCAAAAACCATCAAGCGCTACAAAGAAACTGGCTCACATATGGACCGCCCCAGGAAAGGAAGATCAAGAGTCACCTCTGCTGCGGACGATAAGTTCATCCGAGTCACCAGCCTCAGAAATCGAAGGTTAACAGCAGCTCAGATAGAGAACAGGTCAATGCCACACAGAGTTCTAGCAGCAGACACATCTCTAGAACAACTGTTAAGAGGAGACTGTGTGAATCAGGCCTTCATGGTAAAATAGCTGCTAGGAAACCACTGCTGAGGACAGGCAACAAGCAGAAGAGACTTGTTTGGGCTAAAGAACACAAGGAATGGACATTAGACCAGTGGAAATCTGTGCTTTGGTCTGATGAGTCCAAGTTTGAGATCTTTGGTTACAACCACCGTGTCTTTGTGCAATGCAGAAGAGGTGAACGAATGGACTCTACATGCCTGATTCCCACCGTGAAGCATGGAGGAGGAGGTGTGATGGTGTGGGGGTGCTTTGCTGGTGACACTGTTGGGGATTTATTCAAAATTGAAGGCATACTGAACCAGCATGACTACCACAGCATCTTGCAGCTATTTGACCAAGAAGGAGAGTGATGGGGTGCTGCGCCAGATGACCTGGTCTCCACAGTCACCGGACCTGACCCCAATCGAGATGGTTTGGGGTGAGCTGGAACCCAGAGTGAAGGCAAAAGGGCCAACAAGTGCTAAGCATCTCTGGGAACTCCTTCAAGACTGTTGGAAAACCATTTCAGGTGACTACCTCTTGAAGCTCATCAACAGAATGCCAAGAGTGTGCAGAGCAGTAATCAAAGCAAAGGTGGCTACTTTGAAGAACCTAGAATATAAGACATATTTGTTTTACACTTTTTTGTTCAGTATATAATTCCACATGTGTTAATTCATAGTTTTGATGCCTTCAGTGTGAATCTACAATTTTCATAGTCATGAAAATAAAGAAAACTCTTTGAATGAGAAGGTGTGTCCAAACTTTTGGTCTGTACTGTATCTCAACAACTGTTCATTTCAGTGGCATGAATTTACTTTTTAAAATATTTTGTTAATGTTTAATTTCCATTAATGTAATTGGATTTATCATATAAATTTAATGTCACAGGCACTTTAATGAGCCGAATTTGAAGGATGGGTCTGGTGTAATCTTTGTGGCCTACCTTATCCTAATATTCATTGCGGGTCAATGCAGATCGTTCTAATGGAAGCAGCAATGGCAGAGGATAAAGAAAAGCTGTAAATAAAGTTGTACATATTATGCTTTCTGTGAAACCAAAATAACCTTTACAATGTTATCTGGCAGGAATGTAACTGTGTAAACCTGAAATACCTGCTTGGTTCATCAAGATATCGTTTAATTGCAAAAGTGGTCTGACGTATTCAGACATCTCTGCACCCGCTGCACAAACAGCTGGCTCGCCTATATTATTAATAGATTTTTTTTTACTTTACTCGTTCAGAAAGCTAGTGTTAGGTTTGTTAGAATATTTAATGTGTTTACTTATGTTGTTGTCATATTATGGGTTAATTTCCTGACCCACATGCAGAACCACTCAGACAGGGAGATAGGTTTAAACAAGGTTTATGTCAGGATCTGCCATTTTGGGTTTTTTTAGTTTACTTTTTTTCTGTTAGGGGTTTTTCTGTTCGTTCTCTAGTAGTTTATTTGATCACTGTTCAGTGATGGTTTTCATGTGTTTTCCCTTTAGGCACTTAGGGAACAGGTGGGTGGATAGGGCCACAGCCAATACATGGTGTTTTGGCACGCCACCATCGCCTACAATGGGGCGCAAAAGAACCCTTACGCACCAGGCTGACGCCCACATGGGTTCGTCTCGGACCTCTCTAATTTTCGACGCCACTCCCGGAAGTCTGAGTCGCACAGGGGCCGTGCAAAAAATCTGCGGAATTTCTGCAGTTCCTGCTAACGGCCACCAGGAGGAGCCCTTTGGAGGGCCAACAGGTTGATAGGAGGGCCATGCTCAGTGCAAGCCAAATTCAGCAAGTACGGCCATTCAAAATTTTCCCTCACCACGAGCATGCGGATGGGCCATGTCCCTCGTATACACCGGGTGGCCCCGACTTTCCCTTAACTGCTGCCAAGTGGAAGCAACGACCACAGATGGTGGTGGATGGGCCGTGTCCCTCGTATACACCGGGTGGCCCTGACTTTCCCTTATGACCTGACTTTTGCCATTGGTTGAGATTTGGTTAATGTCACTACATGCGATGCAGAGTTGGTTGAGATTTGGTTAATTTCATCACATGCCCACATTGTAATGGCTGGCCCTCTCTTAAACCTTGAGGCCCAATATGGGATATATGTGACACCAGGTGATAGCGAGGAACATGGCCAGTATATGTCAATGGACCATAGGAAAGTATTGGCCATGGCACTCCCATGCACCTGGTGGCCCATGAGGGATTATGTGACACCAGGTAATAGCGAGGGACACAACGATTACAAGGTTGTGAATGGCCCAAAAAAATGGTGATATGGAAGGGATGTGCTCTAGGTAAACAAGCCCATAGGGTTGTCCGGCCAAGTGTACCCATGTTTCAGGCACCTGTGCCTGGGTAAACTTGGGACATTTGACTGACACTTTCCATAATCATAAAGTATGAGAAGTGTCCCAAAATACAAGTTGAGATTTGGTTAATTTCACCATATGCGATGCAGAGTTGGTTGAGATTTGGTTAATTTCACCATATGCGATGCAGAGTTGGTTGAGATTTGGTTAATGTCATCACATGTGATGGAGAGTTGGTTGAGATTTGGTTAATGTCACCACATGCGATGCAGAGTTGGTTGAGATTTGGTTAATTTCACCATATGCGATGCAGAGTTGGTTGAGATTTGGTTAATGTCATCACATGTGATGGAGAGTTGGTTGAGATTTGGTTAATGTCACCACATGCGATGCAGAGTTGGTTGAGATTTGGTTAATGTCATTACATGCGATGTAGAGTTGGTTGAGATTTGGTTAATTTCATCAAATGCCCACATTGGAATGGCTGGCCCTCTCTTAAAGCTTGTGGACCAATATGGGAATTACGTGACACAAGGTGATAGCTAGGGACACAGCCAGCACATGTCAATAAATGGGTTCCTCACCCAAGCCAAGTATTCACCTTAGCATTGTAATCCACTTGGTGGGTCATAAGGGAATAAGTGACACCAGGTGATAGCGAGGGACATGGCCAGTATAAGTCAATAAACCATACGCAAGTTTTGGCCGTGGCACTTCCATATACTTGGTGGCCCATGAGGGAAAACGGGGGACACCAGGTGATAGCGAGGGACACTCATTACAAGTCTATGAATGGCCCGAAATTGAAAATGGGCTGCAAGTGCTTTTGGGTTTTTTTGGGGCTCAGGAGTGGGCTACGTGGGCATGGGTGGGCCGGTTTCGATCGTGTGATTCTGCTCTTTCTGACGGTACTATGCTCATCCACTTTACACGTCCTTAAGCGAAGTGAGAAAAAAAAAGACACTCGCTTCCAGAAGGCCCAAGTTTTCCCTCACGGTGCCCCATACAGATACATTGGCCGTGTCTGTCCTATCCACTTTGTGTCCCAGATTTCGGATTCCGTTAGGGGGGCTTTGGGAGACATGGGAGTGGGCTACAGACCCATGAGTGGGCTTGTTTCGATCATACAACTCTGTGCTACGCGACTGTGCAGTGAAAACTGACCTAGGACAAACTCGTGCACAAAAGCCCTTCTATGAGGTTGACCCTCGGATATTTTGTTCGGGGTGTCATACCAAAAAGAACAAGCCCTCCGTGGTGTCTGTGGGACCTTGGACCACCAAACGGCAGGGGGGGGAATGTGGGTGTTGTTTTCCCTCATGATTCCCATAGAGATGCATTGGTGGTGTTCGTCCTATCCACTACGTAGGCATGGGTGGGCCCGTTTCGATCGTGTCATTCTGCCCTTTCCAACGGTACTATGCTCATCCACCTTACACGTTCCTAAGCGAAGTGAGAAAAAAAAAGACATTCGCTTCCAGAAGGCCCAAGTTATCCCTGACGGTTCCCCATACAGATACATTGGCCGTGCTCGTCCTATCCACTTTGTGTCCCATATTTTGGATTCCATTAAGGGGGCTTTGTGAGACGTGGGAGTGAGCTACAGAGGCATGGGTGGGCTCGTTTCGATTGTACGACTCTGTGCTGCGCCACTGTGCAGGGAAAGCTGATCTAAGACAAAGTCGTGCGCAAAAGGCCTTCCACGAGGCTGACTCTCGAATATGTCGTTTGGGGTGTCGTACCGAAAAGAACAAGCCCTCCGTGGTGTCTGTGGGACCTTCGACCTCCGAATGGCAGGGGGGGAATGTGGGCCATGTTTTCCCTCATGAGTCCCATACAGATGTATTGGCCGTGTTCATTCCATCCACTTTGTGTCACAGATTTTGGATTATGACACCTCCTAACTCCGTAACGCTTTGTCCGATCGGAGCCAAACTCGACAGGCCTCATCCCCCTTAGGGTACCTGATAACCCACAAAAGTAGAGCTCCGTACGACATTCCCCTGGCTACTTCCGGTTTGCAGCACTGGAGGCTTCAGCAGCTGGTGGCGTTGTGTCAGGCACGTCCAGGAGAAGTGACTTACCTACTTATGTGCAGATCGTCCACTGGGAAGTGCCTCAAAAGGTTGAAAAACATTAGAGGTCAAATAGAGGTTGTCAGGCCATCACCCAGGCCCTGAAACCTAGTCTCACCAAATCTAGGCCCAAAAGTCAACATTTTTCAAAAAAGCTTTGTAGTACCATTTTTGACAGGTTGGTGGCGTTATAGAGGACGTATGGCGCACCTCTGAGAAGTTTGGGTGCTCTAGGATGAATCCATAAACATTGGTCCACACTGCACTTCCCTCTGTTTAAAAGCTCACTAATTTTCATTGTCATTTGCTGGTTCCTACCTACCCTGTGTCTTTGCCCTGAGTTCTTCAATGTCTGTTGCCCAGATTTTCTTGCTCCTGCATTCATCCTGTTTGTGTTGTTCACCCGCCTGAGTTCCTGTGCCTTGGTCAACTGTAAGTTTATTTTGCCATTAAAAACCTTTCTTCAACTCCACTCAATCCTGCATTTGTGTCCTGCCTTAAACTCATTATGACAGATTATTTTCCGTCACACTTGAAATCAGGACCCAGGCACTTATACTGGAACAGGGAAATTTTGTGGAGGAGAGGTTTGGTTAGTTGAAAGTTATTTTTCTTTTAAGATGTGGATTTTGATGCAGTTGGATGTGGACAGGGCTTACGTTTCTGGAAGAGAGAACAGGTTTCGAGGGGAGTGTGTGTGGTTTGGCGTTCTCCTGGTGGTGATCCGTTTTTAGGGTAGGAGGAGCTCGGCTGGAAGGGGGGCGAGCGGGCAGGCAGGGTCTCAGAGTGGCTTGGTTCTGAGGAGATGCTTGGGGTGGATAGATTTCCAGAGTAGAAGCTGTCTTCAGTGAGATGTAGGAATCCAGAAGGCAGATTATCTTCAGAACCAACTACGTGGACCATAAGGCAGGGAATGCTTGTCCTGCAGCTCCTTTTAAACACTGCAGCTGAGATTGCTTGCAGGTGCATCCAGTTTGGCTGAGCACCATGCCCACAGCAGAGCTCCAGAAGAATGGAAGGGAGACTCACACCAGACAGGATAAAACTCTCACACACACACACACATGACCATAACAGTTGTAGCCCGTGTATTGAGTACATTTTTACCAAATGAGATGTAAAGTTTGATTCTCACCACTATGAGGCACAGGCCAAAGAAGTCAGGAACGCACGCATGTTGCGTCATTTTGAGTTCTGGTTAAGAAGAAGAAAATATGAAGATGTTCACTGTTATCTGTGACTGAATATTTATACCCCACTGAGGCTAAAGAGAATCACTGCCTCCATCAAATGGTTGCTCCGAGTTCAGCGCTGGTGTAGCAGCAATGCTCAGCAAGGTTGTTAAAGGGGATCTATTATGCAAAATTCACTTTTTTAATGTTTTTATACTTCCATTTGGGTCACTAATGCTTCTACAATCAGTCCAAATGCAAAAAAAAAAACAACACTCAGCTGTTTTTTGGCTATAAATGAATGTTTTATTCGTACTCGTACTTGTCGTCTTCCGCTTATCCGGAACCGGGTCGTGGGGGCAGCAGACTCAGAAGAGACACCCAGGCGTCCCTCTCCTCAGACACCTCCTCCAGCTCCTCCGGGGGGAGCCCAAGGCGTTCCCAGGCCAGCCGAGTAACATAGTCCCTCCAGCGTGTCCTGGGCCGTCCCCTGGGCCTCCTCCCGGTGGGACGTGCCTGGAACACCTCCTGAAGAAAGCGTCCAGGAGGCATCCGGTATAGATGCCCGAGCCACCTCAACTGGCTCCTCTCGATGTGGAGGAGCAGCGGCTTTACTCCGAGCCCCTCCCGAATGGCCGAGCTCCTCACCCTATCTCTAAGGGAGTGCCCGGCCACCCTACGGAGGAAGCTCATTTCAGCCGCTTGTATCCGGGATCTCGTTCTTTCGGTCATGACCCAAAGTTCATGGCCATAGGTGAGGGTAGGAATGTAGACCGACCGGTAAATCGAGAGCTTCGCTTTTCGGCTCAGCTCTCTCTTCACCACAACGGACCGGCACAGCGCCCCCATTACTGCGGCACCCGCACTGATCCGTCTGTCGATCTCCCGCTCCATTCTTCCCTCACTCGTGAACAAGACCCCAAGATACTTGAACTCCTCCACTTGAGGCAGGAACTCTCCTCCAACCTGAAGAGGACAAGCCACCCTTTTCCGGTTGAGTACCTTGGCCTCTGACTTGGAGGAGCTGATCTTCATCCCAGCCGCTTCACACTCGGCTGCGAACCGCCCCAGCGCATGGTGTAAGTCTTGGCTATAGGGGGCCAGCAGGACCACGTCATCTGCAAAAAGAAGAGACGAAATCCACTGGTTTTATCACCCCCATGTTTTATTTTTTCTAGAAAATGCGCAGTTTCAAAAGCTGTGTAATTGTGACATCACAATTACACTGGCACCTAGTAATGCCCCTGAAGTGGAGCTCCACCCACTTGATTTTGGTTCTGGTTTTACCCTGCACACGTTTTACAATGGTTTTACAAAGGCAGATGTTCTGTTGTTGGCTGCAAAGACCCAAATGTGTCTATGCATATTCTCCCGCTGTCAGATAACAGAAATTTGTGGCTTCATTTTATTTTTGAGGGAAATGTTCCAGTCACATTGCTGAAGCCCATACTAGTTTGCGCGAATCACTTCACCATGGACTGCTTTGAGAACTCACATCAGTACACAAAGACTTAGACTGAAGAAAAATTCAGCCCCTACTGTTAATGGAAAATCTGCAGATGACAGACATGTAAGTACTTATTGTTGTGTCTTAAGGGCAGAACATAGTTGGGTGTACTGTGAGCAGCGCGGACTCCGCGCACACTGTCCGCAGCATCATAGTCAACCATAACAATTTCCTATATTTCTGGTGACAAATTCCTACATTTCCCACACTTTCTGCCATGACATCATTGGACGGGGAGGCAGAACTAATTTGTCGTCCAGCTATGGAAAGACAAAATGAAAAGAAGGTGGGACTAGGGACGTAGAAGAGGAATACACCTCTCAGAAGCAGAGAGTGACAGTAACGCTGCGCATACTCGCAACTGGCAGCAGTGTGTCACATATAAAACAGTTTTATTTGGAGACTTTTTCCTGCCGAGCAGTTTATTGTGTGGCACCGCGTATGCGTCCACTTGAGCAGACGTCCACTTGAGTCCAGACGTCCATGGACACAAGTACTCGTGAATATGTTTTGCCCTTTATACGTTTCGGTTTCGTTTCACAGGTACAAAGTCCTGGTTGGGGGCGTGGCCAGATACATCTAATTTGCATAAAAGTGACCGAGCCCTAAAACAGCTAATTCTGAAAGTATCGCAAAAAGGAGAAACTGAGGAGGTGAACTCTCATTATCTGAGAATGATTTTGTGCAAAAAATTTAATTAACATGTTTTGTATAGCCCATAAACCTATTCGAAATGTTTAAAAGGAAGTATAATGGGGCCCCTTTAAAAGTTTTACAAATATATGGTATTTTTCATCAATGTATTTTATCTACAGTGTTATATTTTTATAACACAACAATTTTGAACAGATGAGCAGATCGGGCCATTGATCCAGAGACCCGAGACCTTGGTCCCATCACTCCCCAAACAGAGGCCCGACAAAGCCAAGGGGCTCAGGCCCCGGCAAGCAGCCACCGGGAATAAGCCGGCACACACCAAAGCACCCAGCCCCGGACACCGAGAACCACAAATACACCGGGCACCACACACTGGCAAGGGGTGTGGCGGGGAGGAAATATCATCATCTATTATAATTTGTAAATCTCTTATTACTTTTACAAATCCCAAACAATATAAACTTGGTTTTATCTAAATTTAGGGATAATTGAATATGAAACCTCTTTTTTTAATTTACATAACTCAGGATTGATTTCTGCCAAGAGCTTCTCTAAGTTCTCTCCATTACAAGATATCATCTGCAAACAGAACAAAACTATTTTTTTTTGAAACCTTAAGTATTTCACTTAAAATAAACAGTTTTGTTCCCAGTAGTGACCCCAGGGGACAGCACAAACAATGTCCAAGCATGATGACTGAATATCACATAATTGCACAGCCTGTTGCTTGTTACCTGTTGCTTAGAGAGCTTTTCATCCAGTTCAGAACTACACGCCTAACACTATAGCCCTCCAGTTTCCTCCAGTAAACAACCTCCCCCAATCTCTCACCTGGTTGGGCCGTGTACAATCCTGGAGAGAATGGGGGTAGTGTAGCATGTTCTGTAGTTAAATTGTTTCAGAGCATTTTTACAGTTGTACATTCCTGCAGCAGCTCTGTAGACCAATAAGCAGCTCCCAACACTTTCAGCTCTCCGCACTTGGGTCTGGTTACCTCATCCTCCTCTATGTCCCCCCAGTCAGCCGTATTTAGCGCCTGCTCTTGAGATTCCTGCCGGTCACAGTAGTGGCAGCCATTGTCACTGCATGTCCGTCGAGACAGAGCATCTGCATTACCATGGCGATCTCCGGCCCTGTGGGTGACCGTAAACTCATAGCTCTGTAGCTCCTCCAGCAAGCGGGACTGTTGTCCTTCCGGTTCTTTGAAGGTCATCAACCACTGCAGTGATACATTATCAGTACGTATGATGAAGGAGTGTCCACACAGGTAATATCTGAAATGACGGATGGCCAAAACAACAACCAGCAGTTCTCTGCGTGTGACGCAATTTCTTCGCTCCGCCTTACTCAGAGCCTTACTGTAGTAGCCCACTACTCTTTCTCCTTCAGGTCTCACCTGCGACAGGACCACCCCTAGACCCACACCACTTGCACCGGTGTCCAGGAGGAAGGGTAACTGTGGGTCTGGTGGTGCCAAGATGGGTGCACTTGTGAGGGCCTCCCCAGGCTAGCAAAAGCCCTTTCACAGTACTGTGACCAGATGAATGGCTAGTCCTTCTGTAACAGCCGGAACAAGGGGGATGCAATACATGAAAACCCCTGCACAAACCTCCTATAATAGGACGCCAGCCCCAGAAAACCTTTTAACTGTCTCTGTTCAGATGTTGTGGGCCACTCATTGATAACCTGCACCTTTTCTTAAGCAGTTCCCACTCCCTCGCTGCCAATGCTGTGGCCTAAAAAAATCAATCATCTGGTCAAAAATCTGCACTTATCAGAGTGCAACTTCAGCCCAGCCTCTTTAATGCTCTCCAGCACCCTGTGCAGCACTCTCACACCGGAATCAAAAGAGTCCCCATGAGCCAGAATGTCATCTAAGAACACCAAACATTCTGTCCGTGGAACATTCTGTGTCTGCGCCGCTGGTCCGGATGTCGGCAACACAAGTGGGTGAAATAACTGCCTGTGCAGCATCAGTCTCGGACACACCAGCAGTAGCAGCATCCAGGAAAGATACCCCCCCCCCCCACACACACACACACACACACACACACTCAGTGTGGCCCTCTTTAAGTCCAACTGACTCTGCTCTCAAAAAGTCCAACCCAAGGATGCATGTATCCTGTACATCAGCCACCCAGACAGGATGTGTGACTTCCTGTACCCCAACTGTGAGCAGCAGGTTACCCCTCCACTGTCACTGTTGACCCTGTGTCCACCAATGCCATACAGGGAACCCCCTCAATGCATATAGGAATATGGCAGAAGTCTGAAATGGAAATCCTCTCCACCATAGCAACCCCTGGCTCTCTCACCCAGCTGTCTCCTCCCAGTGCGATGGTGGGCATATTGGGTGTGCGGGACACAGGTGTGGGGGTGCACAGTTTCCCGCCTACTGAACCCCTGGTCCATTTCCCAGTTGTCTGGTCTGGGTGGGGCAGTCCTTCACCAGATGCCCAGGGTTCCCACTGCCCCAGCAGAGACGCTGCCGCAGCCTTGGCGGTGTCTGCTGACCCTGCCCCGGGTTCTCTGGGAGTACTTTCAGACCCCTTGTTAGTTCAGTGACTTCTTCTAGCCACACTGGTCTCTCTGCTGCCCTATCACCCCTAGTCACAGACCTGATCCTTGGTGGCACTTCCTCTGTGAGCCCCTGCCTTGCACAGAAGCCATCACCATCTCTTTCTCCAGTGCATATTCCAGAGCCTCCTGTAGCGTGCATGGGCACGCGAGCTGGGTGTGGGCACGTAGGTCAGGAAAAGACAGAGCCCTCACAAACTGATCCCGTGCCAGTTCAGTCAGAACATCCAGCGGCATGTGAGCATAAGCTCTCCTAGTCAGGCTCTCCACATCGTTCGCTAAAGCCCGCAGAGATTCTCCTTCACGTCTTCGTTGCCCACTCAGTTCCAATCGTAAGAGCTCCATGCAAAAACACTGGCCGAACCGCCGCTGCAGCGCACTCATCAGCGCACTCATCAGCGCACTCATCAGTGCACTCATCAGCGCGGCATAGTCGCCCCACTCAGCAGGATCCAGCAGCAGCAGACAGGACAGGGCGTCCCCCGTCAGACTCATGGCAAGTTGAAGAGCTCTTTCCCCCAGCGACCAGCTGCTAGCAGCTGCCAATATTTCAAACCGAGCCCTGGAAGCTTCCCAGTCTGATTTACCATCGTATTTAGGTGTTCTTATCCCACACAGTCTGCTCGGTCCATGGGTAGTGCCATATTTGTTTACGTCCATGGCGCTGGGTCCTGAAGCTTCTGAAGGAGGGACAGACGGATCCTCCGTGGCGGTCTGGACTGGGTTCTCTATGGAACATGGCTCTGTCTTCACCTTGGCACCAACAGCATGGCCAGCCAACCACTGTGCAGTCCCTGGTCCTCCCTCTTCAATCTTAATGCGGACCGGAACGTCCATGGTAATGTCGCACTTGATAATGACTAGCACACCGTAAACTGTAAGGCTGCACTCGTAACAGGTTTCCAGGTCCAGTAAGGTTCACTTCTGACACCACTGTAATATTCTCTCTTTCTAAGCGTTGTAACTCCTATTAAGAATGTCTCTCAGTGACGATGGAACGATTTATTGAAATAGCTGTCGTTGGCCACAGCCACGCCGTACAGAACCAGTCAGAGAGAGAGAAAAGCCCCGTCTCCTTTTTCCTCCCATCCGCTCCCCCTCCCTGCTGTAAACTGTTGTGAACGTCCAAACTACAGAGCTGCTGCAGGAATGTATAACTGTAAAAATGCTCTGGAACAATTTAGCTACAGAACATGCTACAATATAAAGGACTAAATCACAACTACAAATAGAGGTACATTTGACTCATGTCTAAATGAGGTAGCTTTAGCTCTCAAATGAAGCCTGATGCTTATTAGGGAACCTGGGGTATGTATAGATTTAACATTAATTCTTATCTAATTAAGGTATATTTGTTCTTCTCAATAATAAATAATTAATGAATGTATAAGTTTCACTTCTTGAATAACATTTCCAACGTAAATTCACTTATGATTTCTGTATGGTTTCATTAGGCTAAGATTTGGGGTTTTCAGCAGCACCATGATCATGGTTTACTTTTTATTCTTGTTATCACTGCAACGTTTGCTAAAGTTCTTTTTTTTCTTTTTTTCAGGATCTAGTGGAAATCTGTGTTTTAGATGTGCCCCTGCTCCAGCATGCCTGATTCAAATGATTGCTTGTCACCAAGTTGTACAAAGCTGAAGGCGGAGCAATAGCTGCCATAACTCCAGCTGTGAGTGGGTCAATAGAAACACAACTGGTACCATCCCGAGTAGAGCGAAACCGAATGAAGCGGAGCCACACTGCCTAAAACGGGCCAGTGGAAAAGAGGAATTATTGAGCTGGGTTAGAGCATGATGGTTATAAAATCTAACAGCTGCTGAGAGGAAGGATGTGCTCTTGTGTGCACCTAGGGTGCACCGGTCTGTCAATGAAGGAGGTCTCCAGTTCTGCAACAGCGTGTTGTATGGGGTGGGAGACACTGTCCAACAGTAATGTTATTTTTGCCACAGTACTTCTGTCTCCCACAACCTGCACTGTCCAGGGGGCATCCTAGGATTGACATGGCCTTCCTGTTGACCTTATCTTACAGTTTCTTCTTAGCAGTAGGGAAGCTGCTGCTCCAACACATAACTCCACATAAGATGGCTGATGCCACTACAGAGTAAAAAAATGTCTCCGGAAACGCCCCTGCTCTCCAAAATATCTCAGTCTCCTCAGCAGGTTGCGTCTGCAATGCCCCTTAGATTCCACCATCTCAATGTTAATTCACTGGATGTGCCCAGCTTTCAGTGTGGTAGGTCTGTGCCTGTGGAAATTCACCAACAGCTGGAGGTGGTTCTGCTGGCACCAGTCCACAAAGTCCTGTGTCCACTGTCTGTATTCTGAGTTGGCTATGGCATAGTCATTAGAGAACTTTTGTATATGGCAACTTTCATTGTCCGATTAGCTAAACCTCTCCCTCCTACTCCCTAATTCTGAGAGGATGCTCAAACCAGCTCCAGAGTCCAAATGCGCCATCATTCTCTCAGTCATCAGCCTCGTGCTGGCAGTTCCCCTTTTTTCTCAGGGATTTTTCGTAAGTCACTGCTCCCACTTGTTGGGACCCACAGCCATGAGTTACAACAGGAAATGCGGTACTGACTTTTCTGGAACTTTCAAAATAAATTGCAGTAACCTACTTCCAGCACAACTTAGGAATTGGGGGTAACAGCGAACTTCCCATGATGCCACTGTCCACATAAAACCCCCACTTCCCCCATAAGTCTTTCTCTACCACCCGGACTCCGCTGCGAGACTGGCCGGAGAGGCAGCGCGCTAATGTCTCTTTGCTGGCAAAAAGGCATAAACTCTTCAACTGGATCCAAGGGTGTCATACGATCATGCGATCATATGCACAAGTTAAGTACTGATGAATTACTGTTGAAAGAATCTGGTATTCATTCATAAAAAGGGAAAATAAGGTTTAAGCTTGCTTGACTTTCTCTCTGAGGCCTGCAGAAGCAAACTGTGTCCCAGAGAATTCCCTGTCTCTACAAGCCGAGTCTGAAGGAAGGACAACGGCCCCGCATCACCGTGGTTATGGTAATGTGCAGTTGGTTGGCGGACAGAAAGAGCCGTCTTTCATCCACAGCTACGGAGGTTAGCTGGAAGCTAACCGTTTGTTCACAGAGCTTTCTTCAAACGTCGTTGTTGCCCGGACAACCCCTCCTCAACACAATTCAAACGAGGTTAGGGTTTGGGCAGAGTAATACATATTTAGGATGAAATGATCTAAACGTTTTTAATTTTATGAAGTTTGGTTTTGTTTGTGTTAAACTCTGCTATCTTGGTGCTAGCAGATTATCTGCAGCACACGTGCTCAGTTTTGTGTTCTGTGTTTGGGTGTTTTGAAAGTTAGGACAAAATTTATTTAAAGGGTGATTTTAAACAGAAGATTGATCATAACGCGCCGTCCGCGCTTATGCATTTTAACCCCTTTATTGACGGTATTTTTAAAGGTGTGTGTTTGATTCTGGTACTAAGCTATCAGCTTCTTTGTTAGCTTTAACTGCTAACAGCTTAGGACACGTGCTTGCCTGCCAAAGAATATTTAACAGAAAGGTTGTTAGTTTTCAATCCAGTAAATAATAGTTCCCTAAACATTATTTTACTAAACTTGATAACTAAGTAAACATCATTAAGCCCCATTTCTCCAGAAAGATTTGGCTCTTTTCCAAAATACTTCCTTAAATATTTTACCATTCCCTTAATAATATTTCTTTGAATATTATTTTAATAAGTAAAGGCAGCTAATGAGACACCGTTGAGAATTAGTCATCCAGAAGGTTGGTTTTATTCAGCAGATCATTCTTAAAAGATTATTTTATTAAAATGATATTTTATCTGATCTTGCATTGTGAATGGTAATAATCATCACAGGTATGCTGATTATTGCCCAAGTTAGTTCCAAGACTAACTTAACTTCATTTCAGATTCTTCAAGATAATCCTTGGTTCTCAAACATAAATAACATTGCATGGTAATGTTGCATCACTCTTTCGGTCATGATTTTCAATCATCTTTAATCAACTCTTTCATATTGTAGCCCATTAGTTTTCGTTATTCTTTAGTTCTGCTTAGTAGTTTAGTTGGATTGTTTTAGCATAGTAAAAAGTTTGTTGATTGAAATATGTTTGACTTTGAGTTGACTTATTTTTGTTAATAAATTCTTGTATTTTAAGAAATTGTGTGAATTCATTCCATGTGTGTACAGAGTTTTGCTGTTCAATAATGTCAGAGCTTGGCTCACACCTTTCTATTTTGTCCTAATACCATCGCCTTACTGGGCTGGTATTCACAGGACAACCCTTAACAGACCGAAATATTATTTTATAAAATATAAAAATATTAAATAATATTTTCAGATTCATAATCACAACACACTTGTCCAGTTCTCCAGCATCTGCTCCTCTCCCTGCTTACTCAGTATTTATGTTCCTCTTTAACTACACAACAGTATTAACGCATGCATGAGAAGAACATGCAAACTCCATGCAGAAAGACCCCCGGCCGGGAGTCGAACCCAGGACCTTCTTGCTGCAAGGCAACAGTGCTACCAACTGCACCACTGTGCCACTTTTGGTTGTTTATTCTCAATCTTTCTTTTAGTTTGCTCTGTTTTTACTATTTTGTTAAAGTTCATAATTTAATTCAGTTAGATGTTTTGCATATAAATGCTTTCAGAAGAAAGCCACAGACCCCTAAGCAATCTGTGGTTGTGGTCATGTGCTAACAAAAGCATCACAGCAAGCAACTGAAGGAGGTATATCAAGAGCTTGCAAAATGTCAATTCAGATGGCTTTCTTCATACAGGAAGGACATAATGTTTCACTGATGCCTGAGCACAAACCTGTAGAAAACTCCAGACATGTTTTTGTCATGGCCAGCATTATGTGCCACAACTATTACTGCCAATTTTATCAATCTTATCTACTAGTATTAAGAAAGTGAAGTACCTCAGACAGGACCAGCCAGGGAGAACTGCTATTCGATTATATTATGGATATGAAAAGTGAGTCTCCTCCCTAAGGAATTTGCAACATCGTCTCTTGTCTGTCAACAAAAAAGAGAGGAAGTCAATGTTCTATGTCCACTA
This sequence comes from Crenichthys baileyi, assembly GCA_036173005.1. NCBI lineage: Eukaryota > Metazoa > Chordata > Actinopteri > Cyprinodontiformes > Goodeidae > Crenichthys > Crenichthys baileyi. The sequence goes on from JAHHUM010002896.1 coordinate 1,044,112, forward strand.
TTACTTCAGTGACCCTAAAAATGAAGAAGCAAATTAACTTGCCTCGTTTTCAGATACAAAGTCGAGACTTTTATTAGACAGTACCCAAATAGGACATCTAGTGGTCATTAAAATAAAGTGCAATCGAGACATGTATCCGTTATCATCTCCCACTAATTTGTATGTTACAACGTTCTTCTCAGAGGTGATTGAGCCACTGCATACACTTTAGTTTTATTTTGTGTTGTAAAACATCTGCTGCTACATTGATAAATTACAGACTGGTGTGATTTTTAGGTGGTACTAGTGTAAATACAGATTATTTTATGTGTATATTTTAAGTATGTTTTGGGGTTCATTGATAACAAAGTACATAAGTGCAGTCACCTTGGGACTGCACTTAATGCTGCAACACCTCGACCACCCAGGGATGTATGCCAGGATCCTGTTTGTGGACTCCAACCCACACAGCTTCCACCAAAACCTCACCCAGCTCAAAGTCCCGGCCTTCACCTGTCAGTGGATCACCAGTGGATCAACATGGACATAGACGTTTGGAAGAAGGCCCAGCTTATACTGTACTTCCTGAGGCAACTCAAGAAGGACAACCTTCCACAGGAGCTGCTGGTCATCTTCTACACTGCCACAATTGAGTCTGTTCTGTCTTCGTCCATCTCAGTGTGGTTTGGCTCATCCACAAAACAGCACAGGTCCAGACTGCAATGAAAAATCAGGTCTCCAGAGAGGATCATCAGGGCTGACCTTCCCTCTATCTAGGACTTATACAGGTCTAGGGTCAGGAAAAGGGAAGCTTAAATCTCTGCAGACCCAAGACACCCTGCACACAAATGATTTAGGGTTTTACCTTCAAGTCGGCGCTGCAGAGCGCTGTCTGGTAAAACCAGCCGCCACAGAGACAGTTTCTTCCCCCAGGCTCTTTCTCTGATGAACACTTGACAGACCAGAACAACACCATGTATACTTGGACTGATCTCACATTATATTATTTTGTAAAAATCGATTGTGTATATATGTACATTTAAAAAGATATTCTTTATTTCCACTATTATATATATAGGAAAAAGGAAAAATCCTCAAGTGTACCGGTGTCAAATATGTTGTTTGTCTGTACAAACCTGGCAATACAGCTGATTCTGATTCTGAGAATATACAGCTATCAGGCTGTTTTTAACCAACAGTAGAACTTATTAATCAATCAAGCTTTATTTAGAGTTTTTTCATACAATCAAGTTATTATAAATTGATTTACAGAGGTTAAAAACAAAAATAAAATCATTTTCCCACTAGAGACCCACGCAATGAAATCATCAAAATAATCAAATTATGTAAATACACAGATAAAACAAGTAATAATTGGTAATAAAACAATGAGGATTTAAAGAGAAACAAATCTCTCAAATATAGAGAATAGAGGAACTGTGGAAATTCAATAGTGTGGTTTAGATTAGCTTAATAGAACTTAAACCCTTTCTTAAGACTTTTTTAAAAAGGTGTATTGAATATCTTATATGTATCTCTTTCACATTAAGTTTAGTGTTGCTTTTTATTTGCAGTAAAAAGTTTGGGTTTTGTAAAAAACTTACAGTTATTGTAATTACATATTTACATACAATTGAGGTACACCCAATATAGCTCCCCAGTCCAACACACAGTCAACTTTGAGAGAAAATCAAACATGCAATGTTTCTGAAATGTGGGAAGCAGGTGATTTAGGGAAGCAGCTCCTAAACAAAACCAACAAAAATGTCCTTAAACAAAAAGGAAGGTAACGGAGTAAATCACAATTGTGATGGAGAAACTATTATTTTTATAACACTTCTTTGCAAAAATAGGGTTAGAGCTAGGGTTAGTTACACTGATACTTTTTATATACACAAAAACAACTGTCTGACATGTGCATTTCAATATCTTATCTCTAATATTTGTGTTATGATGAAAAAAAAGTTATTCTGCAGTTGCTGTCAAATTAGGAATGAAAAGGTAAAATCTGTCACTTATAAAACACTGAATTATTGTCCACGATCAAATAACCTCTTAATGTGTTTGGAGATTTCTTTCATTTTCAAGCCATAGATAATTGGATTAAAGAGAGGGTGATATAATAGTACTTGGAAAGTCATTAATAAGCGTGCTGGTTTTGAGATGTCTGATTCCACTCTAACAACAATCACATCATAAGCACAGAACAATGAAAAGTTGATTAAAACCAGCAGGTGAGGTAAACATGTCTGTGCAGCTTTTCTCCTGACATTTTTACTACTCTTATAAGACATAATAAGGATCCTTGTGTAGGTACAAACTATGTAAAGAAAGGGTAAAAATGCAATACTGAGCAAAATAATGACACCCAACAGGGACAATGTATACGAAATTTCACAAAGAAGCTTATAAATTGAATTGTTACAAAAAATTCCTTCCAGGTTAAAGTTACAAAGTCTGTGATTAGCTGTCAGTATAGTCGATCCAGCAACAAGACATCCAGGCAAAAGCCAGGCCAAAAACAACAGATTACAGATGGTAGTTTTCGTCAACAAATTTTGATATTGCAGAGGCTTAAATATAGACACATATCTGTCATATGCCATGGCTGCTAATAATAAGAACTCTGCACCCCCTAAGGTATAAAATAAGAAATATTGAAAGTGGCACAATGTGTGTGATATGATCTGTCTCTGAGACATGAAGTCAATCAAAAACTTTGGGTAGATAGCAGTGCTAAAAAGAACAGCATTCAGCAACAAAGCTGCTATGAAAATGTACATGGGTTCATGAAGATTTCGGTGAATTACGATAACATAAACAATTGTGCAATTACAGCAAATGATCAGAATGTACAGTATGAAAATTGTTAGAAAGTACAAATATTTGTATATTTCCACCTCTACATACCCACCAAGTGTTATATAGGTTTTATTCAAGTTGTTGTCCATCAAACCAGTGAAGAATCTAAGTCAACAAAACGAGCATAATGTTACCGACATATCTTTTGTACTGAGTGCCAAGGCTCCTTCAGAAGACACTTTAAATGTATATTCTGAATTTTAACTGATTTGAAGATACCTCACTTTAGGTTTTCATTTACTAATGAAAGTATCCTAGCAGTTTTAGAGAACTCCTTCTCGGGATGTTTTTATAAAAGTATATAATTCCACCTGGAGTTCATTAAACCTTTCAACTAATGAATCAAACTTTTTCAAACACTTGAGACCAACTTTATTGGGTGTGGTTTTTTGTTATTGTGACAAGACTTTAATGTGAACAATCAAACTATGTTTTAGGCCTGTATCAGTAATTGCGTTTATGGTACCATTAAGCTTTCAATCTATTATTAATGGGCTCTCTGCATATCTTCATATGCAGTTTATATAATAAAAATTGTAGAATTTTTTGTACTTGTAGATTATATTTACACATATGTGTAACACAAGTTGAAGATTTATATTAGTGACGTCCAAGATACTGTCCTATATACTATTCTGGGTGACTTCATATTGAGATGCCTGTGGCTATGGCAATTAAGGGGTAATTCCTCTATCACTTGTTAAAGCCTTCTTGGGCTCTAAACTGGACACTAAATTTCTTTACTGCTTTGTGGATCAGTATATAAATGTTTGACCAGTGGTGAGTGCTAATAGGAGAATGAAACAAGTAGTGTAAAACTCTTTTTATAAAAGCAAAGATTAAAAACAGTTTACTTTTAGATGTCTTTAGCCTTAGATCAACACTATATCCTAAAGCAAAATTGAACAGTTCACTGTGCTAGCTGCTGTTGGTAACAAAATCTATGATACAAACAGCATGTGTCCAAGAGTTCTTTTGCATTCTATATTTTATGTTACTTAAATGAATGTTAAAATCCCCCACAAGAACAATGTAGATTAATGAATACAGATAACAGACAGCACTAGGGGAGAGTGGAGTGAATTGTGCCAGTTTTTACTCAAATTGACTTTAAAGTGAGACCATGACAGTAATGCCTCCAACTAAAATGTATATGTACATACACTACCGTTCAAATGTTTTAAATACATTTGTCACTTAGCGGGTCTCTTTATTTTCATGAATATTTACATTGTAGATTATCACCAAAGGCTACAAAACTGAGAATGAACATACGTGGAATTATATATTAAACAAAAAGTGTAAAATAGCTAAACAATTTTATATTTTAGATTCTTCAATATAGCCACCGTTTGCTCAGATTTCTGTTTGCTCTCTTGGTATTCTCTCCATGAGTTTCATGAGGTGGTCCATAAAATGGTTTGCAAAGAGTCTTAAAAGAACCTCTCAGAGGTGCAACGATAGACGGCCAAAAGTTAATATTTTAGTCATCACAGTAGGGTGGCTACTTTAATGAATCTAAAATATAAAACATTCATTCACAGTTTTGAATCTACATACAATGTAAATAGTCACAACCATAAAGAAAACCATTAAATGAAAGTGTGTCTAAAGTTTTGACCAGTAGTGGATATTTCAGGATGTGGTGCATCTCTGGGAACTTTCACTCTGGATCTGAAATAAAGCATTTCAGAAAAATAGCTTTAAAAGTGATCTCGTGGAACAACTTGCCACCAGTGCGAGTTAATATTTTACAAGCCTATTGCACCACAAAGCACCTCAAAGGTCAGTTTCCTTAAACAAGGCATAACCCCACATAAACACATCTTCAGAACAAAATGAATTTTATAATGACCAAACTGACTTTACAGATCTGGCCTACTATGTAACATCCCACTTGTCAATGCTTACAGGGGAATAAAAATTGTTGCTGCCCTCTGGCTGTATCACAATATTTTTGTGATGTGGGTAGTTTCTTATGGATATCTTCTCTAGGCATAGCTCCATCATTTTCTTTGAAAGTAAAGATGCTTTCCCTCCACAGACCTCTTACATGGAAGTAAAATTGTCTCATTAGAATCAGACATTTTTTAGACATTGAATTTATAACACTGAATTTTTATCCTGTGCAATTATGTATGTGAATTTTTTTTTGTACTTAAAATTTGCCAGCAAAAATTCACCTCCAAGAATTCGCCTGAAAAAATTCACCTGCAGAAATTCACCTACAGAAATTCACCTGCAAAAATTCACCTGCAGAAATTCGCCTGCAGAAATTCACCTGCAGAAATTCGCCTGCAAAAATTCACCTGCAGAAATTCGCCTGCAAAAATTCACCTGCAGAAATTCGCCTGCAGAAATTCACCAGCAAATGTGTTGCCGCTTCTTCCGGTCACTTCAAAACAAGAGCATCTGCGGACAGGGTTGGGGCACTAGCTGTCATCAGGTCAGTCAAACATTTAATTCAGTTCCATTAGATGAAAAAAAACTACTTTCTTCATGCATTTAGTTTGATTTTATTCTTTTATAATTTGTCCCGGTTTCTTTTCCATCTATCTTTTTCTTCTTCATGTAACGTTTTAATGTCATTCCATTGTCAGCTGCGGTGTAGTGGAGGACCCCAGAATGCAGACGGAGAGGCATCTGAACCGTAAGTAGAGACGGTTTATTTTTAAGCAAGATGAATAACTTACAGATTGAGGCAGTGTTGGAAGATTTGTACATAAATTATCATTGCTTAGTTTAAAAAGGTTTATCCTTATGATTCACCATTGAAAGACATTTTCATTTATTTAGTTTGGTGAACTTCGATAGATAGAGTTGCATTTGGGTGGTTGCTATGCAGACTGAGCAGGAACTTGTGTGCGTGGGAGTTCTGGGAAGAAGGCTGCTCGCACCCCAGCCAATCTTCGTGTCCTTGAATGCCAGATGTGGACGTGTGTGCTGTATCAGTATCTGGACAGAACCAGTTTTATTCAGTAGGACTTGTATTTGTGAAACTGTGTGTAGCCACACCCACAATGCTGTAACATGAGTGTTTTTTCCTTTCTTTAATAAAAGGCTGTGACACAGGGCAGCTCCTCTGAGAGAATGGATTGTCTTTCCCTGGCCAACCAAAGATAACTTTGACTCGCTTGTGTCTTCATTGCATACCTTCTCTGAGTTTATCAGTGTGTTCATCTCTGACAGGCAGGAACAAAACAGGTAACTGTAACAGATGCATACAATGAGTGATGTAGTAAGCAGAGTGATGGTGAATATATGGAGCGTGAAACAGGTGAAACAAGGAAACTGATTTCAAGATGCAGGTGGACCGAGTGAGGCTGATTGCTAAGGCTGACAGGTGAAGGGAGGGAAAACGAAATGTGACCAGAACAAAACAGAAATCCTATGACACAAACTAATGGGAGAAAACATAAATGTGCAGAGTATAGACAAGAAAACAATACTAAGAAACTAAAACACAACCAGGAAAATAATAAACAGAAGCATGACTCAAAACATAACTGGAAATAAGAATAACAAAAACCCATAAACACCCTCAAATCATGAAACCTGTATATGTTCATCTGCCTTGCCACCTGACCTTGCCACCTTCTCTACCACTTTCACTGCTCTGTCCACGTCCTCTAGAGGTGTGGAAGCCCTGCCTCTCTTCCTCTTGTAACTTCATGGCATGTTGGTCTATTTCTATTTTTGGTCTAAAATTATGAATATCACATGAATACAGTGTCCAATAACAATAAAATTATATGTTTAAAACATTCACAAGAGGAGTGAGTTGTGCCACTGGCACAACTTAACCCAAGCCCTTTGGCACAAATCACCCCAACCCCACCATTTTGGAAAAAATACATTATCTATCAGTTTTGAGCTAACATTATACCAGCTGTATAGACTCATAGTGTAGCTTAACAAAGCACAAAAACGTATGCGAAATGCTTTCCAACTAGACACAACAATCAAACAACCACTTGCTTTTCTCTCATGCAATGCCGCTCTATTCTTTGCAAGATAAGTGAAATGGCAAACTCTTCAAAAATGTGTGGTCACATGACCAATTTCTTCTATGGTACCTAGAAACAGGGAATGGCACATATTCCCCACTGGCACAAACCACCTCACTCTTCCCTATACATTAGAGACCTACAGATAGTTAAAAATTATTCCACAACAGAAAGATGTGGAATGAGCACCAACGTGTTCAGAGTTAATTTCAATTCAATTCAGTTTATTTATACAGCGCCAATTCACAACACGTCGTCTCAAGGACCTTCACATACATTCCAATTAATCCTAACCATTGAACAGTGCAGTCAGATTCAGTTATTTATTTAAATTGGATAAAAAGTTTTTCTTTCTAAGGAAACCCAGCAGATTGCATCAAGTCAGAAACTTGTAGCCTCCTGGATGAGCATGTAGCGACAGTGGACAGTCACTGGCGTTGACTATTTATTGGCGCTATTTATATAGCGCCAATTCACAACACATGTCGTCTCAAGGCACTTCACAAAACTCAGGTACATACATTCCAATTAATCCTAACCATTGAACAGTGCAGCCAGATTTAGTTATTTATTCAAATTGGATAAAAAGTTTTTCTATTTAAGGAAACCCAACAGATTGCATCGAGTCAGAGATTTGTAGCATTCACTCCTCCCGCATGAGCATGTAGAGACAGTGGACAGTCACTGGCGTTGACTTTGCAGCAATCCCTCATACTGAGCATGCATGTAGCGACAGTGGAGAGGAAAAACTCCCTTTTAACAGGAAGAAAACTCCAGCAGAACCAAGCGCAGTGTGAGCGGCTATCTGCCACGACCGAGAGAACAGAGCAGAGACAGAAAAAGAACACTGATCCAGGAGTACTATCTATGGGAAGGAAAAGTAAATGTTAATGGATGTAGCTCCTTTAGTGGTTTCATCTAGAAAGAAAGAACAGATAAATTCTGAGCCAGTTTTAAAGGTTAGAGTCTGAAAGAGAGCACATATAATTAGTTACAGTAAAAGCGAGACAGGGTTAAACAATAAAGACAGGGCCAAGTGGATCATCGATAGAGGGTGAGCATTAAGTTGTTGCCAGCAGAAGCTTGGACGATGCCCCCCTCCAGAAAGGTGTCACAGGTAGACACAGAGTCAGGCCAGGTGTAGCTTCTACGAAGAGAAAAGAGAGAGTAGTGTGAGAATGTAGCAAAGAGAGTTCGCTACATTCTAGAGCTAGATTATTAAGAGCTTTATATGTGAGAAGGAGAATTTTAAATTATATTCTGGATTTAACAGGGGGCCAATGAAGGGAAGCTAAAATAGGAGAAATAGGATCTCTCTTTTTAATTTTCATCAGAACTCTTGCTGCAGCATTTTCAATCAGCTGAAGGCTTTTAACTGCATTTTGTGGACATCCTGATAGTAAAGAATTACAATAGTTCAGCCTTGAAGTAACAAATGCATGGACTAGTATTTCAGCATCACTTCCGAAGAGGATATTTTCTAATTTTGGCAATGTTCCGGAGGTGAAAGAAGGAAATCCTAGAAACCTGTTTAATATGGGATTTAAATGACATGTCCTGGTCAAAAATAACACCAAGGCTTTTTACTTTATTACCGGAGGTCAATTTAATGCCATCCAGGTTAAGTGATTGACTAAGCAGTTTCTTTTTCAAAGACTCTGGTCCAAAGACGACAACTTCTGTCTTGTCTGAATTTAGAAGCAGAAAATTTAAAGTCATCCTAATTGTTATTTCTTCAAGACATGCTTGTAGTCTATCTAACTGGTTGGACTCATCAGGATTTATGGATAAGTAAAGGTGAGTATCATCAGCGTAATATTGAAAATTTATCCCGTGGTGCCTGATAATTTTACCTATTGGGAGCATACATATATAGTGAAGAGAATTGGCCCAAGCACTGAACCCTGTGGTACTCCACAATTAACCCTGGAATTTAAAGATGATTTATCATTCACATGAACAAACTGGAGTCTGTCAGACAAATAAGATTTAAACCAGCCTAGTGTTGTTCCCCTGATCCCTACAGCATATTCCAGCCTTTCTAAGAGAATATTGTGATCGACTGTATCACATGCAGCACTGAGATCTAACAGGACAAATACAGACACAAGTCCATTATCTGAGGCCATAAGAATATCATTAGTGACTTTCAGCAGAGCTCTTTCAGTGCTATGATGAGCTCTGAAACCTGACTGAAACTGTTTAAACAGGTCATTGCTGTGTAAATGCTCACACATTTGATTAGCAACTATTTTCTCAAGAATTTTAGATAAGAATGGAAGATTGGATATAGGTCTGTAATTTATTAAGTCATCTCGATCAAGCAAAGGTTTCTTAAGTAAAGGTTTAACTACAGCTACCTTAAAAGCTTGTGGTACATATAAATTTACTAAGGATAGATTGATCATTTCTAAAATGGGGCTGGTAATCAGAGGGAACACTTCCTTAAAAAGCTCCACAGGATCAAAACACAGATCAGGTTCTACAGTTACTTCCAATGTTATCTCACTTGCTGAGGATGAAGTAATTATCTTCGGGAGTAAATCAAAGATTTAGTTTTTAATAGAATCAATTTTATTTAAGAAGAATCCCATAAAGTCATGACTGCTGAGAGCTAAGGGAATGGATGACTCAACAGAGCTGTTACTCTGTGTAAGTTTAGCAACTGTACTAAAGAGAAACCTATTATTATTCTTGTTTTCTTCTATTAATGATGAGAAATACACTGTTCTGGCTTGGCGAAGTGTCTTTTTATACAACAATAGGCTATTTTTCCAGATTAAGTAGGAATCCTCTAGTTGTGTAGAGCGCCATTTTCTCTCCAAATTTCTAACATTGTGCTTTAAAGTACGCAGCTCTGAATTAAACCAGGGAGCCAGCCTCCTATGAATAATTACCTTCTTTTTAAAGGGGGCTCCATTGTCTAATGCACCACGCAGTGATGAAGTAACACTAAGAACAAGAGAATCAATTTGTGAAGGGAAAGAAACAAAATTATTGCCCTCCACTGTGTTCTTCTTTAAAGGTTGTTACAGGATTGTCTGATAATGATCTACAATAATGAAATTTCCTTTCAGGTGTGGAGTACTCGGTTAAATAAAACTCAAAGGTTATTATAAAATGGTCAGACAGGACAGGGTTATGAGAAAATATTGTTATTTCTTTACACTCAATGCCATATGACAGCACAAGGTCCAGAGAATGAAGACAAAGGTGGGTCGTTTTGTAAATGTTTTCAGCAAAGCCAATTGAGTCTAAGATAGCATTAAAGGCTTTATTTAGGCTATCACTTTCAGTGTCAACATGAATGTTAAAATCCCCCACTATAATAATCATATCTGTATTTAACACTAAATCAGATAAAATGTCTGAAAACTTTTATAATAACATAATCCTCTTGCTGCAGCCAGGTTTCTGTAAGGCAAAATGAATTAATCTGATTGTCACAAATCAAGTCACTAACTAGCAAAGTCTTTGAAGAGAGAGATCTTGTCTAGCCGTCTTTACCATATCTCACGACCAGAAAGGCAAACTATGGAAAAGTATATCTCTGAATCTCTTGCTGCAGGAATCATCCGTCAGTCATCCTGTCCTTTAGGAGCAGGGTTCTTCATCGAAAATAAGAAGGATGGTTCTCTTCGTCCATGTACTGATTATAGACTAAAACAGATCACAGTGAAAAATAAATATCCTCTACCTCTGTTGTGTTCCGCAGTCGAACCAGTCCAAGACGCAATAATATTCACAAAACTAGATCACCCCAACACCTACCATCTGGTCCAGATACGCCATGGAGATAAATGGAAAACAGCTTTTAAGATCCCCCTTGGCCACTTCGAGTACCTGGTGATGCAGTTTGGCCTCAGCAACGCTCCAGCAGTTTTCCAAGCCTCGGTGAACGATGTGTTAAGGGATTTCTTAAACATATTTGTTTTTGTGTATCTTGATGACATCTTGATTTATTCTAAAAACCTCACTGAACACCAACGTCACGTCCGCCTAGTACTTCAACACCTCCTTGAAAACAGACTCTTTGTTAAAGCGGAGAAATGCGAGTTCCAAAAACCATCACCTTTCTCAGTCACTGTCACCTTTCTCAGTTTCGTACTAGAGGGTGGGCAGGTTCGCTCTGATCCAGATAAAATCAAGGCAGTACATGGCCCACTCCAGATTCTTGCAAACTTTTTCAGCGCTTTCTTGGATTTGCAAACTTCTACAGACGTTTTATAAGGAACTTCAGTCTGGTCGCAGCACCGCTCTCACCTCAACTATTCAAATGGACTCCAGAAGCCGAAACAGCTTTTTCCCGTTTAAAGGAAAGCTTCTCCCAGGCACCTATTCTAACTCAGCCTGATTCCACCAAACAGTTCACCTTAGAAGTAGATGCTTCAGACACTGGAGTAGGGGCAGTTTTGTCTCAAGGTTCAGATTTGGATGGCAAGCTTCACCAATGAGGCCAAGCGTGCTGCGGCCTGGGCTGTGGCAGAGGCAAAAACTCGGGCCTGGGAGGAGTTCGGTGAGGCCATGGAGAAGGACTACCGGTCGGCCTCGAAGCGATTCTGGCAAACCGTCCGGCGCCTCAGGAGGGGGAAGCAGTGCTTCGCCAACACTGTTTATAGTGGGGGTGGGAAGCTGCTGACCTCGACTGGGGACATTATCGGGCGGTGGAAGGAGTACTTCGAGGATCTCCTCAATCCTGCCATCATGCATTCTCTGGTGGAAACAGAGGCTGGGGACTCGGGGTTGGACTCTTTCATCACCCAGGCTGAAGTCACCGAGGTGGTTAAAAAGCTCCGCAGTGGCAAGGCTTCGGGGGTGGATGAGATCCGCCCTGAGTACCTCAAATCTCTGGATGTTGTGGGGCTGTCATGGTTGACACGCCTCTTCAACATTGCATGGCGGTCGGGACAGTGCCTCTGGACTGGCAGACCGGGGTGGTGGTCCCCCTTCTTATGAAGGGGGACCACCTACAGGGGTTCCAACTACAGGGGGATCACACTCCTCAGCCTCCCTGGTAAGGCCTACGCCAGGGTATTGGAGAGGAGAGTTCAGCAGATACTCGAACCTTGGCTTCAGGAGGAGCAGTGTGGTTTTCGTCCCGGCCGTGGAACACTGGGCCAGCTCTATACCCTCTACAGGGTACTCGAGTGCTCATGGGAGTTTGCCCAACCAGTTCACATGTGTTTGTGGATCTGGTGAAGGCATTCGACTGTGTCCCTCGTGATGCCTTTTGGGGGGTGCTCCAGGAGTATGGAATCGGGGGCCCTTTATTAGGGGCCATCCGGTCCCTGTACGAGCGGAGCAGGAGTTTGGTCCGCATTGCCGACAATATGTCGGACCTGTTCCCGGTGCATGTTGGACTCTGGCAGGGCTGCCCTTTTTCACCGGTCCTGTTCATAACTTTTATGGACAGGATTTCTAGACGCAGCCAAGGGCCGGAGGGGGTCTGGTTTGGGGACCAGTGGATTTCGTCTCTTCTTTTTGCAGATGACGTGGTCCTGCTGGCCCCCTCTAGCCAAGACCTACAGCATGCGCTGGGGCGGTTCGCAGCCGAGTGTGAAGCGGCTTGGATGAAGATCAGCTCCTCCAAGTCAGAGGCCATGGTACTCAAAGGGTGGCTTGTCCTCTTCAGGTTGGAGTGGAGTTCCTGCCTCAAGTGGAGGAGTTCAAGTATCTCAGGGTCTTGTTCACGAGTGAGGGAAGAATGGAGTGGAAGATCGACAGACGCATCGGTGCGGCTGCCACAGTAATGGGGGCGCTGTGCCGGTCCGTTGTGGTGAGAGAGAGCTGAGCCGAAAAGCGAAGCTCTCGATTTACCGGTCGGTCTACGTTCCTACCCTCACCTATGGCCATGAACTTTGGGTCATGACCGAAAGAACGAGATCCCAGATACAAGCGGCTGAAATGAGCTTCCTCCGTAGGGTGGCCAGGCACTCCCTTAGAGATAGGGTGAGGAGGTCGGCCATTCGGGAGGGGCTCGGAGTAGAGCCGCTGCTCCTCCACATTGAGAGGAGCCAGTTGAGGTGGCTCGGGCATCTATACTGGATGCCTCCTGGACGCCTTCCTCGGGAGGTGTTCCAGGCACGTTCCACCGGGAGGAGGCCCAGGGGATGGCCCAGGACACGCTGGAGGGACTATGTCTCTCAGCTGGCCTGGGAATGCCTTGGGCTCCCCCCGGAGGAGCTGGAGGAGGTGTCTGGGGAGAGGGATGTCTGGTTGTCTCTGCTGAGTCTGCTGCCCCCGCGACCCGGTTCCAGATAAGCGGAAGACGACAAGTACGAGTAAGAGCTTCACCAATGTGCTTTTTTTTCCCGCAGACTGTCCCAAGCTGAATGTAATTATGATGTTGGGGACCGTGAACTCCTAGCCATCAAGCTGGGCTTGGAGGAGTGGCGCCACTAGCTGGAGGGTGCAGTTCACCCGGTGCTCGTCAGGATTACCAGTCAGCAATAAGGTAGTTTTACTGCCGCCCACCTCCATCCTCTCCAGGTCTCCAGGGAGCTGCTACTGAGCAGCCCACGCCAGGTCTCCAGGGAGCTGCTACTGAGCAGCCCATGCCTGGTCTTCAGAGCGCTGCTGCAGTCCAGCCCACGGCAGGTCTTCAGAGCGCTGCTGCAGTCCAGCCCACGTCAGGTCTTCAGAGCGCTGCTGCAGTCCAGCCCACGTCAGGTCTTCATAGCGCTGCTGCAGTCCAGCCCACGTCAGGTCTTCAGAGCGCTGCTGCAGTCCAGCCCACATCAGGTCTCCAGAGCTCTGCTGTTGCCGAGCAGTCCACATCAGTTCACCAGATCTCTGCTGCTGCCGAGCAGCCCACGCCAGGTCTCCAGAGCTCTGCTGCTGCCGAGCAGCCCACTCCAGGTCTGCAGGGAGCCGTCGTTGTGCCGCCCAAATCTGCCTCAACCTCCTCATCGGGGGTCCCGGCGACGCCTCAGCTCAAGTCATTGGGGGTCCCGGCGACGCCTCAGCTCAAGTCATCGAGGGTCCCAGCGACGCCTCAGCTCAAGTCATCGGGGTCTGGCCGACGCCTCGGCTCAAGTCATCGGGGGTCTGGCCGACGCCTCAGCTCCTGCCCACGCCACTGAGGGTCTCGGCGAAGCCTCAGCTCCTGCCCACGCCACTGAGGGTCTTGACAATGCCTCAGCTCCTGCCCACGCCACAGAGGATCTCGGCGACGCATCAGCTGCTGCTCTTGGTCTGAAGGCCTATCAGGGGATCAGCGAGAGACTGGTCCTCGTCCTGGTTCCCAAACCCTGCGATGAAGGGTTCGAGGACAAACCGCTGCCTGTGCCTGTTCCTGAGCAGTTCGAGAAGGAACTCGTCCTCGTCTTGGCCTCTGAACCCAGACACGAGGGGTTCCAGGAGGAAGCGCTGTCGGATCCTGTCTCTGAGGGGTTCAAGGCAGCTTGTCCTCATTCTGGCCTCCGAGGGTCCCCCAGACTCTGCATCTGTCTCCGAGGGTCCCATCAGCGCTGCTTCAGCCTATGAGGGATCGCCAAACACCGTAAAGGCCAAGCCTGACTCCAAGCCTGACTCCGAGCCTCCGGAGTTCCATCGAGTTTCTGGAGGGTCCTCTACTCTGCTTGGCCGACCCCCACACCGAGGGTCCTCTACTCTGCTCGGCCGACCTCCAGACTGAGGGTCCTCTAATCTGCTCGGCCGACCTCCAGACCGTCAGTTCCTTCGTCGCCGGCCGCCAAGGTCTCTACGGTCTCTATGCCTCTGTCGGCCTCCACTCCGCCGCCGACCGCCCAGGACTCTTTGTTGCAGGTCCTGGCGCCCGCCAGAACTTTGTGCCTGCGATGGGGCGACATCCTGGTCGCCCGCCTGAACTTTATGCCTGCACGGGGAGACTTCCTGGTCGCCCGCCTGAACTTTGTTTTGGTTTTTGTCTCTGGCCCTCCTGCCGAGACCTCCTCCGCCCGCCCTGTTCGGGTTGTTTTTGGTTTTCTCTGGACTATTGTGGGCATCTGGTCTGGTTACTTGTTTGGTTACTTTGGTCAACAGAAGTCTCTCTAGAACCTTCATGATGTGGGATGTGGCATGGTCTTTACTCCTTGAGTACTGATGGGTAAGTTTTCTTTCATACTGGAACACACAGGCCTATGGGACTCTGGGGCTGACTCCATCTAGACATGCAGCCTTGTTACAGTTCGGTCTCTCAGGCTACATCTTTGCCTGACCTCTGGAGACAGATGGGAGGAAGAGGGAAGGAGGGAAATGGGGCACCAGCATCTCCTGATTTAGTGAAGAAAATGTGTAGAAGCAGAAGGGTCCATGGGTGAGTTAGAAGATGAAAGATTTAAGGGTGACAGGAGAGCTCTGGGTCAAAGGAGGATGGGATGTCTGTTTGGCTGTGGACAGGAGATGAGAATGCTGAGCTTGTTCTTGAACTGCACCAATTAAAAATGTGTTCAGTTCATTGGCTCTGTCCAGACTTTCTTTCTTCTCTCCAATCCTTCTACTTGAAGCCTGTGAGATTCTGCTGGAGCTTGCTCTCCAGCTTCTTTCTATATGCCTCCTTGCTGTATCTAATCTTGACATTAAGTTGCTTTTTATACTCCTCACAAACTCAGTAATAGCATTAATTTCTTCACCGTGTGGCTGGCACAGTGTATCCCAGTCGGTTGCCTGAAAACACAGGAAGCATCTTTAGCTTCCTGTGACTATCTGGTCACAGTTCTCTTCATTAGGTTGTTCAGGTTGCCTCTGAACAAGGGGTTTATGTTCCAAGCAAAAAAAACAAGATTATGATCGGATTTGCCTAAAGGTGGTCTTGCATTGGAGATGTATTAATCCTTGACATTTGCATAAGACAAACCAAACATTTTCTTTTCTCTGGTAGAGCTGCTGACCAACTGTTGAAGCTCTGGAAATGTAGCAGAGAAAAACATGCAATTCAAATCACCAGATATTCCCACAAACACATTAGGGTGGCAGGTCACAAGATCTTACATTGATATTGAAATTGATGGAAGAAATGGTTTGAACTTCCTACTTCTCTCTCCTCTTTGCTGCTTATCTGAATACTTTTTAACTTATCTGGAATTTGGGGCTGTAGTCAAGGTATTGGAGATTGGCTGCTCCCGGTTGTACGCATCATAACAATAATTGTAATAATTTTCCAAAAAAGCAATGTTTTAGTCAGAAAAGGAGGAATTACATTTTTAAAAAAGAATAAATCAGATTGAAAGTGACAGAGCTACTCCAACATTTTACCACCTTGACTGGTGCAATTAACACCCTTTGCCAACCAGGGCCCCGTTTCAGAAAGCAGGGTTAGTGAAAACTCAGAGTAAGATTTGGGGTAAATATGTGCCTACCCTGGGTTTTCAATTTCAGAAAGCCAGGTAGTCATTACCCTGTGCCAAGTTACCCTTGCAAGTTCATTCTTCCTAAAACTGTTCTCCTTTCTGCTACTCATTTGGAGAATGAGGTCAGGGATGCCAACCAGAACCACCCATCGCTGGATGATTGCACTAAGGATCTGCAATTCATTCTAAATCACCTTACAGAGAAGGTACTTAATATTTATTATAGGTCTGTGGTTTCAGGCCTTCAGAAGGCTGTGGTGGTGGTTCAGTCTTAGTTCTGGTGGCATACCATTGTTAAGGATGTCCAAGACAATGTCTCTTCCTGCCACTAATGTTCTCAGACAAAATCTTTTCAACAGCCTCCCACTGGTTTTTTGCGATCACTTCCTATTCCATCTCGTCCTTAGTCTCACATCTCTATGCACTAAATGACATGTTTGCCCTCTACCAATGGTAACAATGTAATTCTCACCATAGTTGACAGATGTTCTAAACCAACTCTATGACAGATGATAAATGATTGGGTGAGGTACTAGTCCGAGAAGTTTTTCATCTTAATGTCTTACCTTCTGACCTTCAGTCCTGAGTTCATCTCACAGTTTTGGAGGGAGCTCTGTGATTTGCTGGGTGTTTCTATTAGTCTCTCCTCTGTTTTTTATCCTCAGACCACTGGACAATCTGAAAGGACTAACCAATAGGTTGCCTTTTTGGATCCTTTTTTTGGAAACAGTGGCAGAAAGTAAAAGTGTATCATCTAGCTGAATACATTCTTCTCCACTTTGGGCTCTTGAATTTAAACTCAAACAATATAATTTGCAGACATTACTAACTGCACATCCCCAGATAAAAAATATAGCACTGCCAAAGACGTTTTTGGAGAACCATTTGCAAATAATATTTTGACTTTAACTGACTTTAACTCGTTTCTGACAGGGTAGCTGTAGTGGAATCAGTCCGATTACATAATAAGAACTAATGAATATGTTGATGACTGATGAAATGGACCTCTAGAGATGAGTTGTCTAGAGGTTTTTTCCACACTTAAGCAATCTCATAAAACTTTATCCCAGACTCACAGTGATTTATTTCAAGCAGCAGACACACTGAGCGCATGCAGGTTTAGGCAAATTAATATAAAAACTGAGAGGATTTGTTTTTAAACTGATGCCTGTACTCTGAGGATCTTGTAGTCAAGTGTTAGTGAGAAACAGGTGCTTTAAAAATCATTCTATGGTGTTATACTATCAGCAACGCCATGATAAAATGCAAAAGATTCATTTTACAGGGAAATAATTCCATATTTGACACAGATTGTGTGCGTTTTTGATTTTTCCTCTTTTGAAAGAAGTAAAATTCCAGCTCTGTGAAACGACCTTGAGACAGGAAATGCAGCTGCCTGAAAACAAAGATAAACCTTCTGCACACATGAGAAGTCTGTCTCCGCTGAGAGCTTTGATGAAGATTGTAACTCTACCCTGCATGTGTTAAACTCAAGGTCCGCGGGCCAATACCGGCCCCCAGAGGTTTATGTGATTCTCTTGAAGTAGAGCCTTTGATGTGGTGATTGTGTGCTTGAATGTTATTTTGTCAGTCAATAAGCAGTTTTGTCTACATTCTGCCACAATCTGCCTTTTGAAAATGTTTTGGATCTTCCTCTTTATGTATACAAAAAGAAATACTGGCTAAAGTCTGCAGACACAAAATTAACCTGGATTGAAGCTCTAACTAGGTTTATTTAATCTGAGATCCTCTCCAAATGCAACAGTATATGTCAGTCCACATCAGATACCAACAACTTCACCTACTGTTATAATATAAAGATCTGAGTGAATAAGTGAAACAAACTGACTAATACAATGATGAAAGTTTTTCAACAGATGATGCTCATCCAGAAGGAAGACAGTGGGATGCAGTGTTCCTAGGAAATGCAGCTTATTTACTAACAATCAATTTTTCTCCTATAGGTGGAAGTCGCAGACATAACATCACATTGTGTGGACGTTTTGCTGACTAATCATAGGCTGGATCTATGAAACATTATGTGCACAGACCAAATGACCAAGGTTCTGACTGACTTATTAGACCATCAAGATGGCGCAGCAGATGGTCGCCTCAGCGTGTTGGTGCGCATTGTTTTGTTTTGTTTTTTGCTTTAAAACGATCTTCTGTGATGGTACCCGGAGCTCTCTCACCAGAGAAGAACTCATGAACATCAGGGCTACTACACCAGAGGAGTTATTTCTGACTTTTCTGCCTACTGCTCTGGACTTTTTGGACATCCTGGTCAAAGGTGCGCTCACCTTTGCTCACGCGGCTGGCAGGATTCCAGCTCTACAGAGCGGACAGAGACACGGAACTCTCCAGCAAAGCGAAAAGTGGAGGAATCTGTTTTTACCTCAACAGTGGTTGGTGCAACGACGTGACAGTGATTCAGCAGCACTGCTCTCCAGACCTGGAATCCTTCATCATAAACTGTAAGCCTTTCTATTCCCGTGAGTTCGCTTTGTTCATCCTGGTCGGTGTTTACATCCCGCTGCAAGCTAACGTGCAGGTCGCACGGCGCGTGCTCGCCGACCAGATACTGAGTGTGGAGCGGACCAACCTTAGTTATCGTTGCTGGCGACTTTAACAAAGGTAATCTCACCCACGAACTCCTCAAATATATATAGTTTATTAAGTGTCTGACCAGAGAGGACAACATTGTGGATCATTGTTACACCACCATCAGAGACGCTTATCCCACGTGCTGCACTGGGCCAATCCGACCACATCATGGTCCACCTGATTCCTGCATACAGGCAGAAACTAAAGCTCTGCAAACCTGTTGTGAGGACGTCAACGAAGTGGAGCAGTGAGGCTGTGGAGAATCTCCAGGTGTGTTTAGGCTGTACAGACTGGGATAGGTTCAGGACCACTACCAACTGTCTGGACGAGTACACAGAGGCTGTGACTTCCTATATCAGCTTCTGTGAGGACAGCTGTGTACCATCATGCACCAGGGTGAATTACAACAACGACAAACCCTGGTTCACAGCCAAACTCAGAAGGTTAAGACTGGATTAGGAAGAGGCCTTCAGGAGTGGGGATAAAGACATATACAGAGAGGCGAAGTACAAGTTTGGCAAGGCAGTGAAAGAGGCCAAACGACTGTACTCTGAGAAGCTCCAAAACCAGTTCTCAGCCAACGACTCTGCGTCAGTCTGGAAAGCGCTCAAGGAAGATCACCAACGACAAGCCGAAAGCCCCCCACTCCATCAAAGACCGACGCCTCGCCAACGACGTGAACGAGTTCTACTGCCGCTTTGAAAGACAAAGGGACGGTCCTGCAACCCAAATCCCCCACGACACCCCCCAACAGCTGCAGCCAAAACCACCCCCCCCACCCCCCCAACCTCAAGAGGGGCCTGGGACCCCAAACCCCCCACCCCCTGAAGTTCCCCCCCCCCAGCCCCCTACCCACGCCGGGGACGGCTCTTTCCATCCAGGAGAGGGACGTCAACAACTCTTCAGGAGACAGAACCCCGGAAAGCCGCTGGACCGGATTCTGTCTCACCAGCCAGCCTGAAGCACTGCGCTGATCAGCTGTCTCCAGTCTTCACAGACATTTTTAACACCTCACTGGAGACATGTCATGTGCCCCGCCTGCTTCCAGTCCTCCATCATGCCCCCTTCCCAAGAAGCCAAGGACCACAGGGGTCTTAATGACTTCAGACCCCGTTTTCCCTTTGCCTCTGTGGTGATGAAGTCCTTTGAGTGTCTTGTGTTCTCACACCTAAAAAAAACACAAGACCCCCTCCTGGACCCCCTGCAGTTTGCCTACAGAGCCCAAACAGGTCTGCAGATGATGCAGTCAACCTAGCCCTTCACTTCATCCTCTGGCACCTGGACTCCACAGGAACCTACGCCAGAATCCTGTTTGTGGATTTCAGCTCTGCCAACACCATCATCCCAGCTCTGCTCCAGGAGAAAAAGCTCTCCCAGCTGAGTGTGCCCGACTCCACCTGCAGGTGGATCACTGAATTCCTGTCTGACAGGAAGCAGCGTGTGAGGCTGGGGAAACAGTCTCTGACTCCCTGACCATCAGCACCGGTTCCCCCCAAGGTTTTTTCTCTCTCCTCTGCTCTTCTCTCTGTACACCCAAACAGCTGCACCCCCGTCACCCTCTGTCAAGCTTAGAAGTTTGCGGACGACACCACTCTGATCGGACTCATCTTGATGGTGACGAGTCCGCGTACAGATGGGGGGGTGGACCATCTGTTGGACTGGTGCAGCCAGAACAACCTTGAGCTCAACGTTTTAAAAGACAGGGGTGATGGTTGTGGACTTCAGGCAGAAAACCCAGCCCCACCTGCCCCATCACCCTCTGTGACTACACAATTGACACTGGGAATCTTTCTGCTTCCTGGGAACCATCATCTATCGGGGCCTCAAGTGGGGGCCCCAAACATCAGCTCCCTCATCAAGAAAGCCCAGCAGAGGGTGTTCTTCCTGCGGGACTGAAAAATTTAACCTGCCAAAGACTATGATGGTCACTTCTACACAGCACACCCTTATTGAGTCCATCCTCACCTCCTCCATCACCATCTGGTAGGGCCGCTGCTACAGCCAAAGAATAAGGGCAGGCTGCAGCGTGTCATTCGGTCTGCTGAGAATGTGATGGCTGCAGTCTACTGTCGCTCCAGGAACTGTTTTAAACCCCCCAGCACCCTGAAGCGCGCAGGGAAGATTCTGGCTGATCCCCCCACCCCGGTCAAAGTCTCTTCGAGACTTCCCCTCTGGCAGGGGGCTTGGGCCATCCGGACCCAAAAAACTCATGCCACAAGAACAGTTTTTTCCCATCTACACCAGCCCTTTTTAACAAAGCCCCGGGAAAACCACCCTTACACTC